>VZTM01032974.1:0-106449 GCA_013400555.1 Jacana jacana
TAAAGAATGAATGATGAGCACAGCTGCAGCCACAACTTGATCAACTCTGCCCTCTTTGATCACACTGATCTTTCTTTTTGTAATGAACAGTTAAGAGCTGTATGTTCACTGTAGCCTCTTTTCCCTTCTTCCAAGCAAAACCAAAATGCCTTTACAGCGTACTTGAGGTATGTTTACTGCATCCAAAAAGACTCTCCTAAATGGATCTAAATAGGTATAAGACATCTGGCTGCTCATGAAGAGTCCAGTCAAGCCTCATGCTCTCAGTCTCTCTCTGTTACCTGGGACCTGTTTGGCCATAAGCTGTGGGAGACTGGCATGGGCAGGATCCAGGTGGCCTGTGGTCATTCTGCAGGGAGCAGCCTTGTTCTTGCACCCACTGCAGAACCGTAGGGATGGATCTTCCTGCATCAGTACCTGTCTGTCCATGGAAAAGGTAGGGAGGTCTGGAGCGATGGCCATATATGCACACACATTCCTGGTTCCGGTAATGGTTGTTAACAGGAAAAAAAGCTCAAAAATCAGCAGATATAGTTGTTTGGAAAAGTGTCACGAAACGTGTGCATGCCATGTGCTTGTGTATGTGCATCCTTTCTCAAAGACACTCACTTTCATACCTGCTTCAGCCTCACCACCTTACTGAAGTCTTCATTGCTACCATGCAGCTTGGTATATTCTGGGGGTGGTTCTTGCGTTTATTCACGGCTGGTGGAAGAAGGCAAACTCTCTGGGTCTGGCCATCCTTCTCAGTGGTTTGCACAGCTCCCTCCAGTACCATAAATTACATATGCATATGAAGGGGAGACTGGACACTTGTGTATGTAGGCTGAGAATGAATTATTATCTTACAAGCACTGTGAATATCTATTATGCAAGTTTTTGTATTCATATGAATAAAAAAAACCACAACTGTTTTTGCTAGGTTTTTTAGTTCAGATTTAAGTCTCTTGTTATTTTTGGTTTTGATTAGTTTGGTAGAGGGTAATGTGTAAGCATTTATCAGCTGATGTTAGAAACTAGCTGCCAATATTTGTATATATTTGTAAAATACTCATGGTATAATCACTCTATTTTAATGGTAAAAGTTTCTCCTTTCCATGAAAGGAATTTCTTGTTTAAAATATAAGTAATTATATGTATACCTGCAATAAAGTATGGATAGAAAAAATGTAATTGTGTATCTTCATTTTTTTTTTTCATTCCAAGGGGTGCATGTCAGTGACCATTTTCATTTGAGACAGGCGATTGTAGAAATGAATTTGCTGCTGGACTAATCCAGGTGAGCTCGGCTTGTGATGGAAGCCTTTTCCTCCCTGCTGTTCTCAGCAGAACGCTGCCAAAGGGGCCTCTGTCAGGCATGGAGGACCCAGTCGAGCAGGTTGGAGTCAGCGGGAAGACTAATGGGAGCTGAATCTAACTGAAGAGACAAGTTAAGCCACTTGGGGTAGTTAGTCAAGAAAACCAAGCGTGTGAACTCCCAGGGGTGTAGAGAGATCCTGTCAGCGTCCTCCTGGGGGCTGCATCTAAGGATGAGCACACCAGCTCTCTGCCACAAGTCACCTAACCTGCTGGCCTGGTGTCTGGCATGGGTAGATGAAAGCTCTGCTTTTCCTGGGACGTAAATCTGTGAAAGAGCCCTATAATCTAAACTTCACATTTCTCAAAGAAGCTTGCTGACTCAGTTTGCCTCATAAATTTTTAATTTTTTTCCCCTCTTCTCTGAATACATTATGGACAGACCACTAAAGCTAGCATGAGTGTCTCTAAAGATGGGGCTTCTCATGGTACTAAATCCTGTGTGGGTTCATCAGAGGGAAAATGGCACAGCACCTGACCTGTGCTGAGGCATGCCAAGTATGGGAGCTGCGTGGAGGGAAGATCTGAAGGTGTGTGCTGAAGCTGATGGCGAAGGTGAAGCAAGAGCAGTTCCTTGGAGGGCTTCTTGCCTGCTCATAAAGCCTCAAAAGGATGGGCAAGCTCCCTGCTGTAGCTCATTGCCCACCAGCAATGGTGCCTCCCCCGTGCGGGGTATGGTGTCTCCTTGTCTGGTGGTCCAGGCTCCTCCTTGTCCCTACCCCTGCTTCCTATACTGNCAGCCCCAGGCTGCACCGTCCCGTCGCCTGTGCCGGCTGGGCCGAGCCGCCTGACGCAGCGCTGCCTGCGGGGAAGAGGGGGGTATGGGGTGTGTTGCAAGGGGGAAGGGGTGTTGGGGCCGCATCCCCTGGGGCAGAGGAGACACCTCGGGCAGCTTCTGCCGGCGCATCGCCACGGAGGGACCAAGCTGCTGACTGCCCCCGGGGCAGGGATACATGGGCGGCGGTGGAACAGGAGCGGCGCGGAGATCTCGGGCATCCCAGACCTGCTGGGAAGTGGGCAGTCCGGTGGCCATGGTGGGCTCACCAAGGCCTGTCAAAACAGGTACCAAGTGCTCCCGGGTCACCTGAGCAGCACCTCTGGTACCTGCACAGAGGGTCGGACCCCCAGACTGCACTGGGGGCAGAGCTGCTGCTCCTCAGGCTGTGGGAATCCTTGGCGGGAGATGCTCCAGGTGTGACAGGTTGATGATAATTCAAAACAAAACCCCTCCAACATGTCAGTTTACGGAGGACAAGCCCATTCCATGCAATATACCCCATGGGATGGGAGGTCCCTTGGGCGCAGACAGTTTCCTATGGTTTGAGGAACCCACAACAAATTGTGATTGTTTAAACAGTTATTCTGTTATTCCCCACCTGGGAAGGGGAATCGGGGGGAAAAAACAAGGAAGACCAAGGGTTGAAATATAAACAGATTGAATAGGACTAGAACTAACAGAATAGGACTAGATAACTAAGTTTAATAGCACTAAAGAACCAATATTGATCCCGATACCAGTATAAAATACACAAGGATTATACTCAGCCCGTTCTATCCGTGGAAGCCATGCAGTCCCAGCAGTGGAGAGCAAATGTCAGGCAACTACAAGTGCTATGGCTTCAGGAGGAAGAGAAGGGCTTGGGTCTGGCACTAGGGCAAGAAGTTCTGTGGACCACCACCATCATGGGAGAGAGAGAAGTTCTTAGCAAACTTTCTACTTTGTATTGAATGTGGCATTCACATTATGAAACAATCACGTTGGCCAGCTTGGGTCAAGTGCCACCCCTCATCACTGCACTTGGCGAGCTGAAAAACACNTGCAAATGCTTTCCCGGGGCTGTGGTGCCCACGGTGCCTCCTTGTCAATCCTGGAGGCACCACTGTCGGGGGGAGGAGAAGGCAGGGAGGGGCCCTGCGGGACTGAGGTCGAGCTAAGGGCACAGAAAGAGCCTTCTGGAGAAGCCGGGTTGGGGCTGAGATCGGCCGATGGGCAGCCGGGCCCCTGACCTGTTCTGCGGGCTAAGCGCCCCGCCCGCTGCGGCTGCCGCCTTGCCGGCAGGCACCGTTCCTCTCCGCCGCGCCTAACAAGGGCGCCCCGAGCCTTTAGGCCACGCGTGGGGCCGCTCGTCCTCATCCCGCGGGGCGCTGCGGGTCCCCTGTGGGGCGGGCACCCCTCTCCCCGACGGCCGCTGCGAGGCCGGGGCCNTGGCGGGAGATGCTCCAGGTGTGACAGGTTGATGATAATTCAAAACAAAACCCCTCCAACATGTCAGTTTACGGAGGACAAGCCCATTCCATGCAATATACCCCATGGGATGGGAGGTCCCTTGGGCGCAGACAGTTTCCTATGGTTTGAGGAACCCACAACAAATTGTGATTGTTTAAACAGTTATTCTGTTATTCCCCACCTGGGAAGGGGAATCGGGGGGAAAAAACAAGGAAGACCAAGGGTTGAAATATAAACAGATTGAATAGGACTAGAACTAACAGAATAGGACTAGATAACTAAGTTTAATAGCACTAAAGAACCAATATTGATCCCGATACCAGTATAAAATACACAAGGATTATACTCAGCCCGTTCTATCCGTGGAAGCCATGCAGTCCCAGCAGTGGAGAGCAAATGTCAGGCAACTACAAGTGCTATGGCTTCAGGAGGAAGAGAAGGGCTTGGGTCTGGCACTAGGGCAAGAAGTTCTGTGGACCACCACCATCATGGGAGAGAGAGAAGTTCTTAGCAAACTTTCTACTTTGTATTGAATGTGGCATTCACATTATGAAACAATCACGTTGGCCAGCTTGGGTCAAGTGCCACCCCTCATCACTGCACTTGGCGAGCTGAAAAACACTGGAAACTCGTGTACCATAGAATCATAGAACTGTCTGTGTTAGAGAGGACCTTTAAGATCATCTAGTCCAACTGTCAACCTAACTGATAAAAACCATTGCTAAACCATGTCACTAAGCACCATGTCAACCCATCTTTTGAATCCCTCCAGGGATGGTGCCTCAACCCCTTTCCTGGGCAGCCCATTCTGAGGCTTGATAACCCTTGCTGTGTAAACATGTTCTTAATATCCAACTTGAACCTCCCCTGGTGCAACTTGAAGCCATTTCCTCTTGTCCTATCACCTGTGACTTGGGAGAAGAGAACTATCACCCCTTGGCTACACCCTCCTTTCAGGGAGTTGTAGAGAGCGAGAAGGTCTCCCCTCAGCCTCCTCTTCTCCAGGCTGAACACCCCCAGCTCCCTCAGCCCCTCCTCACAAGACTTGTGCTCCAGAGCCCCAGCCTTTGTCTGTCTTTTTAGTCATTGGTTTTAAAAAGCAGTACATGTAAGTGGAAGTGCTGAGAAACTGGCAGAATGCACGCCACTGTAGTAATACACAGGTTCCAAATTGATGTCACATTTTCTTTTTCCTTGTGTCACCCATTTTGTATTTTCCTTCCGCTGGGAAGGCTGGATTCCTGACGTTTTCTGCCCTTCAGAGGAAGGCTCTGGTTTCCATCTGAATGTGGCCTTTCAGGAAGTAAAATAATAATAGTGTATTTTTGCAATCTGTGCTGGGAGCTGTGTCCTTGCAGCTCCTGTGACCCCCACAGCACAGGCTCCGCCTTGGCCTCCCTTGCCATTGTAGTTAACCACATGGTCTAACATAGCTGGCTATATTTTTACAAATTCAGACACTAGTCTTCTAAAAGTGCCGTTTTCTCAGGCATTAGAAGAGAAAATAGTCCTGTGTCACTCAAACCAGGACACGGTTGTAACATGAGCGGTTGTAGTTGAGGCAGCACGGCTGGGCTGTGCCTGCTCTGGGCCGGTTGTTTCCTTCGGTGCCAAGCATGGGGCATCGCTGGAGACAGGACGGGTGTAGATGAGCCTTGGGTATCACTCAGTGAAGCAGTTTTTCTTTCATTGCTGAGCTGCTTCCACCCTTTCTGCTGAACCTCTGCAGATGTCAGAGCAGGATCACTGAGTATGTCCCCTCGCCACACCCAGGAAATCACACATCCTCAATTTTTGATTCCATACTGAATTTTTAATGACATTTGCACACTGTTGCAGTCACTTGCCCCATTGCTGTTTATCACAGCCCAGCTGCACCTGTGACAGTGTGTCCCCCTCCACCCCCAGGTGCCAACCTGACTTTTCTCTCCCATAACCCTGCCCGAGCAACAACCACCCGTAGTGATCGCAATGGATGCATCTACTTGTGATGATGGCATCCAGAGCTCAACATGGTTTCAGGGAGACAAATAGCAGCACTATAGCCAAGGGCTAACTTGAGCAAGGGGCCCATCTAGCCACAATGCTGGTAATGTGGTCGACAGCCAAATATGACTGTAAGTCAATCATCTTACTCCCATAAAGAGTGGACAGCCCAAGAGCCCTTTGAGCTCTGCTTCATGGCAGCGGGCTGCATGCCAGGACCTCCCCTTGAGTAGGGACACCCACTCAAGGTTACGTCTCGAGACTGAGAGATTCCTTGCTGCAACAGATGCTCAGTAAGTGACTAATAGCATGCTAAACTTTGAAATGTTAGATAAGTAATATAGAGGATTGATTGCACATATGTAATCCTTTAGACATAAACCATTGACCAAGTCTGGGACTAGGATTGGATCCAGCTGCCCTTAGACTCTCCCCTGAGAAGGAGTTTAGAAAGCAAAGGGGTCCTTTCTAAACCTTGTGACTCAACAGGAGGGTCTCCCTGACAGCTCTGGCTGACCCTGTCCTCTACACAGCAAATAAACAAGTGTTTCTTGCCATCAAATGTTGCTAAAACTGTCACATTTCCTATCAGATGTTGTTAAATCCCAGTTCTGTATCAATCAATTTCTCATAGCTTCTGTCTACGAGTGAAGTGCATCACTCCATCCACAACACCACCTCCTTGGGCAGCTAACTGCTGGTGGTGGGCTGCTCTTTGTTCATGGTTGGGCCCTTTTGCTGGGTGAGACGTACCGGCTCGAGCAGGGATGCAGGCTGCCAGCACCGTCCCAGCTTGGCACGCTCTGCAACAGCCCTGAGTGCTGCACCAGCACTGGGCTTCGTCCTGGAGGGAGCAGGGGAAGGGGCAAATCTGGCACACACAAGGTGCCAACAGTCAGCAGGGGTGGGCTGGAGAAGGTGATGGGGTGATGGAGAAATGAACAGGAAGGACTTCGTTTCCCCATGGATGATTTAATTTCTCACATCCAAACAATGTTTTATAAAGTAAATCCAACTCAAAGTGGTTCCCACCCCACCTTTGCTGGCACAACATCTTGTCACTGCAGCTCATTTTTTGGGGATGTACTCCAGCTCACAGCCTTGATGTGTTTTCACACCAGATACCAGCTGCATCTGTCCTTCTGGACCTTGAATTTGGCTCTGAAAGAAGATTGTAGTTTTTAGAGTACGATCCAGATAGCAACCCTTGCAATGGAAGTCTGTTGTTTTACCGCAGAGATATAATGAGCAAAAATTGTATTTATTCTATCTAGTAGACTGCAGGGGCAGCTGAATATGAGCTATTGAAGAGCATAGCTGTGGTATTTTAAAATTCTGCTTTATTTTTATTCCTGGAAATATCAGCCTCACATTTTTATTTTAAATCTCATAAATACATTTATACCAATCTTTATTTTTCTTTCTCCAATCACTGCTGTTCTCAATATGCAGTGAGATAATTGGATATGGCATATGCTAGAAGCCTTTAAGTCTCAGCCCACCACGTGGAAAATACCACTGAATACTTCAGCGACAGTAGAACATTCAGTGTAGGGAAAATGAGTTTGCATTACCATAGAAAGTAGTCAGCCTCTTTGCTTCAACCAGCTGACAAACAGCCTGAGTCGTTTGACGATTGTGGCAACAGTGACTGATTCCCACAACCATGTTCCCCACCCTTTTAGAAAATGAAGCTTTGAATGTGGCTTGGTCTCTAACTAAGGGGTTTGAGCCTGGAAGGGTTGGATTGAGGCAGCCCCTCCCCTCCCTTTCTGCTGGCTGCAAGTTTTGGGATTACCCTCCTGTTCCCACTATCTCAGACCCAAGTGTATTCCAAAGATCTCTGTCTGTCACCCTGAGCAAAAACATGCTCTGTAGAAAAACCTGGTACTTTTCTCTCCTCGATGTGTGACCTGGGGAATGAGAGCGAGGAGGCTTTTAGCCCTCTCCTGAGGCGCCCACGCTCACCCACTGCTGCAAATAAGGTCTGTGGTGCAGTTTGTTGTTGTTCCTGGCAGTGCTATTGAAATCTTTCTTGTCTGGCTTGTGGGCTGCGCTCCTATATTTAGGGGTAAAAGGCTTGCTGTGTGTATGGAGGAAGAATGGGAAGTTGGCCTGGCTTTTGTCTGTAGCATCTGCTGAGGTGGATCCTGATCTCTCTGCATTTGCAGGACCAGCAACGCTGGCAGTGCCCCTGTCCTCTCCTCTGGCACACGTAGCTGCTGCCAGAGTCAGGGAAGGTTTTCTGCCCACACGATCTCTCTGTGGCTAATGCAAGCCTTCTCCCTGTGGTCTTTCTAGTCAGACATGAGCAGACAGTTCCTATAATCTCTCTGTTAAAGTGCTGATGGTTATGAGATGCAATTTTGGGAGGCCCCCCTTCTCGGTATGGTCAAGAAGGACATGCTGGTCACCAGAGTCAGTGCATTAAGGCAGCTGAGGCACCCGGGGCCAGGTGGACAATATTAGTATTGCCAGTTTTGACTGTATTTCTTGCAGGTGTTGTAGTACACTATGATTTATTATTCAAAGCCCCAGCTCCCCAAGTCACACTTTTGCATCAGGCTCACAGCTTGCAATAAGAGAAACAAGGAATCCTTCCCAGCATACCTGGCTGAAGGGAAAATCTGGCAAGAGGACTGCTCTACAGACTGTGCCAGAAGGACAATAAAGAGAGTCTGAAGTATGGGTGTGTTTTTAAACATCTAGATCCAAACTCACACTTAGGAAATGCTTTGTGGCAGGGGGTGCAGACATGGGACTGTGTCCCTGGCCAGTCCTAGCCCAGCCCAGCTGCCATTGCTGGCATTCAACTAGCCACGTCCTGCAGCAGGGGCTGAGCAGCAGGGTTTCCTGTGGGAGCAGCTGGGTACCATTTTGATTAACATTTGCACTGCAAATAATAGAGAGGGTACCAACCATTGCTTTCCAATCTGCTTCAACACAAACCACTTTGAAATCCAAAGCAGAACGACTGCTGAAAAATAGAGGGCTGGCACACTAAGGGAGAGCTCTACAGCAGTGATGCTGATTTTAGCTTGTTTTCAGAATAAACGGAGGAGGGTAGGAGCTCTTAAAGGCTGCCTTTCCCAAGGACATTGCCAGAGCATCAGCTGAGCTCTCAGACAGCCCAGCACCTTCACAGCTAATGAGCTTTAAAGACTCCCTAAAGCTGCTGCCCCAGACTGCTGCTACCATCACTGGCCCTGCTTCGCTGATGCCATCCTGCAGGCTCAGAGTTCCCTCACTAACTCCAGGCAGGTGCCCAAAAGGCCCAAGGTACAATTTCTCCTCATGTAGAGGATGTGTGGAGAAAACAAAGAGCCCTGCAAGGCATGGTGACAGCAGGGATAGCCATTTCAGTGATGATATTCTAGGCATGGAGGAGCACAAAGTGGTTTCTGGTGTCCCTAAGCTTCTCTCCTCTGCCCATGAGCAGTGACCAGAAAGTATTCCCTACAGCTCAGGTGTTTTTCTTGCTGCAGCTGTTAGCAGGTCCAGGTGGAGGGTACTTACAGAGGAGGGCAATCAAAGCACAGGAAATCAGCTCCCTTCTGAGGAGAACGTCTTTGCTGACTCTCTGGGAAAGGAGTTATCAGCAGGCTTCAGTCTTCTGGCCCTTTGGATGAGTTGCCCAGGAGAGAAGTAAGGAGAGCTCTGCTGGGATGGTGGGGTAGGGCTTACTTGCTTCTCAGTCTTGCTCAAATATTGTTCACTGTAGGGGTTGCAGGCACTGGTGTTGCAAGACCTTCTCAGGTGTTGTGGAGCTGGATTGTAGTCACTGCCTCTATCTTTGTGTGTAATTTTATTGTGTTTTGCAACCAGCCGTGTACTCACAGATAACAGATTTGTGGACCTGCATGTCCTCGTCCTGCCTTGGAAGCTGGTATTTCAGGGATGATCATAAGCTGTGTTGGTAGACTAAGTGCTTGGTTGGGGTCTCCAAAAAGGCATCTTGACTGAAGGCAGTTTGGCACTGCCTTGTGCAGCGCTGGGCTTGCCCATGAGTGGGCAAAGGTGTCCTCAGTCACAGCTCCCCTTCCTTGGGCTTGGCTTTGTCTGTTCTGCAGAGGGATAACCTCACCAGCCCATGGCAGTGTGTGGCTCCTTTCAGGAGAGACACAGCAGAAGCAAACCTGTGAGCAAGTGTAGGTGCTCATCTCCACCAAGAGGAGGTGGATGCCTCATAAAAGTATGAGCACAAAGAATTTAGCTGCTCTCTTGGCCCAAATTTGGCCAGAGGTAATGCCTGTAGCTGCTTCTAAGATCATACAAGCTCCACAACTGGACTGGATGCAGTCCTGATGACAGGAAAAGCAGGAGGCAGTGGCTGTGTGCCCAACTTCCCCAGGTGTTGCACTTAACCTAATGTTTTTCACCAGGATTTTGGGTGCTGCAGGAGCCCTCCCAGGACCTGCACAGTGACCATGCGGGTAGCTCGCTTCTCTTTCTCTGCCCTGTGTCCCCATGCAACTGCACGTTTTTACGTTTTCATTATTCATCAATTCTTGTGCCTTTTCTCTGTGTATCTAAGAGCTGAGCTTGTGGCTTGCAGCTGGGATTGCAAAGATTGTGATGTGTTGATGAGCCAGGGTTTATGGGACTGAGGTAGAAGGGGTTAACGCAGACCTGCTCGTGCTGAGAAACTGTAGGTCTATTGCTTGCGTCCCATGTTCCAAAACCGGCTGTTGGGAGTTACCAGCAGTCATGCAGTGTCTACATCAGTGTGTCCACCATAAGTCTTCTCTCCTTGTTCACATGGAGATGATGCTGATGAATGTGCAGGTACAGCTTCTTGTGTTCAGACATCACAGTCTCATCCTGCCTCTAGGTGTGGCAAATGCTGTGCCAAATTTTGCAGGTAAACTAGATTCTGGTAAGGAAGCAAAAGTCAGTCTATGGACCTCTTTTTCCTCCTTTTGTATTGCCTGTTGTATGTTCTCCTCATCACAGCTGCAGGTCTGGTAGCTGCTCTGGGTAGTTTCAGAGCCTTCATAAGCCAAAGGAGGAGAAATAAAGGGTGCAAGGGGTACATCACTTTCATGTCTTGGCTGATTGAAGGGGCTTGCTACCGAGATGTGTTTCTCTTCTCTCATGGCATTAGGTAGTGAACAGTTACAGAAGTTACTGCTGTAACTTCCAACTGGTACATGTTGACAGTGAATCTACAACCGCTTTCCACCAAAAGGTATTATAAAGCCCTTCATTTGGGTGGAGACTAGGAACGCAGCGGATGAGACATTTGATTTTCCATAAGACAGTTTCAGTGGGGAATGTCCAGAGACACAGTCTTTATGCCCTTTATGATCCCCGGAGGTAGCCTGGGCAATGGCTTTTGCACTCTTGGTACCTTCCTGGGTTGTGCCCTGTGCCATCTCTGGGAGATGTCACTGTTTGGATGCTGCAAGATTGAATTGCCTCTTGAGAACTTTGTTCCATCTCTGTTGGGAAGTGCTTCCCACAGGTTGGACACCATGAAATAATGTGTCAGATG
The DNA here is from genome assembly GCA_013400555.1 of Jacana jacana. Taxonomy (NCBI): domain Eukaryota; kingdom Metazoa; phylum Chordata; class Aves; order Charadriiformes; family Jacanidae; genus Jacana; species Jacana jacana. Next base: position 11,064 of record VZTM01032974.1, read on the forward strand.
TGGCTGCCTAAGCTCAAGTTGCACTGTGAAGCACAAAGAGCATCAGCACATTAAGCACTGGCTAGACCGTCTCCATGAATTCAGCCTTGGCAGCAGACCCAGCCAGAGCAGCATGTCCTCCAGCTCCTTCCTAAGTAGTGTGAGGATGAGCCATGCATCTGCCTGTGCTGGACAACCTATCCCAGGGGGAGCTTGGGAAATGAATTGGGAGAAAAGGGCGCCTGGATCTCAAACAGAGGAAACTCATCAGAGCAGGTGTTATAATGCATGTTGTGTCGGGAACGTGGTGCTGCCTGGCCAAATAGGCACATAGGGCTGGAAGTATCCAAGGCCTGTGGCTGAAGCATAAAGAAGGACCACTTGCCAGTGTGTCGGCTGCTCTGCAAAATGCCCATTGTGAATTGAACCTAGAGCCTGTGTTATTCCAAGGGCCAGTTCGGAGCAGGCAGTGGGCAGAGTCTGTGTGTGTGACCAGAAAGGGGTGGGGGAGGCTCATGCTGCTAAAACCCCAGACATCTGAAGCAAGGGAGGAAGTATCATCTGTCTCTTGGATCTTCAAAGCTTCTGGTGTGGCTTCCAAAGCTTTTTATATTAGTGGGGTTGGCTTTTTTTTCCCCCCCCTCTTGTTTTTATTTTTATTCAGAGCAGGGGAGGAACTGATTAGTAAAGTCCAGAAGAAAATGAGAGGGAAAACCACTCCTGGTGCTTAAAGTAAACTGTTGGGCAGTGACTCATCCCAGCCAGGATAGTAATTTCATTTTGCAGAAAAAGGGCAAGAGGGGACATGCATTAGAAGAGATACTTGCAAGCGTGAAGGGAGCTGGGAGAACATGGGGGCAATAGCTCAGCTTCACTGTGTTCCCCAGGGAAATGAGCAGAGGTGGAACTTTAAGCCCGCAAGTCAGGGGTAAGATGTGCAAATCTCACACTCCTGGAGTTATGATGACTATGGATTTTTTCCCCCAAGTTGTTCCTGCCAAAGCTGACACTAAATCCTTGGTCCTGGTAACTGGAGCACTGCAATTCTCTTCTTTTGTTGCTAAATTTAGGCACTGGTGTTTGAACTGCTAGTACTGACACCTGAATGTGTCTGGCCATTTGACCATTAAGTATTTCAGCAGGTTTTCTGAGGTTAATCTCCAAATCATTAGAGACATGTCATCTGCTGAACAAACAGGAGGTGAATTTGGAGCATTGCATAATATCATTCAAATATTGAGTTTGGGACTCCTCTTCCAAATGCTTTTGGAATCAATCACATGGGGCATGGGGAAGAGGGATCATCTGAGTTCTTTGGTTGGTTGGTTTTTAAAATTTGAGCTGTTACATAAAAACACAGGCTGGGGGGATGTTGTAATGAGGTAAGGGGGCGGTTAAGCCCAAGAGCTGAGGGAGGGATGAGCAGCAAAGCACAAAGATTCCTTCCCCAGTGGCTTCAGTGCTCTCTTTGCAGCCCCACGTGGTTCCTGCAGCAAGGCAGTGCTGCTGGAGAAGCTGTAGGTTGTCCCAAAATAAATGGTGCCTGCAAGTCTTCACAGCCATGGGCCTCAATCCCCAGCACCAGCCTGTGGCCTGGCTCAGGCTGAGACCGTCCAAGTACTGCAGTGTCGTGTCCCATCCTTTTGCTACGTTGGCTCTCCCTGCCCTCGAGGCTCTGCTGTGAAACTCTTGCTTCTAAATGTCACCAAAGAATAGTTCAAAGCAACTTTTGGATGGTTATTGTTTGGATGTGTTGCCAGCCTTAGTCAAGACCATGGGCACCTTGCCACTTACTGAAGATGAATTCAAATACACCAAACCTAACGCGCCTGTCCACTCCCAAGCCTCCCCGGAGATACTTGCCTAACTTCAAGAAGGCTGAAATTTTATCTTGGATGTTTTTTGGTCTCCCTTTATATAATCAAAACTAAAAGGGGCAAATGCATTGCAAGATAAAACCTGGTTTGATAAAAATGGAGGTAAGAATGTAGGCAGTGTTTTCCCTCCCTCACACCCTTCAATTAGATCACCCTGTGCCCTTCTTTGTATGGTGTGTGGCTTGCATTTTTGTCTGGCATGGGCTATGGTTAATGTCATTGCTCGATGGCCACGTTGGGTTTGTGGAAGGCTGCGGTACGTTTGGCGTTCCAGCACTCCGGGCCCGTCTGCTCTTCAGTGGGCAGGCACTGCTGCCTCTTCCTCTGGTTGGAAGGGGCTTGCAGACCCACCAGCTCACAGCTGCTTGTCTTCAGCAGGAGCGTAAAGCCTTTCCCAATAACCACTTCATTCTGCCTGGGCTTTCATTCTGCAGAGGTTTGGAAAAGTGCTTTGTAAAATGGGATCTGCAATTTAATAACAAATTAAACATTTAACATTTTTGTGAACCTTCCAGTGCTAATTATGGTTTTCCTAGCCTGGCTAAAACCAAGAGCAGCCTCTCTGTGCGGTATGGCTGCTGCCAAGGCATGAAGCCACATGTGGAAATTATATATTTAATTTTCAAATGTCAGCATAGGTCAAGGTTCTGTTTAAGAGCGGGCCAAAGGCACTGGCTGCTTAATTACTGGGGTTTGTGTTTGGGGTTGATTGTTTTTTAACCCCGTGAGTAGATGCAGGGCTGGTAAGCAATCGCGGATCACATCGCTTCCCCAGGCCCTGCTGATAGGAGTCCTCCTGGGTGGTGAGGGATTTACGGCTTGTCTGCAGAGGGTGCGGGGTGCTGTGAGTTCACAGCGTGCCAGCCACGTGCTGGGCACGCAACAGCCCCGGGAGCACGTAAGCTGCCCGCTGGAAAAGACATCCTCCCTGTGAGCTGATGGGGAGCAGCTCCTGTGCCCGATGCTGTTCCCTGCCCCGCTGTGCACTGCCGTCCCCTGTAGCGAAGGCCGGGTGCTGCCAGGGAACCGGGGACAGATCTGTAAAAGCTGGAGGAAGGCATGTTGGACCAGCGCTGCGGAGCTTAACGTTAGAGCTAGGTCAGTATAGTAGGGGGGTCAAGGTTAAGAAAATAAGTGAAAAACCTCCACAGCATATTTTTCAAAATCAGGCGCTTGAGCAATCTGTTTCCCTAGCTGTAGCAAACAGAGCTGGAGCTCTAAACTAAACCCTTTGCCTGGACTCCTTTGCTAAACTGGGGAGGCAGAGGGACTTGCTGGAAGTGGATGTATCCTCTTAGTCCCTTTGCCTTGGCTTCAGGGGAAACCAACATCCAGTGTTGATAAATTCCATTTGTAATGATAAATCCACAGAGAAATGTGGGCACCAAGCTGTACTTTGGGGTCAAATTTTGGACTTGTACCTTGAAGGCTATTGTTGATTCCAAATATGTCTAGACTTCCTCTCCTAGCTTTGTGTAGGCCTACCTGTAGGCATATTAGTGTATTTTGCCTGGATGAGCAGTTGCTGCTATTAGGACTTGTGGGTTGGTCTGGTAGCTGGTAGGGTCCTATTTTCCCTGTCCCATCTCCAGATCTGCTGGATGTCCTACAAGCCAGAGCATTCACTTGTGTGGGGAGAGACACGAGCTCACATCCTTTGTCCTTGAGCTGGATCCAAATGTTCTGCTTTCTGGGAGGGTGCTTGACCCATGTGTTAGAGGGTGTGTGAGTAGGGGGAGAGGGGTGCTGGGCAGTGTGGAAGCAGCTTCAACCTTCATTTAAGATGCTTGGGGCACATGAGCACAAATACCAGACCCTGGGCCTCCCAGGTGGCTGCTGTGCTTTCATGCCATTGACACCTTGGCGAACTTCATACTAAAGCAGGACATTGAGCACAAACTATTCTTAAGACCAAATTCTCTCGTGCTTGCTGTGGTTTCAGTAATGGGTAGGCTTTTTGAGGAGGAGGTGGAGCTAAAAAAAGGAGGTGCTACTGCTGCTAAATACTTAGCTCATCTGTGGGGCAAGGAGGAAGGCACAATAAATTTGAGAGGGGTATCTTTTTCCTGGTGCTTATGACCCTGTCTCAATTTTTTTAGAATCCTTTCAAATATCCCTTTATTTCTTCCTCCTCCCGTTGTTGGTACATGTGTTTCAGCTTTACAGTATCAGGATGATGAGGACTGGTTTGTCAGGATAGGCTTTGATCAACAAAGGACCCCCTAGTCAGCTTCATGAGTATGTCACACCTGCTTTTCTAATATAGCTGTTGTTTCAAAACGCTGCACTGACCAGGACAAGAGAGGGAATGCTGCATCTGCACAATTTGGCAGAGTTCCTATTAATGTAGCAGCTTAATTGAGGGGTTTATTTCTCAGCTTTAACAGTAAATATTGCTGCTTTTCCCTTACCACACAGATTCTAAGTAAATGCCAAGTTTTGAAGAGCAGCTCTAGAAAAGAGCCCAGTTCATGACCAGTTTCATTTCTATGTGACACTTAGGAAACACCAAATCCTTAAAACCATTTGAAGAACTTACTCCTTAAAGATGCTGGTGGAACCGGCTCACCCTCCCTTGTCACTTGGCCTGTTTTAGAGCTCTAGTCCGGGCTCCTTTAGTAGCTTAGCTGCCAGGAGACTAAGGGCAGCTTCAAGCTGGCTGCTCCTGCCTTCCATTTACCAGGCTAATGATCCTTGCTCTGACAATTCTCCCTTGAGATTGCTTTAGTGACCCTTCAGCTTCATGAGGTCCCATGTCCAGATTCTTTTCCTCCCCATCTGTTACTGTTGGAATTGGGTAAACTTAAGGCATTTCCACCCTTGTGACATTATTTAGGAAAACAAGTATTATTGCAGCTCCCTGGTCTGGATGCTAAGGTTGTGAGCACTAGAGCACTGCATGCAACACAGCAGCTGTTATATATTCAAGGGTGAAATTCCAACAATAGTATGCCGTGTAATCTCTGGATAAATATTTATGCTTGTGAAGGTTAAGTGACTTGGAGTACTATAAACTCCAGCCTTTTGGGCAGGCCACTGCAATTTAAACCTTCTTGCAGTGACCTACCGATGACCTCTCTCCCAGTCTAGAGGCAGAGTGACTGCTGGAGCTAAAAAGTCAGAGTAGATCTTGAGGCCTCTGCTGTGCAGTAAGACAGTGCATGAAACACATCAGATGTTATTTGAACTCAACTACCCATCTCACAAGTGCTTGTTGGCTCTAACATTGCTTTAAATTTCCTTGAAGCTTCTCCCAGTGTAACTTCATCCACAAGCCCTTCGTGGTGGTGTCTTAGGACTGGTGTAAGCGGGCAATAGCCTCTTGAAGGTGACAAGCAGCATGTCACAAGCTGGGCTTCTGGTGTTTGTGATGCGATGTGGGAAGCGTGTAGTTAACCTTTTGTAATGTGCAGACATATCTTCAAGGTTGTTTTGTGGTTAGCTTGCTTCAGAAAGGCAAGTAAACAACAGGCCAGACTACTTCTGAAGCAGTTGTACGAGTTAGCTCCCATTAGCTGTTAGGATCTGAAGTTCAGGGCCTTTTAGCGCTCATGGGGGAAAAAAAAAAAAAGAAAACCCAAACCAGGCAAAGCTTTATTCTTAGTGAACTCAGCAGAGCTGGGATTTGCTCCAACCACTTAACCTGACTGTGTTTTCAAAAAGTTTTATAATCCCTCATTAGCTTTCTAAGCTACATTCCTGAGGGATAACAGATACGACTTTGCTCCTTGTTCTCCATCTCCTTGGTGCCGTTATTTCCTACTTAAAACCAGAGAACAGAACTCCATTCAATAGAGCTGATGGGTTCCTCTACATTCCTACCTGCTGATAGTGCATTAGGAATGACCCCATCTGTGCTAGACAGAAGAGCGAGCCACAATGACATGTCTTGTATTAGTCAGTATCTCTCAACACAAGAGAGATATCGAGGTGCTGGAGCGAGTGCAGAGGAGGGCAACAAAACTGGTGAAGGGCCTGGAGCATAAATCTTATGAGGAGGGATTGAAGGAGCTGGGACTGTTTAGTTTGAGGAAGAGGAGGCTGAGGGGAGACCTCATCACTGTCTACAACTGCTTGAAAGGGCATTGTAGAGAGGTTGGTGCTGGTCTCCTCTCACGGGTAATGAGCGATAGAACAAGGAACGGCTTCAAACTGCAGCAGGGTAGGTTTAGGCTGGACATTAGGAAAGAATTCTTCACAGAGAGAGTGGTCAGTCAGTGGAATCAGCTGCCCAGGGAGGTGGTGGAGTCACCATCCCTGACTGTGTTTAAGAGTAGATTGGATGTGGTGTTAGGGGATATGGAGTTGGGCAATACAGTGTAGGGGAGAACTTTGTAGAGTAGGGCTGATGGTTGGACTCGATGATCCCAAGGGTCTCTACCAACCTAAATGATTCTATGATTCTAATCCAAACTGGGAGTATTTCACTTGCTGCTTTGAAGCACTGGAATGCCTTCTACTGGGAAAAACGGAGTGCACCCTTGGCCTCTCAGAAGAAAGCCATCCTAAATCGGGGCCCTGTTGACTTAGTTCTACTTGCCCAAATGAAACACACCACCAAAACCACGTCCTGAAGTAGCTTTCCTGAAAAAGCCTGATTTATTTCTATGTCATTCCACCATGGCTGGTAGCTGTTGTCAATACTTGCTATTATCTTTGGAGCAAGAACATTATCAGCAGGTTTATAGCTTACTAATGCCATGTTGAGGATTGCTTATTTTATCTGGCAGTCGATACCTAAAAGAATGGCTTTAGGACAACAATATACATTTCAGTCTGAGGAACTCATTAATAATATTTTAATCCACAGGAGTCTTGGGTTTTATTTTGCTTTACTCAGCACTGGGCAATTTTTTTTCTTGACCTGTCCTCTCTGAACTTGCCGAGCACGAGTTCCAAATCCCAGAGACTGCATCGATTCTGTTACGTACTTCTGGTCAGGAGAGATGCACAACATCACCAGCAGTTTAGCATCACCTCCTAAAAGCAGGAAAAAGGCAAAACATACTTATTTAGCTCAGTATTTTCAGTAAGTTATACACTGGTAATGTATTTATTTACACAACAACAAGCATAGGCTACCATAGCTTTTATGAGGCAGAAAAGGGCTGCTGAAAACAGACAGCTCCTTCAAGGAGAAGTCTATAGCTAATAATACGGTATTTGTCCCAGTAGAATAAATGTTTCACAATTTGTAATTTAGATTTTTTTCCTCTTGTAGCTTCACCAGTTAGTCTGCATGTATGTTATGGGTCTGAGCACTTCACTGAGCTTTGTCAAATGTTTGTAAATTCAGGGTACGGCAGTATGGCTTATTTGCATGGTAATAAGCAAACCAGACCTACTAGAAGTTCGCAGAGGATGATTAAACAAAGAAGTAAATTGCTGCTTTCAACACTTCACCTCAGCAATGTCACCCAAGTCACACGCCAGGCATGGTTAGAGCCAGGCTCGGTGCCCATACAACGTGGCTCCTAAACTCCTTTCTTTGGCTTTCCCTTTTCGCAGTGGTGACTCCAAGGCTAGGTGAAATTCAAAGTTGAAGCAGAAATTAATAGTCTTTCAGAAGCTCTGAAGAACCATTACCACAGTCACTGTCAATGCCTTGAAACAGAGACTGGAGGGCTGATGCTTTCTAGCTGAAGAAAAACAGACAGGTATACTGTAGGGATGGACACAAGTTTGACATTGCTGCAGGAATTACACTTGCTTTAAAACTATTTCTGCACAGATGAGGAGCCAGACAAGAGGAGGTGACCCAAAGACAAAAAGAAATCGTAGCACAGTACATGTGTGTGTTCCTGCTCTAGGGTGTAATGTTAAGGAATGTGCAAATATATGGCTACACCCTGTAGTAATGAAGATTGAAGCTTAACTTGTAAACTGCACCTGATGTGAAACACCAGCAAAATGCAATTATTACCCTTTACATGACCCTCTTAGAAATGCTGTGATTGTTCCAAGGGTATTCCCAAACTGAACCCTGGAAGCAGCAAGCTTTCGCCAAATTTAGGAGTCGTTTAGAACCCTCACTGTGTCCTCACACTGCTCCAAAGCCAGAGTCTTTGTACAGAGGCCCACATACACAGGAGGAGTACAGAGTGATCCTCTAGCTCTTCACAACAAAGGAGGGAACAGACTGGGAAACGAAATCTATATTGTTAAAGAAAGGGCAAAGCAATCTCTCACCTAGGGAGTCCTGAAGCAAACGTGTAAGCTTGCTGTTTCGGTAGGGTACGTGGGATCGCTGTTCTGCTACGGCTCCGAGAACGTCCGCGAGGGCCGACAAGCTGCGGTTGATGAATGAAGTCTCTCTCAGTGCTGCACCAGTCACTCCAGACATACCTAGCACAGCACAGGAAAAAGCCACAGCAAGACTGAGCAAAGCTGCTTCAACCACAGCTCTGAAAACTGCTGCTGCTCTACCATCTACTTTTGACGCAGCACTTCTGAACACAAGTTCCAAACCGTGACTTCCAGCCCACCCGTGCCAAAAGCAAGACGCAGGGATTGTTTACTCCAGGCTGCCAACACAAGGTACAGTGCTTTTACTCTTTGTAGGTGGGTTAAAGAAGGTTTGGTGCCTGCAGATGGTCTGAAGAATTAATGTTAAAATTAATCTCTTCAGCCGTACAATGCATCTTAGCACCATGTGTTTATGGAACTGAGAAAGCAGGAACACCAGAAGATCTGACAAGGCAATGCTGCTTTGGAAAACACCAGTCCACAGTGTCTCCAGAGGGAACCTTGTTGTGTTCCATCATTTTTTGTTACAGTTACCTGCCCTGTCTGTATCCTTTAAGGAGACCGGGAGTGACAGTGATGGCCTAACCTGCAGAAACAAAACTGTAGAGCAGCCAGAAGTGTGAGGGGTCTGTGTTCCCCGAAGTCTGCGAGGTGCTGTTCTTTGTAGTGTGATTGCCCATAAGGAAACTGACAGAGGAAAATGAGGCCCTTCTGCCCTCTGCCCAGCACGGTGGTATGTAGCTATGCTGCCCTCAAGCAACACTGGGAAGGCTTGGTCTACAAAACAAGTTGCACCAATTTCAAGAGGTGCTGCAAGCTCACTCTGTGATCAGTCTGGATGAGTAAAGAGTAATTAATTTCTCCTTACTTCTGTCATTTGGGGAAAGCAAATTTGTTATAAGCATTTAGCATCACATTATTCAAATTAAGCCTTTCTTCAGGATAATGGATGAACTACAGATGCATCTGGCCTTAATTCTCATTAGCCAGAGCACATGGTCCATGCTAGGCAGAGCTGATGATAGTGGGATGGTCAGAAGGGGCTAACAGTTTCTGCAACTGCCTTCTGTCCCACCTCTAGCAAGATAAAGAGGCTGTACAGAGAGAGACTAAAGATCTTAGACAGAATTAAATCTGGGCAGGGACATCAAGGACAAGAAAAACGTCTATAGATATGTCAGAGACAAAGGCAAGACTAGACAAGCTGTGGGCCCTCTCTGGAAGGAAACGGGAGACCTGGCCACCCAGGATACGGACAAGGCTGACTTGCTGAATGACTTTTTCGCCTCAGTCTTCACTGGCAAGGGCTCTAACCACACAGCCTGAGTCACAGAAGGCAAAAACAGGGGCTCTGAGAATGAAGAACCACCCACTGTAGGAGAAGATTAGGTGCGAGACCAACTAAGGAACCTGAAGGTGCCTAAGTCCATGGAACCTGATGAAATCCATCCATGGGTCCCGAGGGAGCTGGCAGTCAAAGTTGCTAAGGGTGCTTTCCATCATATTTGAGAAGTTGTAGCAGTCTGGTGAAGTTCCTGATGACTGGAAAAGGGGAAACATAATGCCAATATTCAAAAAGGGAAAAAAGGAAGACCCAGGGAACTACAGGCCCATCAGTCTCACCTCTGTGCCTGGCAAGATCACGGAGCAGATCCTCCTGGAATCTCTGCTAAGGCACATGGCAAATAAGGAGCTGACTGGTGACAGCCAACATGGATTCACCAAGGGTAAATCATGCCAGACAAATTTGGTGGCCTTTGATGATACTGCCACAGCCCTGCTAGACAAAAAGATGTCATCTACCTGGACTTATGCCAAGCATTCGACACTGTCCTGCACAACATCCTGGTCTCAAAATTGGAAAGTCATGGATTTGACAGATGGACCACTCAGTGGATAAGGAACTGGCTGGATGGCTGCACTCAAAGGATTATGGTCATCGCCTCAATGTCCAAGTGGCAGCCAGCGATGAGTGGTGTTCCTCAAGGGTCAGTACTGAGACCAGTGCTGTTTAACATCTTTGCTGGAGACATGGACAGTGGGATAGAGTGCACCCTCAGCAAGTTTGCTGATAAGCAGTTGACACGCTGGAGGGAAGGGATGCCATCCAGAGGGACCTCGACAGGCTCAAGAGGTGGGCTCATGCAAATTGCATGAAGTTCAACCAAGCCAAGTGCAGGGTCTTGAACCTGGGATGTGGCAATCCCAGGCACAAATACAGGGTGGAGAATGGCTGGAGAGCAGCCCTGAGGAGAAGGACTTGGGAGTGATGGTGGGTGAGAAGCTCAACATGAGTTGCTAGTGTGCATTGGCAGCCCAGAAAGCCAACCGCATCCTGGGCTGCATCAAAAGAAGTGTGGCCAGCAGGTTGTGGGAGGTGATTCTACTTCTCTGCTCTCATGAGACCCCACTTGGAGTACTTTGGAGTCCTCAACACAGGAAAGACATGGACCTGTTGGAATGTATCCAGCAGTGGGCCATAAAGATGATCAGAGGACTGCAGCATCTCTCCTATGAAGACAGGCTGAGAGAGCTGGGCTTGTTCAGCTTGGAGAAGGCTCCAGGGAGACCTTATAGTAGCCTTCCAGTATCTGAAGGTGGCCTACAGGAGAGCTGGAGAGGGACTCTTTGTCAGGGATTGTAGCAATAGGATCACAAGTAATGGTTTTACATTGAAAAAGGGGAGATTTAGATTGGATATTAAGAAATTCTTTCCTGTGAGGGTGGTGAGGCACTGGAACAGGTTGCCCAGAAAAGCTGTGGATGCCCCATCCCTGGAAGTGTTTAAGGCCAGGCTGGATGGGGCTTTGAGTAACCTGCTCTAGTGGGCAGTGTCCCTGCCCATGGCAGAGGGGCTGGAACTTGATGATCTTTAAGGTCCCTTCCAACCATTCTATGATTCTATGATCTTGTTTTCCCTTTAGGCCAGCATTTTCCCAACTGGGAGAACAAGTAGTGCTATTCAAGAGGCAAGCATGATATGGCACAACAACAGAAAATAAACCCCAGAAGTCTGGACAGTGAGGGCTGGAGAAATGTGACTGTGGGAGAGGATGGGGCTGGAATGGTAGAGTCTCTCTACAGAGAGGCACAGAGCAAAGCACTTCAGAAGACCCTGCCAGAGGGTGTCAGTGTGTCAGTAATCCGAGATAGGATGTGTATCAGACTAACTTCATTGTGTCTACAGGCATCCCCAGGCTTCTTTCCTAGTCAGTGTAGGTGGACTCCTGAGACGATGGATATCACCCTAAAGCAGAAAACTGCAAATAGATGAAGAGGGTACCTGTTTAAACTGCTGATTGTTGACACTTGGTCAGATGAGCTTCCACAAAACATTTACTCAAGTTTTCAAACTGAAACCTAGTCTGCTAAAAAGGGATCTCATATTTAGTAAATGCTACTTCTGCTTCAGGAGGGCTATGGAGCGAACAAGGCAGGGTGCTGATGCACATTTACACAGTGTGAGATGCCTGCTACTGCTGCTCACAATGGGTTTGTCCCCATTTTAAGACAGTTACAAGTTAACAGGTGCCCTTATTTTTCTCTGAGCAAGTGCAACACCTTCCAACCTCTGCCAGCGTAGCTGATGGCAGAGGTTGCTCTGCTGTACCTGCTGTGCCCCATCTAACATCCATGTAAATGAGCACCCTTCTGGGCTTCACTTGGAGGGTCAGGCTGCTGAGCCCCAAACCACCTAAATGGGTGTCCTGGTTGAACTGAGAGAACAAGCACGCACGCTGGTGCTCAAGTACACATTTACCAGTTTCCAGCATTTTAGAGGAAATGCAAAAAAAAAAAAATAAAAAGAATTATATTAGGTTTCTTTGTAGAACAAAAGTTTAACAGTGAGCAACAGCAAGAATTCTTGGCAGTAAAGTAACAGGCTCTTTCATAATACTGGTTCAGTTTTCAAAACATTATTTCTGGAATGGTACATTTGGCTGCATGGCTCTTCTCGGTAAGAAAGCTTGTCCTTTAGGAAATAATCAAGTTTTTGAAATTATTGTGTGCACAGAGGAGGGGGGAGGAGGAAAAGCCTTTAAGGAAACAATGAAAACAATATTATCTTTTCAACACTAACTTCCTCCGAGACTTGTTCCATAATAAGGCAGAAAAATTCACACATGGTGATACTGGTTTTTACAGATATTTGTAATATTTAAATAATTTATGCACTTTAAACAGTTCTGTACAAAGACATGCTAATTTTCAGAGTAGAAAAACAAGCTTAATGGAACCAGTCTGAACAAACAATATACCTATGATAGGGGTAACCGCCCTGGGCTTACTTGAGGCTCACGCAGTCAAAGTTTCAGTTAAGCCTGGAACAATCAGGCTCACAAATTTTGTTGATTCAGGATCTGTGGGTTTGAAGCAGCCCCTCTGTGAAAGCAGGATAGCGCAGATCCCTACATAAAGGGATCTGTAACTTAGATCTGGGAGGATCCATGCCTATAAACAGCCACGTCCGCTTACCAACACATTCACTGCCAGCCAGATCCACCAGCTGCAATCTGGTTTTTACTTGCTTCAGTTTCTCAGTGGCTTCAAGTTGTGTTGGTGAAGAGGCTCTGGAAGATGAGGTGAATTTAGTGTCTCTTGTTTTCTGTGGAAAGGTGCAGAAAACCTCCTTATTTAGCCTCTGAGTGGTCTGTTCATCTTCCCCTGAAGTACCTGGTTAATGGAAAAAGCAAACAAGGGCAGCTTCTCACTAACACTGGAAATTGAGATGGGGGAAAAATGGGGCATCGATAGGGGAAGTAGAGTATCTGCTGGTTTAGGCTATTCTAACGGAGGCAACACACAAGTCAGAATCAATGGCATGGGCAGGTCGAAGGACTTTTCCTATCTTAAAGGTTTTATTCATCAAACCAATCATACCAGTTGGTAACAAGACTTGGTGTAGGTTATCCTGTATCTGATATTCCCCTTCTTCAAGCTTCTTTGTGGAAAACAAGAAACAGAAGTCCAGTAAGGGCTTTAAAGAAGCATTTTGTCATGTTTTAGATTGGCTGCAACCGAAGTGAGATTTTGCATGTTTGAGTAAGCTCTGAAGTCTTTTTCTATGTATTTCTATGCGTTTGAACCATCAACTGCTGGTGATGGTGTGGTGGCAACACAAAAGTGCATCTGCTTCTTCTGTTTTGTCCTTTGCTGCTGTTCCCTCTAGGCTTCCTTCAGCCCTCATGCCACTGCTGCATCTCCACATGATGAGCTACCAGCCTCAATAGTACTACTCCCACTTGTTCAGATTGGCTACCTGCTACTCCTAATAGTTCTGTAGCTGCACTGACTGCTTCATATCCTTCCTCTTCCTCATCAGCAGCATCTGGCTTTCATTCTCTGCTGGGAAGGAAGAGAAAGATTCTTTGGGAAAGCTGCTTTGCCATTAGCTTAGCAGAAGTAGATGCAAAAAGGCTTCCCCAAAGCAGTTTTGCTTTTTTGCTTCAGTGTTTTGGTTTTCATCCATCTCTCTCTTTCTCTCCCTCTGGAAGAGACAGAAGAATAAAAGGCACATACTCCGCTACTGGTAATAGAGAGAGTAGACTCTCTTGGGGACTTAAAGAGTCCAGTTGCAACAGTACAAAGTTCCCAGCTGCAAAACTTGGGTAAAGAACAGACTGAATTGGATTGCAGAGCCCTGTATCTCTTCAGCCAGGCTGCTGCTAAAACCCGCCCTGGCTGTTAAACAGAGCAGCTGCGTTGGGTTACATAGAATAAATGGTTTCAGGCCATAGGGTGTAAAAATAAATGTTCTCACTATTCTTCAGTTTCAGACAAGGAAGTTAAGAAACTGCTCTCCTTGCACAACAGATATTACTAAAGCAAAATGCTAGAAGACTTTTTAATCAAACCTGAAAAAGTGCTGGCTTCACAACCCTGGCTTTAGGTGCAGAACTCATCACAGGCCTTACAACTTTTTATTTAGTGCTTAGATCTCCAGTGTTAGGCTACTTGACAATAGCACCTAGCTTTTAAATCAGGAATTTCTCCCTTTAAATAAGCCAGAATGCGCTGCCACACTCCTATAGCAAGGTCCCATTTGAAACACTCCTCTGCCCCTCGGTATTGCTCATCTTCATCCATGCAGTATGAGCTGAAGCCCTGACTCTGCATTCAGTGGAAATCAGACATTTCTACAGAGCTCTGCTGCCAGACAATGTGGCATAGCAGGGTGACTGCAATTTGAAATGGCAAAGGGAAGACTGGATGGGACAAAATGGCTGGTGTGCTGATGGTGCAAACGTGCTTTGAAAAGCAACATCTGTCTGATGGACAAGAACCTGCAACTGTCTGGAGGTAACATCTGGAACACCAAAGCTGCAGCTTGTGAAGTAACTGTGTCTTTTGGCAAGGCCCATAGGTAAGTGAGGGCACTGTTTGTTCTGTTTTGCTGATCTTGTTGGTTTAATTTCTGATAGCAATCTAGGGGAAAAAAATGTTAAATATTTTCCGCTTTCTAAACCCATATTGTTGTTGTAGGGTATGAAGGAGATGGGCCACAGTACTGGAAGCAGAGTGCTTAATTACAACATGAGCAAAAGAAAGCAAAGTTAACCCCCTGAAGCTGAAGTTATTCCTAAAGCAATAAACTGGTAAGTCTTGGTGTGGAAATGAAAAGTAGAAATACAGGGTTTGCCACAGTAAATAAGACACTGGTGTTGCCTGTTTCTGCAGTGGCCGATTATTAACAGCTTCAGAGACACTGAACTTAACGGACAGTTTTGCAAGGCAGCAGGTAAAAAAAGAATTCTTTCTCACCCCAAAGCTTATGAAGATCTCTAAAACACATGCTTAGCTTTACCACAAACTTAGCATGAATAATTCTATGGTATGTCACACAAAGTGATTTAACTACTGTATTTGAATATCATTATATTATAATTTTTAAGTATTAGATTCATTAATATTGTTATTAATAACAATAGAATGAAATTATAATATATTTGAATAACCTTATAGCTTATATTACAACTTATTGATAACATTTATTCCAATAGTTGTTTTATGCTGTAAAACTTCAAGAACTTTGTAAGTCAAGACATGGAAGGAAAAGTAAAGGTTTTATGAAAGTTTCAGTAGCATTCAAACACCAAACTGGTCTTTTACTTGAGAAGGTGCTTTGAAGTCAAATAATGGAAAAGGAGCTGAGGGAGTGTATTAAACATCAGAAAACGGAGGAAAAAAACAGTATGAAAACCTCTTATCCCACAGGCTGCTTTTAAAAAAGCATTATTTTAGTAACATCCTACTTACCAAAGTTATCTTCAGAGACAATTGTGGTTATGGTCAATGTAACTACCAGATGAGAACGAGAGGAATGAGCATGCACCAGTGTTGGATGCCTGGTTCTCAGCTGTAGGCCTCTGTTGACTAGATGCAAAAATTCAGATGCGTTTTCAACAGTCCTAGAAAGTAAAGAAACAAGCAGAAGATTTAACCAACTCACAGGAAAAATTGCACGAGAAAGCTGACAACTTAGGCATGAATATGGGCATTTCCACTTCCCCACTCTTCTTATACTAATCTCAGGTTTGAGCTGCAGAAACAACTGTAAAAAGATGTTTTCAGGTGGGATATATAGTCCAAGATGAAAATTCAAGACAAAAGCTGTGATGTAGTACTGAAAGTGCTGAAGAAGCAGTCTGCCAGCCTTGCGAAGTACCATCTAATTAGCCAAGGTGGTCTGTGAGTACTGTAGCTCCGCTCCAGAAGGGGCTGTGATTTCTACATCTCCACACTTTGGAAGAAAAGGCACACATTTAGACATTCTTTGGAATCTCTGGTCTTACAGAAGTAGAGTTGTCCAGTTTATATTAAGGCAGCTCCTGTTCTTTGGCAGGTATAAAATTAGGGGGGGGGGAAAATTAATAATAATAAAAAGAATTTCTCTGGGCCTTTGGAAATCGTATTTCACATTTGGAATCAAATCCTTGGAAAAAGTTCAATTCCACTGGTCAATAACAATTGCATTCTAGTGCAGTGTCAGAATAGACAGGCATAAGTTTCTACAGACCATTTTATCTCATACTAACTGGGTTTTTTTCCAGTTAAAGGCAATGCTGCAAATGTGACCAGCTGAAGGGCAAAACCCTAACACAGAAAATGAAATAAACACTATGATTTCCCCCAGGTTTGCAATGTTTAAAACAAATGAGGTAAGATTGCCTACTCCTTCCTTTCACTGCATTGCCTTTTTCAATAATCACTCAAGGTACATCACCTAAGCATTAGTTTTTAGATGGGGGTATAAATTCTGTTGAATGCCTATCACAGCCTGGTTACGGAATGCCCTGTAATACCAGAGCCATTAATAACTCCCCTGACCGGCTACAGGCTTCATCCCACATTGCTGCAGTGAGCAAAACCAAGCATGTGATAAAAAGCAAGGCCTTCATGACTTAGATTTGGCTGCTTTCAGTAAAAGTCACACTGGGCACAAACTTACTTTGTGCTAAGAAGAGCCACACTTGAAAAGTTCAGAGACAAAAGAGATATAGCCAACTTAAATTATTTCCTCTGGAAATAAAGCAAGGGCATGTGAAGAACAGAAAAACGCTTAGCCACACCATGCTTATGGACACTTAAGGTAAGCAGACACCTAAAAGCAGTTCCATGTGCAACCAGGGCCACAAGAGCTGAATGATTGCTATAGACATTTGCCCATCAATCCTGAGCCACATGTATGTGCCTCCCCTGTAGCATCTCTGCCTCTGTGCATCCACTGGTAACCTCTCCCTGGTTGTTTGACCTGGCACCAGCAAGGAAGCAGTGGCTCTCTTTCTTACTGTCAGAAACAGCAGAGCCTCACACTGGGATGATCTGACTATTGCCTCGAGTCCAAGGAGGCAGATCCTCCCTTCTTAAGTTTTGAATTACATCTTCCAGTAACCTCTCCGGTCAGGACAGGGTGGCCCCAGACGTTCCTCAGCAGCCTTCATTAGGATGTAGCAACGGACCATCAGCTTCTGCAAGCTGCTGCTGTGCACTGGCAAAGGGTCACTGCTCCAAGCTGCTGTCCTCCAACTAGTGTTTGCAGAAGAAGATATGCCTCGAGGTACGCTGTCAGTGCTGGTCACCTACTGGGAAACGGCAGTTGACTTTGGAGGTGGAAAGCATCCCCAGCCCAGAGCTGCGCGCCTGGCACGGTAGCTCCCGGCAGGACGGCCAGTCATCGTTTTGAAGGATAATCTCTACGACTTTATCAGGCGGTGTGTTTCGCACGTCCCAGGTCCAGATTCTACAAAGAGAAGCCCTGTTGTGGTTACGCTAAAAATGTGATGCTGAATGTTCTCCAAAGTCAACCAAGCCATAAAAGAAGAAAGAGACGGAGGGTTTTGTGAGTCAGTAAGATGCACGTGTTAGCAGGAAAGAGACTTTAATGGACATATGGAGAAGCCAGTGAGACCCAGCAGGCCAATATATTCTAGATGAAATATTATCACAAACGAGGATGTGTTTTTATTCAAAGCACCAGCTGTTTACTTTAGATTTCGGGCAGCTGGGTGGTCTCATTCAATGGGTCCCTTACTTTGTTTGGGTTTGCTTTTTCTTATTAACCTTCCTGTGTAATTATTAATATAGCCTGTTTATGAATTGGGCTTTTTTTGCCGCTTGCATTGTAATTGAGACACAAGTCCATATTCTTATTTATATTTGCATTAGAAGTGGGTATATATCAACTGATGGAGATAAGTGGGTTTTAAGAGGTGTTCAGTTCAAGGCGCCAGGTTACTTTACCATAAGTTAAAATTTACAGAAATAAACAGAGCAGCCATTGTATTAACTAGAAGGACAAATGAAACCCTATCGCAGCTTCTAGTTCTTGTCTCTATGGCACAAGTCCAGCTTCATCTCAACTCTCCCTTCTCCAAAGCCTAGGAAAAGAGATGGGTCACCCACTAAGTATGCAAAGCTCCTTTGGGAAGGGGAGTAGGCATTTTTCAGGCCAGCATCTTGGTTACTGAAATACTATGATTAAAAATTACTTGGAAGTTCTGATAAAGCAGGAAAAATTCAACTCCCATCATACCCACACTATATGCCCCATCTTCATTTTCTAAGTCAGATGGTTTCTTTCTTTCCTAGTCAAAGGAAAAATATTAGCTCCTTCAAGAAAGATTCAGCACACACAGGTTAACCTCTGCTCCCAACCTCTTCTGAAGGAGTTTTTCATTCCCTTGACAGCAGAGACTTAACCAGATGCTAAAAGCTGGAGTACAGACACAGTTGGGGAAATCCAAGAACTGAGAGAAACCCACCAGTCAGCATAATACAGACAAGAGGGCAAAAGGATTTATCACTTGGAGCTCCAGTCATTTTAATTCACTCCATGCTCTTATGGAGCACCCAGCCTGCAATCAGAGATGCAGAATTTCTCTGGAAATCATATTTAACTTCAAGACTGAAGAGCAGGCATACCCCAGATGCAGATGTTAATCCTTCCTAGAATATTGCAGTGATTATTATTTCATAGAAAGAAAAGAGATTTATAAAGCCCTATGGTGAAGAAACCCACTTTACAGTCTCTCTAGGGTCCCTCTTTTCTGTGAGCAGTTCAATGGCTAGAAAATACAAGTCAATAAATGCATTTAACTAGGTAGAACAGAAGTATGTTTGCGCAACTCTCCACTACATTCTTGTATTTTTATCAAGGCTTTCTGGCAACAGCATAAACCCACATAAACAAACAACTACTAGTCTGCTTATGTGATTAAGTCCCACAAGACAAAAATACTGCCTTTGACTATTTCACTGAGGGTGCATTTTATTTTAACAGAGGGATGTGGGGGGCTGCTTTTCATATCTGACGTCTAATTCCTGCTGGAAGAGACTAGACCATGAAAAGCATTATTATAGAGAAGTGAAGAAAAACATCATATTCCCTCCAGAAACATAAAGCACTGTAATACTGTGCTAAACATTTCAATAGGGCAAGATGTTTCTTTTCACAAACATTATCTGCCAAAGGAGCAGAACATTTTTTTCTGCCTGTAGACATCTCTGCAGTGCAGAAGCAGAACTGTTCCATTCTGGAACCTGTTCACATGCTGGGTGCTCACAGGGAGATGTTTGGTAGCTGAATTCCCCTGGGTAGCATCACCTCTCTGGTGCCAATAGGACTGCTTGTCATCATTTTGTTTTGCTAATGTTGATTTAATACTAGCATGAACAACACAGCCATCACTAAAATGAAGCATCTGAAACAGATTCACTCACGTTAATGGATGAATTGTTGTGAATATGTGATTTTTTACCATCTAATTAGCCAAGGTTAGTGTTTTATATATAACAAGAAAGCATTATACATTTACTTTGTATACTACACATCCATAACACCAAGAATCATTCCCGTGTGTACTACAAGCCTTCACAATGCTTAGCAAGTACAAGAAGGCATTAAAACAAGTGTAGGTGTAGCCTTAAATATCTTAGCTCTCCCTACACTGTCAAGATGTGTAAATAAGAATCAACCCTA
Organism: Jacana jacana; assembly: GCA_013400555.1. Classification (NCBI taxonomy): domain Eukaryota; kingdom Metazoa; phylum Chordata; class Aves; order Charadriiformes; family Jacanidae; genus Jacana; species Jacana jacana. Next base: position 30,645 of record VZTM01032974.1, read on the forward strand.
CCATAAACTGATGCTAGGAAGGTGTACATCTTACAACTAAATGGGTAGAAACTTAGCTACTTCTTAGCTTTTAGTTTGAAAAACCTGGATTTTCAGGCACTATGGGTTCAAATGCCAGCACGTCAATCCCCACTTTAATACCTCCAGTTATGAAACCAGAATGCTAAGCAGCGTGAGATGGGTATTTATGTTAAAAGTTCACGTAAAATCTTATTCTTTTAAAGATTTTTTTTTAAACTCCAGTGTGTGTAGGGAAAGCCAACACTCTGCAGGTGCTTAAAAATCTACAATAAGTACATACATTTGTATTATAATCTGTAAATTGTATAATTTGGTAAGACTGAAGGGGAAAGTGCTTTGTGACTGGGTTACTTCTTTTTCTGCAGCTGACAAGATGCCCTACATCCACCAGCAATGAAATACACAGCTGTCTTTGGGCAATCCGAGTGGAAGGCGCTTAACACAGGAGTATAACCTTAAACTAACCATCCTGTTTTTGAAAAGCATATATTGAAAGTGATTTCATAGAATCATATAGGTTGGAAGAGACCTGGTTGCGTACATAAACATAATTTCACAGTTATCACCGTGAGGGTCCTAGAACCATTTGGTTGGAAGAGACCCTTGGGATCATCCAGTCCAACCATCAGCCCTACTCTACAAGTCCTCCCCTACACCAGATCCCTCAACACCACATTCAATCTACTCTTAAACACAGTCAGGGAGGGTGACTCCACCACCTCCCTGGGCAGCTGATTCCACTGACTGACCACTCTCTCTGTGAAAACTTTTTCCTCATGTCCAGCCTAACCCTACCCTGCTGCAGCTTGCAGCCATTCCCTCTTGTTCTATCGCTAATCGCCCGTGAGAAGAGACCAGCACCAACCTCCCTACAGTGCCCTTTCAAGCAGTTTTGACATTTGCAGCCAACTGCAGTCCAATAGGCTGAGCTAATGGAAACAGTGGGAACTGTTCTTTTGCTTGTGGTAAGGACTCATCGTTCAGAAGCGACAACTGGTGCCTAGAACTGGTGCAATGCTGTGACAGCTATGCATTGCATTGACACCAGATCCCTGCTGGATGATACGGATCAAATCAGGTACTTACTCATGTGTAAGCAACGGAACATCGTTCTTTCCTTCTCTGGTTGTGACCACATCACGTTTGACGCCAAATACTTTTCCACAACTGTCTTTAGCCAGAAGATCAAAAATTTCATTATTATACACTTCTACAACAGAAACCTCAACCCAGTAACTTCCTGGTGGCTTTTCTGAAATAAGCCTGGAGAATAAAAGTAGGGAAAAAAGAAGAAAAAAGCCAAAAAAAATGTTGAAGTCAAATCCCAAACAAACAATCTGTAAATAAAGGTCTATTCTTTAATTGTAATTTAATTACAATGTGATAAAAAGTGCGTATTAACTACCAGCAGCTGTGACTTTGCCTCATCCACATGCTAAGGTTAAGCTGAAGAATCACAATACACAGCTAAATGATACGTGAAGCTGTAAATAAAAATTCATTTTCCAAACAGCTGTGCCAGTTTAACTTGTTTTTCTCCACTAGTCTCCCTCCCTCCTCAAGAGTTTCTTAAACCATTTCTCTGCTGGACATTATTGCATTCAGAGCTCAAGGTATGATCAACTGGCGGAGTGCAGGCAACAAACAGGCAGAGATGGCAAACTGCCCAGTGAGATCTGTAAGAGTTTATCTGTCCACAGCCACAGAAAAATGATAAATTAAGGGTTTGTCTACTCAGGAGAATATTTTCAGTTAGACAGTTATACTGGTACAAAATTGGATTTTTGATTTATCTTATGCCACTCTCCAAAAGAAATAGCTTTAGCTGGAAAAAACCCTAATGGCTCTTCCACTAAAACATAACAGCATGTCAGTTCAAATCATGCATTAGGTTCAACCAAAAAAACCCTAAGAATTCTCAAAGCAAGAACAGATCTTAGTTAAAAATTCTACTATCATTATCCTTGAGGACTGGGTTCTACTCTGGACCCCCTTCATCTATTCCAATTGACAATTTTCACAAAACTTGTAAGAACTTAATTGTCTTTTAGACTCCCACAACTCTGGCTGAAAAATATTCAAGAGTTAGTTAGGAGTCCGAAAGACAGATGGACAGACAACACACAGCAAAATTGCATACCATTATTTTCTTATAAATAGACTAAGCAGGAGAGAGGCTAGAAATCTATATCTAATCTATATCAAAACTGTCAAATGGCAGTTAGAAAAGCTATAAATATTACTCATTGTGAGGCTGAAATCTGTAACGATAAATACATTGCAAACATTATTTCATCCTTTCTATAAAGTTTAAGGTGATTGCCACTGACACTGGTCTTTTCTCAGGTGTTACCTGAACACTTCTTGGGTCGCTCGAGGAATAATTCCAAGTTCCGACTCATCTTCTAAGGAAAATGCAAAGTCCTCCTCTAACTGTGGTCCCAGCATTGTGTATGTCTTCCCACTTCCAGTTTGCCCATAAGCCATGATACACACATTGTACCTGAAAATTAAGAGGGCCTTCGTTTGTTCTACCATTACCAAATGCATTTGTTAGGTGGCAAATGAGACCCCAAACAATTTGGGAACACAAACTGAAAAGAAAAATAAACACACTGCCCTTGCAGATTCCATTCTGGAGATCTCAAAAGCTGACAGAATTAAAGTATTGCTCGTAACATCGCCTAAACAGATTTTACTTTTTAAGGAGAATTGAAGGGATGCTTTCCAGCAGAGTTTAAGGGCTGCTCAGCTTGGAATGACTGATGAGGTTAGACCTCCTGTCTGCCCAGCTTCCAGTTCATGCACTACCGAGCTGCCAGTTAATCAGCTCCTGAACCGCTGCAGTTTACAGTACAGCATTTTAAAGTAAACCATCGCTGGGTTTGATTTGTCTTACAGCACTGGGCTGCAAACCACAGCACTAATATCTTAACAGCTGGGAACAGTAAGCTCTTCAGCTCGCCTAGCTTTTTTTCAGGCAGACTCATCAGTCATGGCCCTCGGTCATTGGAAAAGGTAAGGCAGCCTGAATGATAAGAGGTGCAACCTTTAAAGCAAATACATGTTTGGTGTGGGCATGCACACAATGACTGCTCTGCAATAAAGGTGGTAGGAACTGCTCTGGTATGGACTTGCCGAAGGTGCAAACAGACCTGCAGGGGTACAGGCACCTTCATCTTCTGAAGCAGATCCATAAAATACATCTAATGAACAGAACTCTGAAAATGTACTGAAAATATAAATTAAAAAAAAGTCCACAGCTGTGAGCTCTCTTGTGGCTGTCTGTGCCGCAGGGATCTGAAGTTAGATGTATGAATCCTATCCAGAAAGTGTGTTTCTGACACAGTCGGATCAAAGTCAGTATCTTAAGCAAAACAAGTGGGCGGATACAAAAGTACCCAGCCACGGTACAACTCTGTATTGAGGACCGATACTGTACTGTGCAGCTGAAGGTTAGTGCCTCCTTGGCTGCCTCTGCTCTACAGCCCCTGCCAGCACCTCGGTGTTGCCCACAGAACCGTGCCAGCAAAACTCTTGGAAGACACGCAGTTATGCTGACAGGACTGCTCCTTCCCTGCAGCACCTTGTTCAGAGACACGACGTTAGCAGAAACTCCATACATGGCGAGTATGCTGAAATTTCTGCTCAGCCAGTGAGCTGCAACAATGGGCTTGCTCCTGGGCTGCCAGGGAGTAACCTTTCACTGCCTCCTCCGTGGGCAGACCTGAACAGCTGAGCTCCTCTTGCTTACCTGATGCTTTTCCTCATATCAAAAATGTTGTTTCGAGCACATTCCAGCAAATTTCAATGAAGACCCCTCATCTAATTGTTTGAAATTTATGGTTTCAGGTCATTAAATGCTTACATGGCCACTGCAGGAAAATATATCTGCAGGTTTTTTGGGGTTTTTTTTGTATATTAAACCTGCCTAGAAGCAATTATTTTTGGAGAACTATTTAGAAACTTGCTCTTGTTAAACATAATGTGGGCTCTGATAAGTGACACAGCAAATACCTGGGTACCCCAGCTGGGGATGCAAAGTCAAAGCTGCAGTCAGTGAACATATAGTAAGTTCCCTCCATGTTTCAAGATGCTGAGCATAAAATAGAAGTCTAGTCACAGATTTGATGAAGGAGATGAGATAACAGTTACTGAAAATACAGAGCACTACAGCAAAATTAAATATGCTAGAAAACAGGGCTGTAGATCTGAAACAAGGGATTTCTCTACGTATTCACTGCTGACAGAACTCTATTTGCATTTATGTCAGTGGAAAAGCCCCACTAATTTTGGTAGTTTTCAGCCAGGCTAACAATGAGCAATTTTCACACTTCCACCCTTAATGCACACTGCCTCGCCAGCCCATAGTTTATTGAGACTTGTAGCCCAGCTTCAAAATCAGAGAGATCTTTGGAACCAAAAAAGGGAGCCAGAGGTTTGCAAGTAGTGGCTTTCCTTAGGAAAAACAGAATGCAAGTCTTTTTACAAGTCTCTGAAACTTTCATGTAGTCCAGCTATTCAACTTTTCCTGAGTTGCTACTTGTGAGAAAGTAAGCATCATGGACAAAACAGTTCTGACAAGACAGATTAGAAGCTGAGTAGGTAGGTGCTGAAGATAGAGACGCAAGTCGGGTATCAATCAGTGACAACTGCTCTGCCAAAGCCAAAAGAGTATTTCATTAAGCCCAAATGAGCTCAAAATATCCAAAGCAGTATTATAGCTGAGGAGAGAATTAATTGTTGGGTGATTCAAAAAGACAAGAAGCAGCAGATTAGTTTGCATTTACCTAGTTTACTTTGTTGGTGTTCTGGTTCCAACACAAGGACTTCCAATAGAGCAATCTGAAAATTTCGGACTGTGATTCACCCCTGTGCCCTCGTATTTCTCCTTTCTACTCTGCTCCATTAGTCGCATTCTTGTTTCAAAAAGTTCTTATTGTCAAGCTAGAATGCTAATAGTATTTCTCTCCTGAAAAAAGTGTGGGTGTTCAGTTTACAAAGTTATCACTAGGAGAGAACACTGTGAAAGGAAATCAAAGGAGAAAAAAATGTATTCTTTAAAAGAAATAAACAGGTTTGATTCTTCAGTGCTGTAAAGAAAAGAACTGTTATCTTACTCTCTTGCTGGCCCTGTATAGCTAACTGTAAACTCTGCAGCCTGTTGTACTTTGTTCTGCAAACGGGACAATCTTTCCTTCCTGCGTATTTTTACTGAAAAATGAAACAACTCATTAAGAAAGAAAAATAAAGGAAAAAAAAATTAAGGAAAAAGAGTATAACACTCCTTTCTACTTAAGCTGAAAGTTGTTACAGACCACTTTGGAGCCCAGACTAAAACAATCAGGAGCAAAAAGGTTGAAGGTTCAGCCTAAGTACGTCTGTTTCCCATTTAGAAAGGGAAGGCTGCTGAGAAACACGGCTCGGGCACAGCCTCGCCCTCCCTGAAAATCTGCTTCTGTTTAAATGGCACTTCTGGAAGAACAAGACAACTCTCTTGTTTGCAATAACAGAACATTTCCGAACTGAGTAGAAAAATCCTAGCTTTTTAGGACAGGATTCTCTCAATGTGGAAATTAGAAAGTGGGAAGTACGGCAGATCAAGGTACAGATCAGATATGTCTGATGATAGAGGGGCAACATATCGAGCCAAAGCAAACTTATGTTCACTGCAGAAGGAAAAGCAGAGAGAGAAAACAGTAGTTATAAGGACGTCTTCAAACTGCTCCAACCTAGTGGTCCCTTGGTTGCTCAGATATGGGAACTGTGGTTACTTAACTTTCATCAACTAGAATAACGGCTTTCAGAATGGCCACGGCATGGCTGGAGCTGAACTTGTGAAGGGACACAAAGCATATTAAGAGGGACTTTTACAGGTATGTCAGGCAGAAAAGCAAAGCCAAAGAAAGTGTACCCCTTCTGACAAGCAAGACTTGCAAACTGATGAAAATGGATGAGGAGAAGGCTGAGGTACTCAACAACTTTTTTGCCTCGGTCTTCACTGGCAACCTCTCTTCCCACACCTCTCAAGTGGATGGACCACAGGGCAGGAACTGGGATAGCAAAGTCCCTCCTGCTGTAGGAGAAGATCAGGTTTGTTACCACCTGAGGAACCTGAACATACAGAAGGCTATGAGACCCAATGAGATGCATCCCAGAGTCCTGAGGGAATTGGCTGATGTAGTTGCCAAACCACTCTCCGTCAAAAAAGTCATGGCAGTCAGGTGACTGGAAGAAGGGAAACATTACACCCATTTGTAAAAAGGGCAGAAAGGAGGACCCTGGGAGCTACCAACCCATCAGCCTCATCTCTGTGCCTGGAAATATCATGGTACAGATCCTCCTAAAAGCTAAGCTAAGGCATATGGAGGTCAGGGAGGTGATTTGAGACAGCCAGCATGGCTTCATGAAGGGCAAGTCCTGCCTGACCAGGTCAGTGGTCTACGATGGACAGACTACATCAGTGGACAAGGGAAGAGCTACAGATGTCATCTGTCTGGACACCTGTAAGGCTTTTTAGAGGGTCCCCCCACAATATCCTTTTCTCTAATTAGAGAGGTATGGATGTGATTGGTGAACTGTTCAATGGATGAGAAATTGGTTGATTGGTCGCATCCAGAGGGTAGTGGTCAACAACTCAATGTCCAGACAGAGACTGGTGACAAGTGGTGTCCCTCAAGGGTCTCTACCGGGACGAGTACTATTTAATACCTTCATCAATGACACAGACAGTGGGATCAAGTGCACCCTCAGTAACATTGCAGATGACACCAAGCTAACTGGTGCAGTTGACATGCCTAAGGGACAGAATGCTTTCCAGAGCAACCTGGGCTATTTCAAGAAGTGGGCCTGTGTGAACTTCATGAGGTTCAACATGGCCAAATGCAGGGCTCTGCACTTAGTTTGGGACAATCCCTGGCATCAATAAAGGCTGGGGGATGAAAGGATACAGAAGAAAGTCCTTCAGAAGAAGGACTTGGAGGTACTGGTGGATGAAAAGCTGGACGTGAGCTGGCAAGGTGTGCTTGCAACCCAGAAGGCCAACCATATCCTGGGCAGCATCAAAAGAAGTGTGAACAGCAGGTTAAGGGAGGTGATTGTGACCCTCTACTCTGCTCTGGTAAGATCCCACCTGGAGTACTGTGTCCAGCTCTGGGGCCCTCATCACAGGTAAAGCATGGAACTTTTGGAGCAAGTCCAGACGAGGGCCACATAAATGACCAGAGAGATGGAGCACCTTTCCTGTGAGTACAGGCTCAGCGAGTTGGGGTTGTTCAGCCTGCAGAAGAGAAAGCTCCAGAGAGACCTGGATGGGGCTCTGAGCAATGTCACCTAGTTGAAGATGTCCCTGCTCATCGTGGCAGGGTTGGACTAGATAACCTTTAAAGATCCCTTCCAATCCATACTGTTCTGATTCTATGACTGCTGTATGGGCCATAGGACTTCCCTTAGCCCAGACAGCCCTTGTGCGCCCCTCTGTGGCACACGTAAAGGGATGGCTTGCATTTCCCAGTATCCATGATATCCTGATGTACCTCCTCTAGGCTGCTTTTAAGAAGAGGAGACTTGGAATGCCAGTGTGCAGACTGCCAGGAACAAAGACTGCCACAGTTCAACTATGCCACTGTTCACACAAAGGAATTGGCTTTCCCTCTACAGGAAGGGAAAGATCCATGACAGCTCTACAATCACCATCCATGATTGAGCAGAACTGGAGAGGGGTGAGAAAGGAGCAGAAAGGAAGTTTTGTATGAATCTCAGCTCAAGCCTCCAGGATTACAACAATATACACTTTTAGGTTTCTTCACAAGAGTTGTTTAAGTTGGCTCTAGAGTCAATGAAGAATCACACTTTGTGAACTTCAGTGGCTAGAAGTAATTACACACATTTCTTAGTGGTTGTTACTGATTAGTTTTGTATTCAAGCCAGAGCTCTGCTTTAACCCCAGTGCCTGAAGGAACGTTAGAACTGTGACTGAGGATGCTCAGTTCTGGTTCAACCAGTAATTGATTATGTCACCTCCTACGGTCTGTGCTGTACACAAAACCAGAACAGATGATTAGAGAGTGGCCCTGGCAGGCTTTTTATATATGAATACACTGTTGGAAAAGACGTGTTATACTGTGTCTACAACTGAAAATCAGCTACAAAACATAACCTACCAAAGCACAAAACAAGATAGTATCCTCCATTAAAGGCAATGCTTAAATTTGCCAGAAAAAGACCAGAAAAAAAAAAAGTTTTTTTTTTCTCTCAATTTTTTCTGCTCTGCTAAATTTTGTAAAGAGTGTTTTCACTGTTCATACAGGGAAACAGCATTCAGTTAGCGTTACAATGAAAACAGGACAATGCAATTGCAAAGACACAAAACCTGACAGGACCACCACCACTGCTAACTAATTTTTTTTTATCTGATGGATTTCAGTCAATTGTTGCCCCTTATATTTCCTACTGCCACCTTTTAACTTACCCATCCAGGAGAGATGTTAGCAGAGGGGCCACATCTGCAAATACTATGTCTTGAGACTCGGAAGCACTGTAAACTCTGAGGAGCAAAATGCAATGATTACCTGGAGAAAAATACCCAAAACTCTATTGTGACAATACAAGAATACAAACTAGGGAAATGTAGGCCAGTGACTTTAAACTCGTGACCTTCCAACATTTCTATGTCAGGGGACTGAAAATTAGAACTCCAAGGTTCTTGCACACTTTTTGGGAGCAGCTGTTGTCTGTGCTGGAGGGGGGGATGACCTCCAGGTGTACACTTGTGGCTCTCTGATCTCAACCTAATCCTTCTGCCTCCCTCTCTGGCAGACGAGTCTTTGCTAAGGCTGTCCTGGATCCCTGTTGCTCTCTCCCACCTACCAGACCGAAATATCCCTGCTGCCTGTGTGTCCTTTGCGTCACACTAAGGAAGGGAGGGGTCAGGCTGTACTTCCTTTAGATGTGGATAAGCTGTGGGGAAAAAAAGAGGTTGCAAACTTGCCTCAGGACTTGTCTGAGAAGAGTCAGTGGCAGAGCAGAAATCAGAAGGCCCCTGAGGGTCATGTTTAAGGATGCACTGCCTTTGTGGGCAGCATCAGACTAAGGTATTCCCACCTCCACCCCTGCTGAACTATCTACTCTGAAATAAAAACTTCTCACTTGAGGGAAGACTTCCTCTCACATTGTGATGTGGATTTCAGACTAAATTTTAAACAGAATGAAAGACAATTAAATGGAATAAGTTATTCCACCTCTTAGAAAAGAGCAGTGACAGTACAGTCCTTGGGCCAACACAATGATGTCTAAAACAACTGCATACTTTTTTTTCAAATTCCAGGAAAAAACCAAAACACAGGGCTCTTCAAAGATTTTTTTTTTTCATCCCTTTCAATCAAGTTTGTACAACATAAAATCAAGACCTGAAAATAGGAAATCAAAGGTAGCAAGTTCTGTTCATAAATCACGGACATCATAACTCATTCATTTCTTCTCTGGCACACCCAAACCGTATCCTTCTCAAGATTACAGCCTGCAGCACATAAGGTTTATACAAGATGAACAGAAACTAAACCATAAATGTCATTAGTCACACTTAGCTATTTGAGGTATGAATGTTTATCTTTGGAAAAAAGCTCCCTTTTCTGATATCTTTTTGTTGTGATATCATTTTTGTTTGTTTAGCTCTGTTTTCCAGTGTGTGCTCTTTATAGCTTATGGCAAAATGACTAATTAGAAACAGGAATTTTGGTAGGAGCGAATATTACAAAGCATAGTTACCTCCCTGTGTATATAGCATAGCAACATACTTCACTTAGCTTGTATATGATACTACAAGTTTAACTGAATGAAGACAATATGCTCTTTAGCATTTACTCAAGCCTCTTTGTATATTTGACCAGGATCTGGCCATTACGGTCTGTACCCTGCACAAATTTTTGTATTCGCATTCTCCATAAATAAGACTGTACAGAGGGATCACTGGTAAACAGATACAGAATTAGAGCCAACCCACTTGCTTCAGTGATATGTTTCTGACAACAGCCAGAGGAAGGAGCAAGAAACACTAGCGTGGCTGGAAATAGAGTAATTAATCTCTGCGTCTCATCCTACTCCTTAAAATCTGGAAAATGGCCTCAAAACTGAAATATGAGTTGAATCTCTGTTTCAAAAAAAATATTATTAGAATTAGTATTCACTTTCTTTTTGCATCTTGCTGAATTCTTGGCCTGGAGTAACATCCTGTGGCAACGCGTTCCACGGTCTAATTGTAAGTTGCATGAAAATGTACTCGTTTTAATCAGGAAAGGAGCACTTGTCTGGCTTGATGGACAAATACTGCTTGTCTTCCCATTCCACTGATGTGCTGTCATACTACACTGAGAAACCAACAAATACGCAGAGATGTGGCACAGTTTGTACTGGGAGGACATGGACACTGAATAGCAATACTCCATCCTTGCTTTGCATGCATACAGGCGTATGCTTCAGTGAACTCTGCACATCAGATCTGCAAGGTCAATACAACAGAGCAAAAAAACTTCCACACATTTTCCTCCGCTTCATTTATCATCTACAATCGATGAAATATTCATTAGCACCAAGTTCTCCATCTTAATCGACTAGGCTTCTAGCTCAATATGTGTTGAAATGGAATCTTTTTCTTAATACATCAACACATCTCAGAGCTACTACACAGAAAAGCTCCAAACACCTAAGCACCTTGAAAAGGTACTTTAGAGATGAGGACATTCTTACTGTCTTCACTTGTCAATGGGTTTCACCCTTTAATAAAGCAAACAGATTGCTACTGACCACAACCAGGGCTAGAATCAACCAGTCTTGGCAGTCTGTTTGCACTAAGTAGTACAGCTGGGGCTAAACTGTGTCAGGTTCAGGTTCTGGTAGCCGTTCAGAGGAAAGGCACCAGGCTCCATGTTACAGTAACTACTCCAAATATTTACTCAACTTCCTAAAGGGGTTTTACTGCTACTACTTAGCTGCTGCGGTTCAAAAGTTGGACCAGATGACCCTTGAGGTCCCTTCCAACCTGGTATTCTATGGTTCTCTACCAGTACCCAAGTGGAAATAGTTCCAAGTCAACTTGAACTTGTTGATGCTACACTGTAATCACAGCACTGGCTGAAGCATGGACACTCACTTAATTAGAGACGATGAAAGATGCAGCAAATCCAGAGAATCTCCTTCTGTAAGCCCATGTATTTTTACCACAATGATGACAGATTTGTCCTTCTGTAGCAATTAATGGTAATTTCACCTTGAAAATTCTGAGCTTATTTTTTATTTTGCTAACTGATTCGCCAATAAAATTATAAAAGCATAACATGCTGAAAGCTGGAATTTTCTTCCTGAGCTGAAATCAAATATTTTGACGTTTATTAGCTCCATAAAACTTTGCTAAAAAAATAAACATTGTTGAGTTCATAAGAACCATATGCTCTTCTGTTTATAAAAAAAAGAGCTGTGCTGGGATACTGAAAAAACATTCCCTAAGAACTGCATTCTTTGGGGGATTTACATTTTTTTAACCCTTTTCCTGATTATCAGGATCTACACCACATGTCCAGAGTCACAGCCCCTCTGGAGTCCTGCATCAATACCACTATGTGTTTTGCTCTACAGAGTTGCCTATGAGCATTACTTTGCACATACTTCAACTGGTATGGCTGCCTTAAGTACAGTTGGAGGCTGAAAGGAATCACTTTGAGTAGCTCAGCAGAAGTACAAGGTGGCCATGGACCTTGAAAGGGCGCGTATACCTTGTATCAAGGGAGTCCTATAACCTGTGGGGTCAGTAAAGCATCCCCCAGATTTGCATTATTTCAGGAATTTTCAGCTGTTTGATGGCCTACACAACAGCAGTCCCCAGTTTTCACGAGTAGAAAAAGGCAGCATGAGAAAAGGATGTCTCAAGGAAAGGGGGAATGACTGGCAATGCTTAACAAACCTACAGCAGTTCAGGCTGAACAGGCTCAGACCTTAAGTTTAAACCAGGACAGATAATTCATGTTGGATACATGTGACTTTAAATCAAGTTTTGCCTTCAAGCAAGGAAGCATGAAATTGTCCTTATGTTTATTATTATCCTTTCCAGACGATTTTGAAGCGTGGTTGAGGGTAAAGAGCATACTGCATGAGTCACTGCAATCTACAGGCGCAAAGTTTGCATTAGAAAAAAAAGGCATGGGGCAAAATTTTGTATTTCTTCATTTACAGAGATCTCATTTGTATTAATTTAACTCTTTGTTCCTGCTTTCAGAGTTTCAGATCAGCTCCATTCTGAGAGAACAAAAGGCACCTTTCAGCCTGATTCCCTGCACTTTTCCATCTTGCAGAATGACACTGGTTGCCCCATCCCTGGAAGTGTTCAAGGCCAGGCTGGATGGGGCTTTGAGCAACTTGGTCTAGAGGGAGGTGTCCCTGCCCATGGCAGGGGCGTTGGAACTCAATGATCATTAAGGGCCTTCCAACTCAAACCATTCTATGATTCTATAAGGCACAAACACCAATTAAAATCCTTACCACAGCTGGTACATTCAAAATCTCTCTCATCTATGTGGAATGTGGAGCCCCTACCAAGTAAAGTGGTGGCACTACAGCCTTTCCTTCGGGGAGTGCTGGTTTACATGCCACTGCTCTACCCTGCTGTCTAGGTTTGGGCCATTTTCATTCTAAGTTAAAAGTAGCATGGCTGAACATCAAGTCTTACAAGCCCTTCGTCCAGTTCCTGACACAGTCATCCTGCATGTCTAATGCTGAAGTCACACAATGCACCTCAACGCACCTTACCTTTAAAATGGGGATAACATTTTGCTATCTTGCACCATGTTGCAAAGATCATGAGAGCTACTCAGATTATGAAAAGGGTCAAATAAGTCTCTACACATGTTTCAAACACAGGGTGTCTGAAACCTCAGTAGTCTTCACCGAGACAGATGATTCAAGCGTGTCATCTATATCCTGAAGTGCATTATTCTGTCCTGGGAAGAATGTGAATACCACATGAAAAAAAAACAACCCAAACATTATCTAACCAATGCCTGCCAAACAATTAGCCTTCACTACACGAATCTTCCAGCAATGCAGATTGCTACATGAGACTACTTACCTCTCAAACTGAAAAATTTTGTTTATTGATGCATGACCAGGACGGCTACACTTTACAAGGACAGTTTCCTACGAAGAAACCAAAATACTTACAGTTAATGTCTGAGGCACACACACACACAAAAGCAAATACTTATAATTTCTAACATTCTGGTGATAGCAGTAATTAAGGATCATGAAGTCCAAGGGCCTTCTCCAGCAGTCACCAAGATGTGAGGTTTTAGAGCCTGTATACTGCAGTGAACTGGCAAGACCACAAGAGAGAATCTCAAAACACATTCAGGTTATTAAAGAACAACCAACACAAACTATGTGCACTGAAGTCCAAAAAAAAGAAAGATCCAAGCACTTACTGAACTTCTTACGTGCCTAGAAAGGCAACAAACAATTAAACCCAACCTCCCTAACTGCCACTGCAGGCCGAAAAAATGGCAAAATGAGCCCTTTTTTATTATAGGGCCAGTTTTCATGGTGCCTTTTCAGATTATATATTTGTGCCTAGAACTGACCAGAAGACGCACATTTCATAGAATAACATGCTAGTCCACAACTGTGACAAAGAGCTGCACTTGCAAAATTGCTAGAATTCCAAGAGTTTTTAGTGGAAACCATTTTCCAGATGAATTATATAGTAGTTTTGTAACTCTGACAGATATCTAAGCAGCTCTTTAAACTATTACCAGAGTGTAATCAGAGCAGCCTGGCATGAGTTACAGAGCAACTTTTGCTCCTCATGGTGTACGTTGCTTAATTGTAGAGAAAAGTAAGGAGGAAAAAATAAAAGTGGGGGTTTACGACAGTTTGGGTGGAAACTGCACATAAAATACTTTATCCAATCTAAGGAGGTTTTTATCACTAGCACATAAAATACTTTATCCAATCTAAGGAGGTTTTGTAGCTTACCAACCTGTGGTTACACCCCTGTGTTTGATGGGAGTGCTGAAATTCCTACTGTGCTTCAGAGAAGCAGCTTGGAGTGCCAAGCTACCGTCCCTCGGATCAGCAGTGCCACAGAAGGAAGCTGTAAAGGGCTGAGCAAATACTAATTGCATAACTGTATGTCCAGCACGCCACTGGCTGATAGAAATCAGATCTCTTGTTTTGAGTTCGTAAGCATTTCTTCCTCTTTGGAGAAGGCCAAAGTATCATTATCAGCCTAATGATGACGACACTCATTGTACAGAATGAGCTACCTTAACCGGCCCAGTACTGGCAAGCCCAGCAGCACTGCCAAGATGAGTACAGCACTTTCCTGCAGAATGGCCTGACAGAAATTCTAACAGCATCGGTAGGGTCAGTAACCAACAAACTCTGAGGACACAGAGTTATGGAACGCATTTGTGACTGAGATATCAAATTTACTTGCAGACCATCTTTCTCTTACATGAGAAATTGGACAGAAAAAAATATTTGCATAACATAAAGAACTGTTAATAGGCAGAAGTTTCGTACGAGAGTTGGCAATGACTCTCCTTTCTCAGATCGGTATGGTCTAACATATCTAGCATGGCTGGTGGTCTACATAGAATCATATAGAATCATACAGGTCAGAAGAGACCCTTGGGATCATCAAGTCCAACCAGAATAGAATCATAGAAACACAAGGTTGGAAAGGACCTACAAGAACATCTAGTCCAACCATCCTCCTGTCATCAATACAACCCACTAAGCTACTAAATCATGTCTTGTAGCACTTCGTCCAGACACTTCTTGAACACTGCCAGGGATGGTGTCTCCACCACCTCCCTGGGCAGGCCACTCCTGACCACTCTTTGGGAGAAAAAGTTTTTCCTGACATCAAATCTAAATCTCCCCTGGTGCAACTTGTGGCCATTCCCTCGAGTCTTACCATTAGTTATCTGGGAGACAAGGCTAACCCTCTCCTCTTCACAGCCTCCCTTCAGGAAGTTGTGGAGTGCAATGAGGTCTCCCCTGAGCCCTCTCTTCTCCAGACTAAACAATTCCAGCTTCCTCAGCCATTCCTCAAAGTACTTGTGCTCCAGACCCCTCACCAGTTTTGTTGCCCTTCTCTCCCTTCTCTGGACACATTCAGTGTGTCTTTGATGTCTCAATGCCTCAATATCTTTCTTGTAGTGAGGGACCCAAAATTGAACACAGTACTTGAGGTACAGCCTCACCAGAGCTGAGTACAGGGGGATGATCAGCTCCCTGCTCCTGCTGGCTATGAAATCCATACGGTTGTCTCACATGAACACTGAAGAATGTTTTTTTTCACCCCAGAGTCACAGAATGCTCCCAGTCTGAGTTCTTTCAGGGCAATATGAATCATGGAAATGAGAAAAGGATACTTCATAAATATTCACAATCTGTCCTGACACCCAAGTCTGACTCCCCAAGACTGGGGATCAGGTCAGTAAGTGAAATTCAGTAAGGCAGAGAAATAATTTTTATTGAGTTATAAGTAATATTGGATATAGACCTGATTACAGCATCCGGTTATGGTAATTAGCATTTCTTATTGCTTGTTACTGAGTATCTGCTGAAGGCTGTGCCCCCTTTCCAAAAACCACTGCTCCACAGCACAGCCAATGCATGGGACACTGCCACTGCTCCTCATGTTTCACTGTCAGCTTCAGTGCAAGGAGCTGACACAGCAATGAGGCTGACTAGGGCACCCTAAAGGATCCCCCACACTGGGTAAGCACCAGGGAAAGAAATCTCTACCTGGGGATGGAGATAAGCAACCGGGGAACTACAATGTCTCCAACTGCTATAGCTGCATCCATTCGATCTACTGCAAAGTTAGCTCCCAAAAAAGGAGGATCTTGGATGTGTTAATTCATGTTTTCCCAGACCTATCTTGAAGAAACAGCAGAATCTTGCATGTTCCTTGATACACAGAGCAGCCTCTTGCTATCCCATTTTTCTCAACTATTCACAAGTGACAACCTTCTCAAAATTATCTGAAAGGAGTTAACAACATGTATTGAGTCAGTTTCTTTTCTCTGTGCCAAAGGAGGCTGGATTCAAACATCACATCAGGTGTTACACTATGGCAGGTGCCTCAGATGCGTATGTAGTCATGGAGACAAACATATTTAAAGTTTAATTCAGATCTTAAGTGAATAACTTTCCCTCTGGAGGTGACTACTTTTCTTCAGCGACCACAGGGGGAGTCTGGAATGATTAGTCACCTCATTTAAGTGTCTACAACTGGCTACTTACACAAACTAAACACCTTTATTTACTAGTGCACAGAGCTAGTTAATATCCCTGGCACATCCTGGACAAAATTACAGAAAAGCAGCAGGTGGGATCCTAGGCCAGAATCACAGAATGGTTTTGTTGGGAAGGGACTTAGGAAGATCATTGAGGCCATCCTGCTCAGAGCAGTGACAGATCCAGAAGGTTGCCCAGATTCGTGTCCAGTCAGGTTCTGAGTAACTTCAAAGCTAAAGACACCCTCTCTGGGCAACCTGTTCCAGTTTCCTGTATTTCAGGAAGCCTGAAATCGGAATTTGAGCCTATTCCTATCACCACCCAGAACAGAATGAGCCTTTAGTACCTCATCTACTCCTTTTCTGAGGCATTGACAATACCAGCGCTGCCCAGTGTTTTAATCCATGTGGAACAGTACAACTCGAGGTGTGGTGTGTACTCACTCTCCACCATTACTGCACAACAAGCTGCAGGGGGAAGGCTCAGACAGTGGCTACTGGTAGCCTGAGGGGCAGGGCACACATACCAAAGGAAAAAGAAATCTTTAAATAGCTCAAAAACTGAAACAAAATAGTCTTCTCTACACCTAATAGAATCCTAATCCTGTTACACACTTAAAATCAGAATAATGATTCTCTAGACAAGATAAGCAAGGTTAGAGAAAAGATCATGTGTCTTTTTTAAGAATGATACAAATCTCTACACAAAAGAAAAAACACTCAAAGATGACACTAAATGGAATTCATGTCATCTTAGGGTCACAAAAAATACACAGTCATTCTGTCCCAGTGTCAGTTCTGCCAGTTTACAGGCAGTTTGAAGGAAGCCTTAACACTGCTCTCTTCTGCTTACTGCAGAAGAAAAGCAAAGCCAGTTCATACAGCAATTTCTATTGTGGTCTTTTACTACAAGAGAGATGCTTTCTCCATCCCAGTTATCACATGACAAAGTTGTAGCATACGTGAGACAGATTAGCATTTTACTAGAGCTCCAGCACAATCCAGGAGTGATGTCAAGTTGAAGCTTCTCCAGATGATCCAACCGTAGTTTCCAGTACGGATTGGCAACTGGCACCTGGACTGTGTTGTGACTGTGGTTCTCACATGCAGCTCTGCTTTCTAACAAACATTAGCTCGAAAATGATGACGGCAGAAAAGTGCTTGGTTATGTTACACATCTAAAGTATTATCAGGGAAAAATCTGGAAAGACAGTCACGATCTAAAAAGCAAAACTAATAAACTCAGCATCTCTATACAGGCAGATTTCCCTTATCTTCACTGAAAATTTCCTTTAAATCATACAAATTGTCTGGAAAATGGTTAACTTGTTTCTGGAATTTGGAGATTTGACTGCAACTAAAATCTCAAGAGCAAATTTGAAAATTGGGTATTTGTCCTAGACACAAGCATAACACTTCCAGCTGTTAAAAACAATATAAGCAGGTAATAAATGTTGTTTTCCTTTACTTTTGCTAGATTAGTCTAAATTGACTGCTTTTTTCTAAAAAGTCAGTTGTGTTTTTATCCTCCTTCATGAACTTGGATACTTGAAACAAAACTATTTCATTTTTTCTTAGGCAACAAATCTGTATCGAGAATCTAATACAAAGACTTACGGTGTTTGATCAAAACCAGACAGCTTTTTAACCAAATAAATGTCAAAGCAAACCAATAAAACATTTGAAGTCAATGTTGTGCTTTTCAAAACCAAGAAGTTAGTACCTTGCAAATTTCATTTTACAATCAATTCCACTCATACATTTATTTTCCTGGCATATTTCATAAGGACTTTAAAACCTAAGGACAGGTTAGCCCATTGACAGCCACTGGGTCGCTGCTTCATGCAAACTAAACCTCGTATTTGCAAAAGCAAGCAGAAACTGCTTTGCATGTAAACATATATATCACAGAATATCAGGGATTGAAAGGGACCTTGAAAGATCATCTTGTCCAATCCCCCTGCCGGAGCAGGAACACCCAGAGCAGGTCACACAGGAACGCCTCCAGGCGATTTTTGAACGTCTCCAGAGAAGGAGACTCCACAACCTCCCTGGGCAGCCCCTCCTGCCAGTGTTCAGTCACCCTCGCCATGAAGAAGTTTTTCCTCATATTTAAGTGGAACCTCCTCTGCTCCAGCTTGCACCCATTGCCCCTTGTCATATCATTGGATGTCACTGAGAAGAGCCTGGCTCCATCCTCCTGACACTCACCCTTTACATATTTATAAACATTAATGAGGTCACCCCTCAGTCTCCTCTTCTCCAAGCTAAAGAGACCCAGCTCCCTCAGTCTTTCCTCATATGGGAGATGCTCCACTTCCCTAATCATTTTTGTAGCCCTAGCCCTATATACTGTAATGCACCAGATATCTCTATGAAATAATCCAAAACCTAAGTAGTATCTAATTTCATCTTCATGCAATAGAAGTTAACAGGTCAGAAATGGGCATGGCATTTTATAGTACAATAAATGGGTCATGGCATCCAGAATACTGTCTAGCATCACAGATCCTTGGTTTTTATCTCCTGACATATTTACTCTCTTAGCTGACTCTTCATGTGCTCCATTAGTTTCTTAATTGCATATATACATCCCTCTCTAAGTATCCACTTAATGCAACTGAGATCTGCCTAATGAACCTATAATTTGGGAGATTTAAATGCATAAACATACTGTAGGTCACTTCAGCAATATTTTAAGCACTATGCTATAGAACAGAATTTCGTTAATCATCATGTAACAGTGAGAAGCCAACTAAGAACTGTAGTGGCTAAGAAAGTTAAGACCCAAGTCAATACTTTCACCTTGGCTCACACTGCTATGCATTTTCAAATTCTGTATCTTGGTAATGGCCTCAATTAATGCTGGAATGTCATCTGGATGTGCAGACTCAATGCTCATTCTCCTTACGCTGATGGATCTAAGCCACAGGACACTTTAACGTGCTTGACTGCAATACCACGTAGGCTGTTGTGGTTCATGAGATATCATATTTCTCCCCTGATGCATTAGCTGTGTTGCAACAGTAAAATGAAAAAAAACACGACATAATTTTAGAAATTGTTACAGTAAATACAAGCAGCTCAAAGGGACTGACTGCAGGAAGTCAGCAGCAGTTTGACTGCTGCAAACACACAACCTCCGCTTTACGGATGACCACACCAGCAGAAGCTCCAAGCTATTACTACTACAAAGAGTCAGGATGAAAACAGCACAGATCACCTGCTATTGCACCCATGGGTGATCAAAACTCACCACTGATTGACAAGAAAGTACCGATTTTATCTTTTTTTAAACCCATGGTTCATATCCCTCTTGTTTCTCCTTCCTAGTATCTGAATGTGCTTTTGAATTTCACCATCAAATACTCACATCATCAACTGCATATGCCACTTTTTCTGAAAGATTTCTTTGCCTGTAAGAAAAAAAAAGCCAACAGGGGAAAAAAAGGTACCTTTCAAACCATAAATGTTCTATTTATCTCAGGAAAGTCAATGCTTAAAATGTCTGTGAACTACACATTGCCTGAAGAGCACTTTTCAGAATTGCTTTTATTATTGTACCCCATGAACGTACTAACACCACAGTTAACTCTGAGTAAAAAACAAATTAAAGTGCAGTCAAGCAAAATAATCTGCTTAAAAAAAAGAAATTTAGAACAAACCTAATGAAGACTAGTTCACATCCAAACCATTCTGTTATTTTGAGATTGTAACAAGAAGCTTTCGCTTTGGAACATTAATGTGAAAAACACCCTCTTAGGTATTTGTCCCTGACCTCACACCCATTACAAGTCCAAAGCCTAAGTGGGATTGCTGACAAATGAGTAAATGCATTCACGTGTGTAAGCGTTTTGAGAATCAGTTCTTAGTTTTACAACTAACTTTTATTTAAATTACTTTTCGATACATTAAGAAAAGTTAGTCTTAGCAGTTGTTTGTTTGGTCCAGTCCATTCTCTTTACACTGCAATTCAGCACCTGATTGCACTATTCCATACACCAACAAGAACAGTGAGTGGATTCCTTTCCAGGTACATCAAGCACAGGTTAATGAGAGTTTCTCCTCCAGGCTCCTTGCATTTTCTTGTCTGCTATTTTTGATTTTGCTTTAATTAAAACAATTCTGTATTTTTTAAAGATATGCCAAAAATGAATAAACTCTAAAACACTGTAAGTATTCTTTTAGAATTACCAGCCAGCAAAAGTAAAATAAAGTCCCAGATCAGTTATTTGCTGGTAGGGCACATGATAGTGTTACTGGTTTCTAGCCACCCACCTAGTTTCCCCCTTCTTTCTTTCTTTCTTTGTGTATGTTTCGATCCCTACCTTCTTTCATGTTAGCCATCTATGGAGAATTCAGCTTGTTATAGCACATACTTGCATCTAATCTCTCTTTTCCTTTTGGATCTTGGAATGTTTTGACACTTCAGTTACAGTAAGTGCATTATACTATTAGGGATGCAGAGCCAAATTACGCTGCAATAGAATTACACCAGTGTTTGTGCTGACAGGAAATCTGTTCTCTAGTTTTACAAAACAACTGTAATGCTGAGCGCCTTTCTCTCCCCATGACTTCTGACAGTTATTGCATTCCTGAATCACAGAATTTGTATAGGATAGTGCATATACTCTAAACTGATTGCAGCTGTGTTACTTCTGTCAAGTAGTTACTTCTGGCTTGGCAGAAGAGCTGTGGCTTTCTATTTGGATGGACAAGGAGATGAGATGGACTCAAGCCAGTTTAGCAGGCAAGAGAAAAGGAAACAGCAAATTACTTTTTATGATACCACCATCATCTCCCTACACACATAAAACCAGAAAAATCAGAAACACAGTCGTTTTCACATATATATAACTCTTGTTTTCTTTGTATGTTAATGATGAGTAGCTAAGATCAAACACAGCCAAAATAAGTTACCTGTCGGGTGGTATCGAACGTCCAGCAGCAGTGTCAAAGGGAAGTAATGGCCGGATCCTGCAGTGGACTCTAATATTTCCTCTCAGTTCCTAGGGTTAGAATATTAAAATGCATTTAACACAAATTACTGGAGAGGACAAATGCACTGGAATTGGTGAAGCACACATGAAAGTGTTTAAGAGAACAGGTGTTTACAACATCACAGCCTTAGCCTATGTAGAGAGAAAAATAGTATCAATATAATTTTTCTTGAGAAGGAAAGTATTTGAGGAAGTATGAGCTCTTCAGAACGGTATAGCCCTCTCCAGTTTATGTGAAAAAAATAAAGGCTTTCAATCTGAGCCATCTTCCCCTCTTCACTTTCCTTCCTCTTTACTTGAGCTTCTTCAGACGCCTGCGTTAACTCCACAGACAAGGCTACACACTCCATTTCTTTCACCAGCCCTGATGAAGATATGGAATATAAAACATTTTGTACCTTTTCCTCTCCACTGTGTGCTCATACAGGACTAAAAAGTCAGTAACTGATTTTTCTCTGCAGGCTGTTTTAGACTTCACTTTAACTAATCTGGTGTTTTTCCTTCCTTTTTACTGGTGGTCAGTTCTTCTTATTTTGTCTTAGTGTGAACAGGTTGCCTGTGAGGACTAGTGACCACTGGCGTTAACTCCCCTCTGCCTCAGGGAACATCTTTTCAGTCAACTGCAACACAAGGCAGAGTTTGGAAGGTAAGTACTTCAGAACAAAGAGCTGCGTTGTCCCAGGTAGAAAAAGTTAAAAGAATTTTGTTTGAAAGTGGCTTGTGTTTCTAAAGTTCAGGTCTGGAATCAGGCAACCCAAAACTAGTCACCTTGGGAGGCAGGCAGGAAGAGTGAAGTACAAAAAGGAAAAAATTAATCCTGAATGAACCATCAGGAATGGGAGAGTAAGATACAGCTAGATATATGGGGAAAAAGAAGAAAAGACCGCTTTGTAATTTCAAGTTAATAACTTTAAGAATTCTAAAACGATTTCAGAAGCTGGAAATTTAGAGAAGAGGATAGAGAAGCTCAAGTTTTGTTCACTATTCAAACTGGATGATACTCCCAAGTGAAATATGCTCCAGGACTGCATTCAGAAGACACTTGTGTAAAAAATAATGGGCTGGGACTTAACTGTAAGACAAATGTGCCTCAGCAAAAAATGGTTCTTACATAGACAGCTGCAGGAAGTGATATATCCACGAAAAGTTTATTCCTTGATTTTATTGGTAAGGAAATTATGGGCACAATTACAACAAAATCAGAAAGTGTTCTGTCATTAAAGATACTTACAACTAAGCTGTTATGTAGAGCTCTCCTCTTCTGCTTTTCTTTTTCATATCTCTCTGTTACCTCTTGTAGAGACTGCTCAAGATCAAAAGCTTTTATCTGAAACACTGGAAGAAGAAGAAGAAACACTGATTTCAAAGAACAAAATTCTGTGACTTTACAAAAGGAATTTTCTGGTAGTGCCTCATGACATATAAGCATAAACCTTTTCAACTTCTGCTGAACAAATTAGGAGGGTTAGTTCCCAATTTGCTAGACACCTCTGAAAAATCCCATCATACTTCTTGCTATGGAACGGCTATACAAAGTGACAGATAATCATCACAGGTATACATATGAAATCTTGAAAAACGCTCAAAAATACAAGGTATTTAAAGGCAGTTCAAATGTGTCAGTTTAATTAGGGTAATGTTATCTGTCAGCAAAGCCTGAAACCTAAACCTGAAGCAACCTGCTTCTGGATGGTGCTGTCACTTGCAAGGCTCATGCCATATTTGCAGATTGTTAGGTTAACTTCTTGTAACATTAACTGACCCGAATCTATCATTTATCCCTGTGCTACTAGTCCTGTACACAGCTATAAGATTCCCCTTTAAGATAGTGGCACTTGCTTCATGGGTAGGTTTTCATAAAAAATATTGATATTTTCAAACTCAGGGATTCTCTGCAAAACTGGAGAGAGCAATAGGTGTCATTATAAAAGCCTTCTAACTTCACAAATCTTTTTATTTCAGCCCGATTACATTAACAATTACATCCACAAACACACAGCCCAGGTGGCACTGTGAACTTGTGTAAAAAGGCAGTCTGTAGAAACCCCAGTAGGATATCAATCTCCCCAGCAATTAGTGAGCAGTTTGAAGATGCAGAGTATCAAGCAGTCAAAACCATGGTCTGAGAGCTGCATTAGCAGGATGGTCACCAGCCTCAGTACGTGTTACCTTATAAAGAAAGGAACAGACTTAAAGTCTCAGTATGTCATACATATGTTTTATGCTCTCTCCTATAGACTAAAACCAGGTAACTTCAAGGGATATTTGTCTACACATTTGTGTCCTCCTCACCTGCTCTCACTAAGCAGGAAAGGCTTTCCAAAGGCAGCTAAGATAGTGAGGCTCTGCTCTAAGTTGAGGGTAAAATACGATAGCAATTCACATTCCACAAGTCCAAGTCATCAGTACAGTGCAGAACTCAGCTTTCTCCAAGAGGAGCACTGCACTTAAGTGCTAGCATGTGGACAAAGTGGGAAATAAGGTCCTGACCCAATTTTCCCTCTTCCCTAGCCCAGAAAGTGTCCTGGAACCACAAAGAAGATCTAAGTCACTGGGCTGCAGCAGCTTTCACAAAATACATCAGTAGCCTGCAGCAACTCCTCTGGCACATATTGACTTGGAGAGATTTTGCTCCTTGGTACCTGCCACTTTGCCAAACAGTGACAACAGTGGTGTCCCCTCCCTGAAAATATGTTCTGTGGGCACAGATACTGACATTTCCTCTTTCTGGTAATACTTGCATGGTGAAGCAACCTAGAAAGTCATCTTAAATTTTTAGAAATTCCTACCATTCCAGAAGTTTGCTGTATTACTGCATCTGCCTCACTAGTATCACTTGCATTCAGGTACACAGGATTTTTTGCTAAAATGATAGCAGCTTTATTTATCAAGGAAACAGGCCTATAATAAAATAATAAGAGGCAATTCTCTTTTTTATGAATCGCTGCTATTTAAATTTCAGTGGGAAAGATGGTAATTGCCTGGTTTTCAGACTGTGAATGAATATTTCTAAGCAAGGGACTACTCAGTTATTACAGGAAAGTTTTATTGTTTGCTGCACTGCCTTGATTTTGAATGTTTTTGCTGTAATTCTCTCCCTCATTTTCAATCTCTATTTTAGGACTACAATAAACTGATGACGTATATTGTAGCCAGAATACATACTTTGGCCTTCCTGTTTATAAAAGATTATATATAATTTAAGGATGGCAATTTTGACTCTCATATTTAACCTTAACAACAGAATCTTCATCTAAGACATTTGACAGAGAACTGAAAAGCAGCCAAATTAAAACCATAATTCATCCA
The DNA here is from genome assembly GCA_013400555.1 of Jacana jacana. Lineage (NCBI taxonomy): Eukaryota > Metazoa > Chordata > Aves > Charadriiformes > Jacanidae > Jacana > Jacana jacana. The sequence continues at coordinate 55,267 of VZTM01032974.1, forward strand.
CCTAAGTACCAACACACTATTGTGTTACAGGCAAGGAAGCTTCTCCTGGTTATGAATTTATAGAACAAATGAAGTACAAATTGATAACAGTCAACAGGAATTTGCAAGGCTCATAAGGAATATTTACTATTTATTTATACTGGAACAGCTCAACTACGGGATCCAACCTCCTGATTGTTGATCAAGCTCCCTGCTCCAATAAGGAAAACCTTCACATGCATCTAGGGTGAATTTTCCACTTTGTTTTCTTCCATTTTAAAGACAACTTGATTAAACATTTTCTCTATATGTATAATACAGTAATCAAATCAATTCTAATGATAACCTAGTACGTAACATACAGGGACAAGTTCTGCAAACACCCATCACTGAGACTGCTGCCTGTAGCCCCATCAGAATCAAATTAGTCCTACAATTAAATATTTCAACCAAAAAGTAAAGCAGGAGAAAAAGGATCCTCTTAAAACGGGAGCACATGGGTACCAGAGCAAGCATCACATGGAGTCTCTGATTATAAATTAATGTATTTGCTGTTAGTTCATCAGGCTGCTAAGCTTCAAACACTTTAAGCTCTCTATGTGCCATATGCTTCTGGGGCCTGGTGGGACCTCCACCAGAATCAAGGATATGGGCAGCAGGTGCAAAGATCCATGCCAAGAGATCCAGGTATAGGACCAATGCTCTTAGTCCTCAGTGACGACGGCAGAGACCCTGCACTGCAGGTTTGCTCTGTATGTACATGTGAACAAGGACCTGAATTCCAGAACAGCAGTCTGTATGCTGTTATCATCTGCTGTCTAGTCAGTGGAACTGGGTTTGATTTGGAAGTAAAATTTTCTCTGTAAATGCACAGAAATAGGAAAAATCCAATCTGGCCTAATGTCAGACAGTATTTTCAGCAATCTCTGAAATCACCTGAGTCCTCTTCTGATGCAGTTAAAAGCAGACAAATTTCAGGTAAAGCAACACATTATTCAGCTCTTCTAAAATAGTCAAGTTAAAATGCCTGAGAACTGAAAAAGTTACAGCTGAGCCAACTCAGCAGTCCAGTACAGCTGCAATCAGTACAAAAGCTAAATCTAGATCACCGCTCACAACCTCTGCGGAGTTATTTATACTCTTTCCCTGATGATCTAACATCAAACAAAAAGCAAGTGCTACAATTTCAGTGACACGTTTCTTAAAAATGGAACTGAACCTTTCAATGTTACAAACCTTTAACAATGACATTGTTGATGATACATGTTTTAAATGTAAGTGCAATGAGCCTTACTTTGCATTGCTTCATTTTGCAGCTGTATCTCGCGGACTGCTGTCAAAACTTGGTAGAGATAAGTCCTGCTTTGATGCTGAAATTCTTTTGAAAGCTCAAGAGCAAATGAACGAAGGCTCTTCAGGTCCTTCTTGAGCCTCTTCTCAGCAAGAAGAAAAAATACATTATGAAGACACAAAACAGCAGTCAAGGAAGAATCAATATAACCACCACACAAATAATTATGGTGAGGTATCACAGTCAGGAAGTCTTCAGGAGTACTTCTTTCACAATGGTTAGAGAAGCATCCTGCACAATATTTAGCAATGTCATTTCCCAAAGACTTCAGCAAGACTTTATGTGCCCTCACCATCTTATGGTACATACTTCGACCATAACACAGCTCCAGGCATAAGAAACTATCTTTTTTATTTCATCAAGCAAAAATAAGTGTGTGTGTCCTGTCCACTTGTAAGACATATCCAGAATTAGCAATGAAAAATGATACATATATCCCTCTCTCTCCACACTTTGATCAGGAGCTATTTGCTAAGTTTCACTCTCAGCCATTTCTTAGGAAGGCATGGAACTGGCTTATTTATGAGAAGAGATGTATTTTGAAAAGATCAGAAACCATAATTGTTCAGAAAATTCTATGTTTTATGGATGTAACGGCATAACACACACAATGAAACTTTTAAACATTTACAAAACCATCTTATTTTCTCTTAACAGTACAAATAAAGTCAAACCAAATTGACCTGATTTTAGTACTGGTAGACTTCTTGACTTCTAAGTCTTGGAACAAACATGTAAAGCCATCTGTAAGATAAACTTAACAATACCTTATCTCACAGAAGGATTGTGAGGTTTCATTAGTCACCCTGGTATGAAGTGTCACATATCTGTGACATTTAATTTTTCCAGCTGTGGTACTGACCTTAAACTAATTGACTAGTTTCAATGATAAAACAGTAAGCTAAACTAAAGGGAGAAAATCCCTGCATTTCTAACTCTCAAAAGCCACAGAATATAACTGGAAATAAATGTTTGGGGTTTTTTTATCACAGGTATAGGGTTACCATTAATCATTAACCTAGACTTTAATTTAGAGAGCTTTGCTCATTCCTAACATTCCTTGATCTCTGATAGTAAACCATCTCAATCCACTGGTCCTGCATCACAAACAGTTCTGCCCTTCTAGCTGACCTAAAATGGAAGACACGACTCCAAAATTTATGAAGCAGAATCACTGTAATTAGGATAGCCCAGTCCAGTTGGAAGGCATCTCCAGCGATCATCTCATCCAACTACGCTACTATGAACCTACATCCTTCTGCCTGCTAAGAATCAGATTTCTTTCCTGAGATCCTTGTCAGTCATTTTCCACAGGCATTCAGTGCTGCTCTGAGGAAAGCTGACATTTGTTAACGTCCCTGGAAAGAACTCACTACATACGAACAAACGTTTTAGCGGGACCTGCTGCAATAAGACAAGGGGTAATGGTTTTAAACAAAAAGTGTGTAGATTCAGACTATATATATTTTACAATGAAGGTGGTGAAACACAGGCATAGGTAGCCCACAGAGGTCGTACATGCCCCATCCAAGATCGGGTAAACGGGGCACGGAGCAACCTGATCTAGTTGAAGATGTCCCTGCTCATTGCAGGGGTGTTGGACTTGAGGACATTTAAAAGTCCCTTCCAGCTCAAACTATTCTATGATTCTCTGGAGTAACTTAAGGAACAGGTACTTCAAACAAAGGAAAATATTATGGTACTGGCAGATCAGTCTCTTTGATGCCAAATTAAGGCAATCTGAGTGAGCAAACAGCAAACTACTCCCTCTTGTGAGGTTCACCAGAGCAGAATTCCTAGTGAAATCAATGGAGCTCCCCAATGCCTTTTTAAAGGATCTGCCCATTTGGTTAAAATATATCACGATTATTGGGTCTAGAGCACGTCCATATGATAATGAAAATCAGGCATTGCAAGGTTTTGATTACAAAGATATCAGGTATTGATAGCAACCTATACATTTGCACATACATTAGCATACTATTGCTACATTTCCCTGCAAGCACTGCTGTGAATACAACAAAGCCATAGATCAAGTTCATATCTGACCATTTTTGGGGTTTTACTGTGTTTGATAAGCATGTAAATGTTTTTTGGCACAGATTATGCCTACGTTTTCACTAAAGGTCTTTACCTTTATGGCTCCATGCAGTCGGGTTACAACAGAACTCCTCTGCAATTTCTGTGGTTGGCCATGAGCAGAGTAGAGCTGCAATACTTCATTAGTGCTTCTTCTAGCGAGCCCTTGATACTGTTAAAAAAAAACAAAATCACCCCAAAAAAATCACTTTTAAGGCACTCATGTTTTTCTTTTGCATTATGTCCCCTTCATCCCTGTAAACTTTTGTCGCTCAACTATCTGGTTACACGTGATGCTGTGAATACATCATTTCTTTGCTTTTACCCTTTCCTTTTCCTGAGTCACGTGAAGGATCACCTCAAGGTAACTGGCTAACATCACAACATTCGACTTCTTGGGGTGGTAAACCTCAGCATCAGATTACTAAAATGTTTTTGCAGAACATAAAATGCCCTGCTTATGCTTGAGGTGGATCTAAATGGTTGAAATCGGGCCTCCATTTATGGAAAAGGGCTGGCGAAGAGTTTTCTGGTAACTACATTTAATGCAGGAAGCGCTCGGAAAGGACGTGAAACAGAACGAGGTCACACATACACGTGCTAACTGCTGAAAGTGCTGAAGGAGCTGGTAACACACAGCCCCCAACTCAGTATTCCCTGCTCCAACTTCCTGCCAACGCCGACTCCATTACGTTCAGGAGAGCTCCAGTGGTGCAAAACTGTACCAATCAAGCACTAAGCTGGGTCTTCGGAGATCAATGCAACCAGAGCAAAATTTAAAGGACGTGGAGAAGAATGCTTTCTAATAACCTAGGAATCCCTATCATGCAACAGCAATTTTTAGTGCCATTTTTTTTTGAGAAGTTGAAATCAAAAGGAAAATAGAAATAGCACAACCTTAAATATCTACAGGCAAGAACACAAAAGATAACTCTTTGTATATTATTTGTGAATTTCTGCAACATAACAGAATCTGTATCATATTAAAAAATGCTTTTTAATCATTTACTGACAGTCTTGGTGTGTAAAATGAGCTGCTAATTCTTCACCTACTTTCCCTTACAAACTGTTGACATCTCTCGTTCCTTAACCAGTACTAACAGCCTCTTGCCTCATTTTTGAAATGCACTTGCTCTAGCACAGACAGGTTTCTACCTTGTTCAGGCCATAAATTATGTGACTGCAGTTTCTTGGTATTTAAACTAACAAAGCATAGACAAGTACAAGAAGATGAAAGAGCTAAATCTGCTCACATAATGGGTTTGATTTAATATCAATCATCAGTAACGATAGGTAAAAAGGAAACATTTAATTGCAGTTCAACTACAGAGAACATCTGCAAGAACAACACCACAATATCCTGGAGCTGTCAGAATCTAAAAAAAATTGTATTTTCCAAGAGAAGTATTTCACTTATCTAAACCAACCTTCTCATTTGGATTTTTCACCTTCACAAAGCACAAAATCTTCTATTTACAAATGTAACCTGAGGTCCTGCACAGCTATACAACACCGCAGCACTAACACAGGAAGTTCTTAGGTGGAGAAGAAATAGCAGGAAGAGATTATTTTAAAAGAACTTTCATTTTTTTGTTACAGACTTTAGGCTTCTAGAAGTTGAGACTAATGCTGTGTGTTCTATGAGGATTTTCAAGAGTCATGTAACTCAGATGCAGTATTTACAAACATGCCTGACAAAAATGCATACAAGTAGATCAACCAGAATTAGTATCTCTAATCACGTGAAAAGTTAATCACATATATAAGCAATTGCAGTACTCAAGCCTTATTGCTAAATAAGCTTAAACTAGTTAAACCCTACTTTTAACATCTAATGGGTTTTCCACCATCTGTACAGATTCCCCCTGACTCCCCCATTTTTCTCAACACAGACAGTGGAAGCAGAATGAATTGCCAAATCTACTTTCATTGCAGTCAGCCTCGCAGCGCTCCCACTACCAAGTTTATCTTTATTGCAAAGGCTGCCTTGGTTTGCTGGTTTTCTCCACTGAACCAGTTTCAGCATTCTTCAGATTTTTTTGTACGCCAGAACTTGCAAATTTGTGCTCGTGCATGAAAAGCAAAACCCGACTGTAAACCTTTTTGTAGTCAGCCTCATTATAAACAGAAGTGAAACTGAGCTACTTCATAGTCTTCTCCAACTGGATCTATTCTGGCAGACTTGCCTTTTATGTATGAAAGGCAGCAGGATCAGGACCTCAAGGATTACAAACAAAAGCAAGGAGCGTGCAGGCAGACAAATACATTTCCAAGTAGGCAAAAGCAAGTCTACAGAGAAAGCAGCTGATGTCTTATGTTCAGTAACAACCCTTACAATATGCTGCTAGGATAACAATATACCAGGCTGCAGAGAACAGTGGCAGCACTGGTATTTGCGATTGTCTTAAGGATATGAGCAAGGGAAGGTCTACCACTATAGCAAGAGGTAACTGTTTTATTAGACTGATCCAACCTACAGACAAACACGTACACTGCAAATCCTAATTTATGGCTGTCCTCGTTAGTTTGTCTCCAAAGCTCGCTCATTTCAGCCAAAACGAACCCAATTAGCTTTTACAAGTTAAGAAGGAGACCTCTGTTAACCCTGGTCACTATGACTGAACCTGCCACAGCTCAATCCCTCGGGCAGCTCCGCCAGCAGATCAGTGACTGATGGCTGGGGGCAGTAGCTTTTTTCAGCAGCATAGCTGGAGAAACATGGGGAGATATGGTGCAACACTGCACAACCTTCAATTCAGCTAATTAAAATTAGTATTCTGTTTACTAGAGACCCTTCAATTAAGATAAAACTATTTAATGTGAGCTAATTAGCTCATGTTTTCAGATTGGAGAAGTGAAAGTCTTCTAAGCATATTTCAATAACCACCTGAATAGAAATGACACTGCAAGGTTAATTGCAAAGTATTTCCACAACTCATCCAACGCTGTTTGTGACTGATGGTGGAAACACTGCCATGCTCTCACCTGTCTGTACGTGCTCGCATCTCCCAGCACGTTTTTGTAATAAACTGAAAGAGTGCTGTATTTGGAAAACAAGGCTTCATTATCTAATACTCAGCTAATTACTTCCTACATCTGATGCACCTTACTGACTTAAATAATCTCTTTCTTGTGTTGGTGAGTGTGAAAAAAAAAAAAAAATCAAAACAGCTGAAATATTTAAGAATTTTGGCAAATATTAACAAAGCAGAACAAAACCAATAGAAACACTTTCTCAGAATCAATTACAGTATTCTTCTGTATACCTAGCAAAACCCATTTCAGATGTACCGTCTGCTTCTTGTCAGGCCTTGAAAAAAGTTAAACCCACTTTTATTCACAGGTGCTAACAAACCCACAGAGAGAGCAACCGGCTTTCCTAAGATCACCCAACCATTTAATGTTTCGGCCCAGATTAAAAACTCTTGGCCAACAAATCTCTATCACAACTAACACTCACCGCTTGGCTCTGGTCTAGCGGTGTGGATCAACACTCAAAATTCTGTAGATCTCTGAAACTCCACCTTTGAAGACCCCAAACCCTATGACAGGCTGCTCCTTGTTTCAATAATGGTCTAGCAACACCACATATCCTTCCGCAGAAAGACATAAGGAAACGAGGGCATCCAGTTGTCGCTATGTGCTCTGTGATGGACTTGTGCAAGGCTTACCTTGCCTTTTCTAGAGAAGTGCAACACTAGTGCTTATAAAGATATGCAATAGGGCATCTTTGGTAAGTCTGCTCAAACCAGAATGTCTTTCCTGCACTCTATGAATAGTCCTTTTTAAAGGATCATCCTGATTATGTCTAAAACGTGCTCCTTCAAAATCTACCCTTGTCTACTAGGCAAACATTTTCCCTGTAGGCAGAAAGCAATATTCCATATGTAAGGCTTGCAGAGTTGTTCCCTCAGTTCACTTCTGCAGATATAAACCAATGGCAATTACGTAAAGGTACATCAGCTTCTACTTATTTAATCAGTCTCTCATTATTGCTGATAAAGGAAAAAAAAAAAGAAAGAAAAGAAAAAGAAACTCTGAGCCTTAATCCCTCCACGGATTTCCCCAATCGGTAAAGATAAAAAGTGCAAAAATGGAAAATAAGAAGGCAGGTTTCAGTATCTTTTTTTTTCTATTCTCCTAAGAACTGTGTTTTAAAAAACCCCAATAGTTACCTCGGCAAGCTTTAGATGAAGAGCAGCGTTTTCAGTTTCCAGGACAACTATTCTTTCTTCTTTGGCCTAAGGAAAAAACCCACCCAAACCCACAAAAGTAAAAATGAAATAAATACGAGTCTGATGAACGTTATTTCATTATAATGATTTTATTACATTCTCAGCCTTCCAAAATCAAAGGACTACCTACCCCCAGTCTCCTCAGCACAATATTTATCTACAAGCACAAAAAAGTAGGATAAACTCTTAAGATTCCATTATCTGTATGTTCTGTCACTCTGCCTGCTTATACGGAAACGCATACATACAAAACTTGAACTACTTTTGCTTTATAAAACCATCTGCTGAATTTTCCCAGTTGTTGGAGAAGTACTATTTTATTTATTTATAAATAACCACATGAATTTCCATTTCCAAGGCTGCACAGTTAGAAATCTTTAATGGTGCTACAGCAAGACCATTCCTCCCCAGGGATGCTGCCTGCCCAACCAGTGGGCTGCCGTCCTGCCCTGCCCTGCAGCAAGGGCGGGGAAACTGATCATAGCTCTGACACCCCATTTCTGAACCAGTGCTAGGTGAAAGCAGCCTAACCCCACACCTCAGATCTGCCGGCCATGTCACAGAATGGTCAGAGTTGGAAGGGACCTTAAAGACCATCGAGTTCCAGCCCCCCTGCCATGGGCAGGGACACCTCCCACTAGAGCAGGTTCCTCAAAGCCCCATCCAGCCTGACCTTGTACACTTCCAGGGATGGGGCATCCACAGCTTCTCTGGGCAACCTGTTCCAGCTAGTTCCTAGGTAACCAGTTCCTAGGTAACTAACTTCTTCCTAATGTCCAACTAAACCTCCTTTCTTTGAGTTTAAAGCCATTACCCCTCGTCCCACCGCTACACCCCCTGCTGAGGAGTCCCTGCCCACCCTTCCCGTAGGCCTGTGGGCACTGACATGCTGATGGGTTTAAGATTCTCGCCTATATTTTAAGCCTAGCAATAGACTTTGGCAGCAAGGGGCAGGAAAAGGGAGGGCAGGGCAGGCCGTACCGCACTCCTGCCCTAAACGGGGCTGAGGCGCTTCCCCTGGCCAGGGCGGCCGGGCTGGCTCCCTACCCACCGCCCTCCCCTCCCGCCGCCGCGGCGCAGGGCTCACTCGCAACCGCCGTTCCAGCTGCCGGAGGCGCTGCGGCCACACGGAGCCCGGATCGATCCCGCTCGACGGCCGCATGGTCCCCTCTCGCTGCCACGCCGGGCAGAGCGGGGCCTGGGGGCGCCTCCCGCACTCACACACACCCCCGACCCCGAGGACAGTAAAGGGCCCGGCGGCGGCCCCTGAGCGGCAGGGACGGCCACCAATCCGCTGGCAGCGAAGAGCAACGGGGCGGGGCCACGGCGAGATGCCGCTAAGGGCCGCGCTGGCATCGGTCACCCCAGGGTGCCCAGGCCAAGGATTAGGATTAGGTTGGGGAGCGTGGAGTAGGAAGGGAGGCCTGGAGCTCCCACATGGCTGGGGTAAGGCTCGGGAAAGGCGTCTCCTCGGAGCCCCAGCGCCCGGGAGCGGAGGCCCCTCCTTGGGGCACAGCACTGGGCGAGCTGTAGGACAGAGCTCCTGCGTCGGCTGCAGGATTGCTGTCCTGAGCGGCCGGTCTGGGGCTGCAGCGGCCACAAAGAAGATTAAGGGATAGGGACATCTGTTACAGCCAGTGTGCCGGGGCTGGCTCAGCACGGTGGAAAGAAGGCTAAGGGGGATCAGATCAGCATGTGTAAGTGTGTAAATACCCGAGCAGAGAGCAAGGAAGATGACAGAACCAGACTCTGCTCCATGGAGCCCAGTTACAGGACAAGAAGCAATGTGCACAGATAGAGACACGTGAAACTGCCTTTAGAACTTGTTTTTTTAACCTTGAGGGTAATCAGCCATTTGCACAGGTTGCCTAGAGTGGCCATGGCCTCTCCATCATCCTTGGAGGTAACTCATAGCCCAACTAGACACAGCCCTGGGCGACCTGCTGTAGCTGACCTGGCTTCCTTCCCAACTCCCACGATTCAGGAACTGTGAACAAAGCCCATGTCTAGGGCTAGTCTTAGGAGGTGGACACAGCCTGCAGGTCCAGCTGCTGTAGGAGGCCTAGGAGGCTGCCCAAGAGAGGAGCTTTTCATTAAGGCTATGGCAGGGGGTTTCATACAAAGATTTCCTGGTCCGGTATGTGACATTTGTTGGTAACACTGCTTAGTGCTCTACTGTGTTGCATGGAAAGATTAACATCAACTTCAAAGCAGCCTGAATACTATTTGGCTACTAAACATGAAAGTATGCCACATACAAACATGTCAGTTTCTTGGAAGTGGAAAATAACACTATTTTTGCACTAGTTTTTTGGGGTTTTTTTTGAGGAACTGAAGCCAACATCATAATTACAGAGGAATCCAATCCTGCAAAGCAGCAGTCTCAAGTTACTGTCCACTGAACATGCTGAATGTGATGTCGTACGGGCAGTACAAAATCCAAACTCATACAGCAGTGAATTGGCACAAAAGGGATAACAGTCCTTTACAGAGGAACTCAGATGCAGCCCATTTCTCACAGACCAAACCGAACATCTCTGTGCAGCTCTACCAACTGTATTTGGTGATGCTGCAGCTCCCTCCCGTAAATTCAAGCCTGTTTTGAATAAAACCCAAACTGACTGGAAGCCCTTGAGCGATTCGTCCTTGCAACTAGTTCTACATTGGTGGAAAAATGAAAAGTGACAAATGGATTTAGGACAAACGAGGAGAGTTCCAAAGTACTGCAATACTGAGGATGTCGAGAGATGGTGGCACTAAGTAAACCAGACAGGATTTTATCAGCAGCAGCTATTTTGGGGAGAATATTTAAGTAGCTTGAGGGCGTGTGACTAAATTCTTGACACTGAGCTGTGATTTTTATATGTAATGATTATCCTGCAGTAGCAATTAAGTCAGAACAATGATGTTTTCCAACACAACTCATCTTCATCTCAGAAGGACAATCTCGGAAGTGTAATGGTTGATCTACTCCACCCTGGTGAGACGCCACCTGGAGTATGGCATCCAGATCTGGAGCCCTCAGTTCACGAAAGACATGGACCGGTTGGAGTGGGTCAAGAGGAGGACCATGAATATGATCAGAGAGCTGGAGCACCTCTCCTTTGAGTTTGTTCAGCCTGAAGAAGAGAAGGCTCTGGGGGGGACTTTATTGCAGCCTTCCGGTACTTAGAGCCTATAGGAAAGATGAGGACAAACTTTATAGCAGGACCTATTGCAACAGGACAATGGGTAATAGCTTTAAACTAAAATAGGGTACATTTAGACTAGAAGAAAGGAAAATATTTCTTACTGTGAGTGTGTTGAAACACTGGAACAGGTTGCCCAGAGGTGGTAGATGCCCCATCCCTGGAAACATTCAAAGTCAGGTTGACAGAGCTCTGAGCAACATGATCTAGTTGAAGATACCCCTGCTTATTGCAGGGGACTTGGACTAGGTCCCTTCCAACCCAAACTATTCTGTGACTCTATGAATGCCATATGGGTCACATAGGACTTCCTTTAGCCCAAGTCACTACTGTGGGTTTTACCCTCCATGGTTTCCATAGGCTGTAAAAGAGAAGACAATTTACTGTCAGTCTGCCTTTGAGATAGTAACCTAAAACTGAGCATCCCTGGGCTACTTTGATTTTAGTCATTTCTCTGCACACCTGAAAGCTGGATAGGACTGAAAACGCAGTTCTACTGGCCTAAAAAAGTCATAATGTAATCTGTGACTCACCATAACAGGAATTATCTTTGGGAATCTTCCTTCTGTTTCTGAAGATCAGGAGTTCCTCGATGGGCAGGAAGAAAGGAGTCTGTCAGGGCAGGGCAATCTAGGCAAGAAACAAATATAAAATCCAGCCATCTTCCAGAAATGCTGCAAGGTTGTATTCCAGCACAATTCCTGTAGGCCCTGCCTTATTACAGATCCTTCTGGGGACAAATACTTCTGAGGGCCAGGAATTTAATGCTATTGCCTAAATCCACATTTTCCCCTTTTAATTTTAGCATCAGTGAAATACTACAGTGGATTATAAATTTCGAGATGCTACTAGGTATCCATTGTCTTGAGTAGCGGTGGTGCATTTCACATGAACCCAGCAGTGGAACCAGCAAGGCTAGTGAGGTCCCAGCTTCAGCTTCATCCATTACAACATTCCCAAATGCAGTAACAACAAACAAGATGGGTAAGAAAAGTGCCAAAAATACCAAGAGAGAAGGTTTCTTTCCCTCTCGTGCCAGACATAGTGACATTCACTGCTGTAGGCCTTCACATCTTCTACTGCCCGTCCGAAAGAGCTTTGGCTACACTCAGCAGGCAGCAAGTTGAGACTGCTGTATTGCAGTCTTTGCTCTCATTTGAACCTCCTAAACCATTAGTCAGTGAAGCTGTAAACATCTCCCCATTTTCAGCAAGACCTTCACTTCAGTAACTGTGAGTCGGTTCTGAACAACCATCTGTTACTACGAATAAGCAGAGGTTCTCCAAGCAGCTTTATCACACTTTGGTCTCCTTAAGGAGTTTACTTGCCATTACAGCTGGGAACGAACTCAGCTGACTCCAAACTGTTCATCTGTGAGGCTTTGCCTTCTGGGCCGCGCAGCCGCCGAGTGACCATTTGAGATGGCAGTATCAACGGTCTTGTTTATTCTGCTGCTTGTGTAGTCATTGCTTCACCTACAAACAGCAATCTGTATGATCACATACATAGTTTATTACAAGACATACACTATAGACTTTGTCAGTTTCTTAATCTCCCCGCCGCTTCCTCAATTACCAGCAAGACCAGTACAAACAGCAGGTGAAAGCAGTTGAAAAGCAGCGCACAGGGACACCAGGTGCAGAAGGGAGATTGGGCAGAGATCTAAAATAATTAGAGTCTTTGCTGGGAGTAGCAGACCTGGTTGCTTATACAAACATAATTTCACAGTTATCACCATGAGGGTCCTAGAATCATTTGGTTGGAAGAGACCCTTGGGATCATAGAGTCCAACCATCAGCCCTACTCTACAAAGTTCTCCCCTACACCATATCCCTCAACACCACATCCAATCTACTCTGAAACACAGTCAGGGATGGTGACTCCACCACTTCCCTGTGCATCATCAATTAAAATACCAAGAGCTGTGCTACTAAGGATGACAACTCATGTCCCCAAAGCAAAGCAGTGAGCAGGAGCGTGCTCACTTGGCAAACCTGACCTGAACGGTGCGAGGCTTGTGTTCCCACTGGAAGCGCGTTACCACTGTTGTCTATCACACAATTCTCCCCTGCAACCCCGGGACTGCTTTAGTCTGGAAAGAAATGTTCCCATGACACAGTTCACAACTGCAACTACTGTAGTCTCATCAAATAAATCACTTTGTGCCTCTGCCTTTCTTTGCTTTTTCTTAGACTGAGGGACAAGGGACTACCATACAGAAGGACAATGGATCGTTTCCCTTTTCTTCTAGGCTACACTTCTGTATTCAAAATTAAAGGTTCCTTTTCTTTGGGCCGTTTCCAGTCAAAAGCTACAGACACAAAGCACAGATGAGTGATTCCCCTCAGTGATGCTTTGAGGCCCTGGCAGTCATTTCCGTGCAACATACTACACAGCACTTCTGGCTTTCTCTGGTTCCTTTGGCTTCTTCCCTGCCTTTACCCACACACCCCCCCATGCTAATTTACAGGACAGCCTCAATGATTTTGAAAATTCCACAGTGCAGACCCCACAGCTGAAGAGAGTAAGGTAATCTCCTGGGAAGAGACACAGTCCCTCAGCTCTCCGTCCTGGTTCCAGTGAATGTTCAGCTACAGCAGAAGGCATCCACAGTGCCTGGTTTCCACCCTCAGCCTCCCTCGGCAGAGCTTAAACTGCAGTCTCCCATCAGGAGTCCAGTCATTTAACCATATCGATCCCATGGCAAGAGTATCACCATCCTTTAGCTCAACCTTCTTTCAAAACCACACACTGAATTGGAGTCCCATCCCACCCCCCTCACACTTCCAGGTCAGACAAACCCATTTTTTTCCCCAGAGATCTGACAAAGAGTTATCCTGTCTTTGTGTTCCAAATAAAGAGATGAGATGGACTTTTTAACAAGAGCAATCAGAATGGAAACCCTGGTCACACCAGGATTTACTTTTCAAAAAGAAGCTGTGTTCCAGGTTCCTCTTCGCTGTTAGAAATACAACTTTGCACTTGAGGAGGACACAAATGCAGTGTGAGGAGCCTGCCTAACCGATCATCCCCCCTGCTATTCACCAGTTCCTAAATTGCTGGTTAAGCTGTAAAAAACCACTTCTTTCAAGTCACTGCTATGGATACTAAACAACATTAGGCCAAGAAGAACATTAGGCCTCACTGATGAATGAGAATGGGCATCCTTTGTTGATTCTCCTTTGTTGATTCTCCGTGTAAAACTAATTTAGGGTTTTCATCTACTCGTGGGATGCACTGACTTTGCTTGTCAACGTGTTTCGTAGGACAGGTAAGGCAGAAGGGATTAACCAGAGCCCCTGTGGTTGTTTATGCTAGCACTGCTAGGGATACAGAATCACATAACAAACAGTACAAAAAACATTTAATGCAAAGTTAAATACAATACAAACTTTATTAAAAATAGGTTGCAAGTGAAATACAGTAGAAATGGGAAACTACAGCAGTTTTGATGTTTTTCATAATAATGCACAGACAAATATGAAAAGCACTTTTACACATATTCACACTTGACCCAAATGCCCAATAGCGGCCAAATCCACTCCACTGAAGGTTATAGGTTATTTTTTTGCTAAGCCTTTGTCAGATTCTAGCAGCAACAGTAATTCAGCCACAGCATAACGTTTTCTCCTTAAGAAAAATTTGTCACTGTAAGGCTGCTAGTGTTCTCCAGATAAATTGGGAGAGGCTTGCTGTTCCTGATTAACAGACGTAGCAAGCATGCAGATCCTTCATTAACACTTGGAATCAGTTTAATCTTCTACTTCATATTTAACAGGTGAAACGGTAAAAGCACACTTTCAAATAAGAAACCTGAAATACGTAAAAAATATTTACACTCCAATTTTCATTAACTTGCATTTATTTATCATACAACTCTTATTAAAAGTGATTTCTTTCCTAAGGCAGTGAAAGTCTACCCCTTTGTATTTGGAAGTGTGCACAATTCCCTAAATATATATTTATAAGAGAACAATATGATACAGGAAAAAAAAAATCATCTAAAGCCAGTAAAGGGCTTTGTCAAATAGAAAATTTGTTTGGAATCACAATATATATTGTCTTAACATCACACAATGAGAAAAAAACTCTGATGAGGTCCTTATTCCCAACATCATCAGCCACATACACATAGCTGAAGAAATAGTGGGAGGAAAAAGATTAACAATTTAAAATTAAATAAGGCTATTACAGTGTGAAAAAATAGCTTGAACTGCCAGAAAGGGTTTCAGTACAACAGTGAAGAAGATGTCAGTGAAGCCAGCTTAGACTGCAGAAGAGCCCGCTCGCTGGGCTTCCTCAGCGGGAGCAGGGAGGGCTGGGTGCCAGCACACCAGGTCTGCCAAGGACCGTACCAACATTCCCACTCCCAGCTGTACTGGTGTGGCTGCTTCACACCAAAGGGCCAGTTCACTTCTCCACAGAAAAGACAAAAGGATGTTGCTGAACTGGTAACAGCAGACTTACCAAGACCATTCCTTGCCTAACTGTCTAATAACTTCTACCGTTCTTAGAAGACAAACATACATGTTCTGCTCACCTGGGAACTGGAATTGTTACTCCTCGCCTTTAACACGTGAGCAACATTTTGGTCCCAGCTGATGGAGGGCCACCAGTGTAGCTGACTATCTATTGCTTACGTGATTGTTAATAAAGCAATTATCCAATGGTTTTATCACCACATTCTTCAAAGCCTGAAGCACGTGTAGTGGGGATGCACCAACATACAGAGTTTTCCATAACTACAGATACATTCTTTAGGCATCCATTATAGACCCCAAAAATATGTGGAAATATAAATGTTTTTATTCCAAGGTTCTACCGACAGAATGCGCGTTACTCCAGTGCTACGCGAAGGTAAGAGCTGTACTGATATGCTGATCCTTCTACAAACACCACACAGTAGGTCAAACTCGTGTACAGAGCCTTGTTTAAGGTGGCCCAGATATTGGCTTCTCATCAAACAACCTAAAATACTAATTTCTAGTGCACAGTTTAGTTTAGGCAGTTCAAGCTATTCTCACTCTCTCTGCTCAGCAGCTAAAACAAAAGTGTGTCTGTAAAACACCAGGAAACAGAACTTATCTTTGACAAGTGCTACTTGGTCTGGTGCACAAGAACTTAACCCCCCAAAACAGAAAGGAAAAAAAAAAAAGTTACCTTCACGTGATTCATCTCTTTAAAATCTTACAGTGCTTTCATCGTATAAACCACAAGCTCCTGGCAAAGTAATCAGTTTTCTTGCTATTGCAAAATCTCTAAATCTTAATTAACAGTCTTAGATATAGAGGAATCAAAGTCACTCCTTTCAGAAAAGATCCATTTTCTGTTCATTAGTAGTGTGCCCCCCATCTCAATCCCTCATTTCAGAGATCTGCAGTTACATCTGATAAGGTGCTTTAATCTTATTTTGTGTTCAACTCATTTTCCAGTTCCATTAATTTCCTAGAAGCCTTTACTTTATTGGATACATCCTGACCCTGTGAAAAAAGTCGTTGGCGTTCCCTGAACGTCAAGTTTTCTGGTGCTCCAGGTAAATCCGTGTCTTGGCTGGAAAAAAAAACAAAACAAAGTCTTTGTTATAACTCTTACCAACAATATCTGTAAATATAGTAATTCTCAGTGACATGTATTGCCCAATAGCTTTTTTCACTACAGTGTTAAGATTCTCTGTTTAGTGTTCTGCAAGGTTTTGTTCCCCACAAATACCTCTAGCTCTGACATTGTACTAACAGTCCAATTAAAGGCTCAGGAACCCTCTCTGGCCCATAAAGATGGAGGGAACAGCTGGCTTGCCAGCTTCCACAGTGAAGCACAGGAGTAAGCGCAGGTTGTATGCTGGCACAGGGCTGCTGGCACAGGGCTGCTGGCACGGCTAACCCAGCAAGCCTTTCCCTGGTGGCACGTGTCTCGGGAAATGCACTAGAACACCAAGCTTTTGTGTCCTGGTAAACAAAGGTGCCAGCAGAGAGGTACGCTCTCGTGGCTGCAACACCTCTGTACGTCATCCTATACTGGCAAAGCTTCCAGGTGCAATCCTTGCTGACACTCCTGCACTTATCTCTTGCCCTTGTAGCAAACCAATTTTTGCATTACGTGTTTCTGAGCACCACTGTGAAGATCTCAGGTCAGATGTATTTTAGATACATGNGCACACGGGAGCACTCCCAGGAAGCACACATTCAGGAAGCACCAGGGAGCACTCCCAGGAAGCACACACAGTCGGGAAGCACCCTTGCCAGGAAACACCAACACCACGAAGTACCCACATACGTTCTACAGTTACGGGTCCTCATTCGCTAAGCACTACATTTCGGATAGGGAGAGGGGTATTGTCCACGAGCTTTCCACGCACTTTTCACAGGCTTAAAGTTGCCCCATGATTGGCTACAACATTTGTGTCATTTGCTGTTTCCCACACTTTGTTTCGCCTTCACTATACTTCGTTTCGCTTACTTCCACTTATTTGCATATGTGCCCTCCCAGCAACCCCCTCTTAAAGGGCCTGCTCTCAACACCAGGTGCAATCCTTGCTGACACTCCTGCACTTATCTCTTGCCCTTGTAGCAAACCAATTTTTGCATTACGTGTTTCTGAGCACCACTGTGAAGATCTCAGGTCAGATGTATTTTAGATACATGATTAAAGCTTTGCTACAGAAGCATTAATGTATTTTTCAATAACTTGATCAGAAGGGATTTCACTTTGTGCTCCAAGAGGTCTCTGCTCTGCACACTCCACTGAAACACTAGCATTTTCCTGGCCAAGCCCAGCCACTCACATATAAGACACAGCTCGTATTAGTTATACTTATTACAAATTTGGTAAGAATCTCACTTGAGTGGTACTGTTTAGATTTATAAAAAGCATCTAAACCATTTGAAATTGTTAATTTACAATAATTTACTGAGCTTATTCAGTTGTAGCACTGAATTTTGCTGCTGTGAAGTATTAACTTCAGATCACCTAAAGGCTCACAGAGAACTTGGTTGTGTTTTATAGTAACCTAAGACACTCCAGAGCTAACTGCAGAACTCTTGACTAGCCCACAGAATTAAACCAACAACAGAAGATATTGCAGCAGTCAGCCAAGTCAGCTGTGCAGAAGGTAATGGAGTCCTGCATGTCACCTTTTAGATCTTTTGTCTCTTGGATCCCGATAAACTTCATGGGCTCCAGCAGCTGCTCCTGCAGATCCAGTGTATGAATTTATTCCTTATGCAAAAGAAAAGGTAAGTTGAAGGACAGCAGTTACAACACAAAAGTTTTATATCGTATTTCTTCAAAAAGGTGCAGTGCTTCTTTCAAGAAATAATCTCAACCTAGCATCAAAAATAAATTTAGAGGATCATCTAACCTGTAGCATATTTAAAACCAGTACTACTCCATTCCACCCCCTGTCAAAACAGCTGGAATTTT
Organism: Jacana jacana; assembly: GCA_013400555.1. NCBI lineage: Eukaryota > Metazoa > Chordata > Aves > Charadriiformes > Jacanidae > Jacana > Jacana jacana. Next base: position 73,518 of record VZTM01032974.1, read on the forward strand.
TTTATTCCTAATTTTGAGTCAGAATACATTTTGTTTAGATTACCCAGGCACGTATCAAGTCATGGGTTTATCTTATTACGGCTTAGTGTAAGGCAGTCAGTAGTAGTTGTTCAAGGAAAGAGCAATGCTCTTCATTATCCTGTACCCAGCTCCACAGGAAATAAGTTAGCTGAAGCTGCTCCCTTTATAAGGTTTAAAGTAAGGTAAGATTAGTGTTTACCATCTCTGCCATTCAGCAGAGCCAGAGTTTTTGTCTCTGTTCAGTTGGATCAAGTAAACAGTCTCACTCAGAAAATGCTGTCACCCACCCGCACCCCCCATTTAAATTTGAAGCAAGTATCTTGCAGCACTGCACCTTTACTTTAAGCTGATGTAACACACAGGTTTTACACATTATAGTAATTCTTTCTAAAGGCCACAAGACAAAACCTTTTATTTCCAATTAAAAAAAAGTTTCATAATTTAATCTGTCAGACCATATTATCTTAATAACTGTCACAAAAAGAGTAAAACTAAGCGTCAGCACAATACTCAGATTTGTCTTCAGACAGTTCTGGCCTCAATATGGTATATGTTATGTCTTGTGAACCTTCTTGGCTATAGAAGGAAATGTTTGCTTCTTCCACTGGTAACTTCTGATAAATATTCAATAAAGGAGACACAGGAGGCTGGAACACACAAACCAACTAAGCTTGTGTCTTGTAGGCTAAATTTTTTTCCACCAAAAATGTGTAGCAGACCAAATCATACTAGGTGTGCTGAGCACATGGAGATTTTGTTTCTCCTTTCAGACATGAGTCTTACACTCATGACAAGCGCGACCTTCCCCTGGAAGGTCTGGATCCCCATGCTGTGGTTCACTCTTCCACCTGCTGTAGGCCAGTGGTTTTGACTTGGGCATTGGCTTTTTCTCTTGGTTGATTGACAGGCCCAATGGTCTCAAGAGACCCAGTGGAAGAAGGTACGAGAGCAAAATTTGCAGAAGCGTGGTTTACTGGAGTTAACACTGAGAACAGAAGAGAGCTGCAAAGGACAGTAATGTAACAGAGTCAGCGAGATGGGAGATGGCAAACTGCACAGTGAGTTCTGCGTTTTGTGCAAAGGGCTTTGTACGTTACGCGGGCAGTCTTCAGAGAAGCTTGAGCAATCAGGTGAAGTTAACCTGTTCTCATGGCTATTTTAAAAATTACGAAATAAGAGTATTCAGAATTAGTTGTATGGTTTATGAATAAGGTTATTAAAGGCGAAGCATCATACTACAATATTCCTCAACCCTTACCAAATCCCTAACCAAATCTTTGTAGATGGTCCTTCTGATTGTTTTCCAAACAAACAAACGCACATACACCAAAAATATCACCCAACATTTCACTTTCCTGAGATTCGTTTTTCCATCAAAATTAACAGAAAGCGGGATCGGGAAACGCAAATGATGTGAAATGGCATTGTGGGTTGTGGATGATGGGAGGCAGGAAGACTGGTGGTGACAACTACTGACTGAGGGTTTTGCAGTTACTTAATTCATTACACGTACAGCCTTTAAAGTGCCAAATAAGGAAGGGAAGCAAGGGCCTTTGGAAGCCTACGTGTTACAATGGAAGGCACATTTTACACTCTATTAAAGAGAGTTTCAAATAAGAATTTCTAGAAAAAGAAGTCATTTGAAAGAAGAAAATATTTCAGTAGATACAAGAGTTTCTTGTCAGAAGCCTGCTGTTTCAGAATGCTCCTAAAAGCAAGCTGGCTGACAACATAGATAGTCATAGAGTTCAAGGAGAATCTTCCACATATTTCCCATCTTTCTTTAACTTCATTTTAACTCACTATTTCTGGTGTGACATAAGCTAGAGTCCTTTTCATACAAAAGTATGATTTGGGTTCACTGGTTGTGGGCTTATCAGCGCGCTCACATGCGTGGTAGGTGGGCATAATGGAATTAGTTGGACTGCAACAGCAGGTTCAGCATCTACTTATCCTGCAGTCTAATGGCAGCACTCTGAAAAGCTAAAACCTGCTCTCACCTTCCTCTAAGAACTGGAACCTTTGCCAGAGCCAGAACCCGACAGATGGGCTTGCAGGATCCATAGGGCCTACTACATCAGGAGATCTCACAGGCAACATCAGGGTAAATACTCTTTTGCTTTTTTTCCTTTAAACGAGTATCAGTGTGGATGCTTTTTATGCAACTTGGGTGCTGTACTGAGCCCAAGCTAAGCATCAACTGTAGAGCTGGATGTTAATTATAACTGAGCTGAACTGCTGCCCCTTCAGCAATATTAGGCCTACGGAATGCTGTGCAGAGCTCTGTGGGGCTGGAAGCAGTCCGACCGCAGCAGAAGCTGACTTGCCCTGCAAAGGAAAGGATGCCTTATTGGAAAGCAATGACTTGAGCCTTATTGAAAAGGATGCAGATAGAAAGCTCGGAGTATCGTGTCCCTGTATGGCCTCATACATATCCTCAATCAGATTCATACACTACCGCAGCTGCATTAGAAGTGCTTCCTATAGATGGAAGGCACTCTGTGCTTCAGACATTCCCTATAGCCAGGGCACACCACACTTCTGATTAAAGAAAGTGATTTTCCTAATTTGTTAAGCAGCCCAAAAGGTGATACAGGACATGCCACATTGTAGGCTTCTGCATTTGTCACTGAGACTTGAGTCCAGAACACAAGTTAGCCATTTGGCTAGAAGCAGGCTTGCCATCTCAGGTGACTTGCTACCCTTTCAGAAGGATGATCTGATCAGCTGGAGTTGGTTGGCATTGGTTGGCATTTTCTGACTTCCAGGCACAAGTAAAAAGAGCAAACTAGGAGAATGTCACAGCCACCATTCCCTTCAGAAGAATATAAGATGATGACAAATGTCGGGGAAGCGCTGGCAGATGCTGCTATTTAAAGACAAAATCTTATATTAATAAGCTGTAAATTTATTAGCATGAGATCTACACAGAAAACATACTCAAAGAGTGAAGTATGTAAGATTCCTCCTCTACAGCAGCAGTGTTAAAAGCAATTTAGCATGGAACTTTGGACTGAATTAGCTTTGAGTTCATGAGTATAGCTAAACCAGCACTCTGCAGATAAAATACGCTGCTGAAGTTCCTAGCAGCTAGAGCTCTACTTGAAATTAAACTCCATTGGAGTTTAGTTTCACTTGGAGTTATAAAAGAAAGAAGAAATACAGGGTGGCAGAAGGGAAGGAGTAAGGCAAAAAGCACCAAGATCAAATTTAGATTTTTGTCCCCCTTTGCAAGAAAACTGCACCCTACAAACCAGAAGGAACGGTGCCTAATACATGATACTGACTGAACATCCTGTATGTCTCTTGGTGCTTGTATATTTAAGACCCACGTCTACAAAGGTACTTTTTAAAGCCATTTGCACACACTATTAAGAGAGAGAACCCTGGTACCACTAACGAAAGCAGAAGATAAGCTCTGTCCATGAAGCCATTAGAAAAGGTTTCCTATGTTCAAGAAAGGTGTGCTTCCAGATGCCCTGAGGAACCAGTGGTCAACCAGTCGTACAAAACAAATCACTGAAAGATACAGAGTGAAAGCCAAAACCAACAGTACTTTGAATTGGTTGAGTAACAGTTAAAATAATAATTTCTGATTCATTGTGTGAAAGAGGGAATTTTTGCTTGTGAAGAGTTTGGGTAAGGAACAAGAAAATTTGAGAAATCAAAACAATTAAATATTGGAGGATTCGTTTTACCACCAGAATTTGAGTTAGATCACCATAGTGAAAACAGTGATTAAGTGGGAAGAGAAGTAAATCACAGAGTAAGTGATTCCATCTACAGCACCAGAGTTGAAAACACGAGGATAGTTCTGTAGAGATGATTGATTTTGTGGTGTCTACCTTTAGAGCTGCCGGCATGGATGAAACCTGGTTTGTTTGGTGGGGGTAGGGGCTGGCTTTTTTTGGCAGCAGTACTGTTGGCATTGACTGGAGATGACTGGAATGAGTTGGAAAGAAAGAGGCCATCTGAAACTGGGCGAGGCTGGCGGGAGGGCTGCTGTGGCTTAAGGGTGGCAGCAGGAAAGTCACCATAAGATTTTCTTGTGCTGGAGTACTTATCCTGACCTGCTAGATTGGAATCCTCCTCCTCATCATCATCATCATTGTATGCAACAAACTTGGCAGTATAAATCGTGTCAGGGGAGAGGACCTGTGTTTTGAGGTAAGAGGTGTTTCGCTGAGGTGGGGGAGGAGGAGCGTTAGATGAAGGGGTTGGGGATGGGAGTTCATATTCCCGTGGAAGTGGAGGTCTGTACAGACCAGGCTCGTCTGGTTCCAGCAATCTTCGTTCTGCTTCATCGTGCTGCCTGCGCCTTTCAGCCTCTAAGCGACTGTAATACTCCTCTTCCTGTCGCCTCTGTAAGTCCAGAGGAAACAGAAACACAGTGGTCAGAAAGACAGACACTTCCAGCTACGAGACATTTCAGTTTTCCATCACTGAGCGACAAACATCATTTTTATCTCCTTTTCTGGCAATAAGCAGGGCATCTATATGGACTCATACAAAGAGTATTTACTACTAAGGAGCACACGGCAGTCGTCCTGTAACACAGCGTTGCTGCTCTTTCCAGATTCACCACTGGCTCTGGTAACTAAGGCAGCTGCCTGTGTGAACCTGGGCGATTCCACCATTTATTACTCAAAATGTAACCACAGTTAATAAAGCAGTAGATTTACTAAAGCTGGAAAGAATCTGTGGGAGAGGGAAATAAACAAAATAACTACCATCTTTAAAAAAGGCGTCTTGTAGTTTTGCTGCATGCTTATACAATGTAAATTAATCTTCTTCTAGTGTAGTAAATTAATCTGCTTCTAGTGTATATACCAAGAAAACTACTTTCACATAGAAATCAAATTACAAAGAACTTTTCTAAAAAGGACATCAAATAACTGTGTTTTAAAAACAGTTCTAAAAACAAATGAAAAAAACTATGCTAATGATATTTATATGAGGCCACATGAACCATTTAAAAGGTCATGAAATATCTTCTACGTATTTTTACTGTTTTAAAACTAAATAGTGTTTATTCTGCTCAGCTCTTGTCTAAGGCACACTGTAAATTAATGCAAGGGTCTATTCATTAGTTTGTTTGATAACGAATGAAAAGGTCTATTTGGAAACTTTATGTTACAACCCCCCTTCTGTCTTAGCACAGCGTAACTTCTGTGGGGAATACACGACATGTTGAACAACCATCCTTGCTGGTTTTAATCTGTGTTTAAAAAAAACCCCACCTTATCTGCTCAACACCGTGAGTCAGTTATCCTAAGGAAAAAAGACATGAAACTCATCTCCTTAACTACTCTCTAGAGCCACTGTAGTGGTGACATGGCACCAAGTTCTGGGTTGGCAGATGCAAGAGAGTCTCAGTCATGATCTATCACTGAAAACCCTTTCAAACACGAGATCCACATGCCATTTGTCTGCATCACTGTGAGAAACTAAGAAAGCCTTGGCTGGTTTTTTGGTTGCTTGTGTTTGTTTTTAAACATCCTAGAGTATGTTTTTAAAGACTTTCCTCAGTCTGGCTACACCTTCCTCACTTCTCACCTATCACCACCCCCAGATGAGCTTCCTTCTACTCATCAACCCCTACTGCTTATGGGAAACGGGTTAACAAAGCTTGAAAACAATCCAAAACCACCAAATTAACAAATCAATCTGCCAAGATGAAATTACTCTAAAGATAACAAGCCATCCCTCTTTCCTCGTTCTGAAGTGAATGTTAATAACAGGCAATTCTTTGATCTCAACAAAAGTCAACTGTTCTTTCTCTAAGAAGGAAAAGGTCTTAAACATGCCAAGAGTCTTGTCCTTCAGTTTTGAACAATAAAGCTTCTCAAATTCACCTAGAATGTTCTGAATTTTTAGAATCTGATTGCATTTACTTCCTGTCCAGAAACCAATACTTTTTTCCTCCCATAGTCCAAACAGAAAAGAAAATATTAACTACTCATTTCCACTCCACTGTATTTCATATTACTCTCTCTGTGTCAGTGTAACATAATTGCTCCAAGAATATTTAAGTGCTGCCTCTGAGACACGGCAAAAGCCAAGAGCAGTAACTCAGCCACTGTGGTAAAGAAGGCAGGCAAGGCCTGGTGGGGGCTGAAGGAAACCAAGAGGCAACTGATTTCTGCCATAACTTTCATCAAAGGCCCTGAAGGCAAGCCCTTGCCACGGCTAAAAACCTTTAGCCAGTAAACCTGCGGTACTATTTCTGCAATACCAGTCAACTCCAGCCACCACCACTGGGCTGGTCTGGGCTTTTTGTTTTCTATTGGATAAACTGAAGACTTAGCCCCTTATCAGTAGGGCTAGCGAGTTTAACCCCCGCTGACCCGGCACTGGGCCGTTACGGGCCAGGCTAAGGAAGCGAGGCCTCCAAGAACCCCTGCAGCACTCGGAAGACCACAACCTTTTCTTCAGCCTCTCTCCTGGTGCGCTCCTCCTCTTGCTGCCGGCGCTCTTCTTCTTGCCTGGCCCTGTCCTCTGCTTCTCGTTTGCGCATTTCTTCCAACTGTTGCTGCCGTCTGCGCTCTTCATCCTGTAACTAACAGACACACATCTTCAATTGTTTTCGCCACTCATGTGGGTAAGATGGGTCAAAAAAAAACCCCAACCCAACTATTTACATCTAACAATCTAACTCATTCAGTAAAAATGCTGTACTGCAGATAAAACGATATGATTTCCAGCCCTTAAGAGTATGTTTCATTACATTGTTTTCCCGAAAATCCCTTTAAAAAAAGGAATAAATGAATAAATAAAGAAGATGCACAGAACTACATACATAAAAGCACAAACCACACTGGGAAACACTTTTAGCAGTCATGTCTGAATGCCTAGCAGAAGACTGAGGGGACTCACGTTCCAGACAGCTTCAGCAACCACAGGTCTCACAGGTACCGTAAAGTGAAATTAAATACTTGGAACCAAGGGGTCCCAGCTCCAGCAGCCAATCCCTTTTTCATTTTGGATTAATATTTAAGCACCGGAAAAATCATGACTCAAAGGGTCAATCCATTTAAAGTAAGAGGCTCATTCAGCAGCTCTGCAAACAGTCTGGGGAGATAAACAAAATCTCCCACTGCATCTGCAGCAGATGTGCTTAGAAAAAAGGCAAAGAAATCTTTGACTACTGAGATTAAACAGCTCACCTGAACTACTCATGTCCAAAAGACAATAGAATTTTATATATGCTTTCAATAAACACTGCACAGGTGAGAAAACTGAGCAACAATCCAAACTTTGCATGATTTTCTAGAGCTAAAATCTAAACCCTTGATGGATAGGAGTGTTCACTGGCATGATAATATCCACCAAGAGAAATTAACTGGACTACAGGCTGTGTTATTTCTTACTATAGCATGTTTTAAAACAGTTCCCCCCCCGCCAACCCCAAACCTTTCTAGTCATTGTTATAAATCAGTAAATCACTGGATCTTGCTACGTAACATGGATACTTCTCTGCTTCTAGATTTGGTTTTATAATCCAGTTTCATTTACAGAGAAAGGCCCTTATGACACAAAACAATAATGATTTAGTAAGAGAAACTTAGTTTTAATAGACTCTGTGAGGACAACCTTCATGTATGTATCTCTCTCTCCCATAATTAACTAACAGAAAATGTGCTTTAAAGCAGATTGGGGTTTTTAATTGATATTCCAATCAATTCTAAAACCAAAGTTTTTTTACTAACTGTCTGGTAATTATTTCCCCCCACTGTTCATCATGGAGTATTTGTGTTACGGGTATCTTATGACCTTCTACAACAGGCAGTTTTGAAAACGTTTGCCGTCTACATCCTCCAGCAGCTATAGAGACTAACTGCAGTGAAATCCCCTCTCATCTGAAGTGTTAAAACACACTATTTTTGAGCACAAAAGCTAAAGAACTAAATTAAATCATTTCATTTAGGCAGTAATTTTGCAAATGTATGCTAGAGGATGCTACCCCTTAGTAAATTCCCCTTATTTAGGGATTAAAACTTCTGTAATTCTGAACTGAAAAACAACATAAAGGCAGAGATAAAGCCCACTATATAGGGTAGAGCAGGGAATAAACTAGTTAACCAGCTCCCTGCTTGGATTGAGACTCCTCCTTGTCTTGGTAATTAAAAAGACATTATTTTAGCAAAGGAGATATTGCTGTCAAAAGGAAATATTGCTGTCAACACTGGGCATTGCTAGTAATTCAAAGGAGTTACAGAAGAGAAGTTATTTCCTCTTAGAAAAATAAGACGTGGAGGGTGCAAAACAATGCACAATGAAAAAAATACAGGAAAACTCCTTGAATCTGTCCCAACTGTATCTAGAGACAATCTCTGAGCGTGGCAGTTACTGATCCCAGATTACGATACAGATGCCTTTTTGCTTAGTAGCAAATATCCATATTCCAACCCGCTCAGACAAGAAAGTATCTTGAACGAAATTAAAGAGGAAGCAGGTCCGGTTTCTTTTATTTTCTTGTGACCTTAACAAAAGGAAGAAAACCGTGAGGGTCCCCACATCTGAATCATAATAATTGCAAAGACAACTGTACCCAGGTCAGAGGCTATTCTAAACATAAGTACTCAGTAAAAAGGCCAAAAACAATATGTAAAGCATGAGCAGAAATAGAGCAACTGTCAAGAGAGTGACATGTAATTTCTGCAGGATTAGTAACTAGTTTCTCCTTTGGAGCATTCCCAGAGGATGGCGAGGTGTGCCAGGCCAGAGCACGTGCAGGCATTTGTAACTGCATACAACAGTACCCAACTGCAACTTCATCCCAAATTTTCAAGATGCTGAGGAAAATTAGCTTCACATCCCATTTCTAGTAAGAGGGCTGTTAGATTCCCAGGTTGAATATTCAGATTCAATACCTCTCTATCCCAATTACAGTCTAATTTAAAAGTTCCGTTTCTGTGATTTACTGCACTTCAGGGTTTCTCCAAAGCAGCACGTGTTTATATCGTGGCAGGTAGAAACAACTGATCTGTAGAGCCAGAGGGACAGAGGAGAGCGTTCTCCCAGCTCTATGGGAAGCAGCTAAGCACAAAGCACTAATCCTCTCCCCCTGCTTTATCCCAGCTCTGCTGCAAACTGCCAAGAGTACACTTAGCTGTGCCACTCTGTCCCCCTGCTGCCAGCACAGGCTTGCAGCACCGCCCCTACCTAGGAGGGTAAAAAAAGAACCCAAGGGCCACCCTTCTTCTGAGCTATCGCTCCTCGTGGGCCGATCCATATCTGAAATGTTACGATATTCACGGGACTGGCAGGCATCCAGGAAGTCTCAGATTCCAGACAAAATCCATTTCTCCAAGCACCGCCTAAAATGCTTTAAAAGACGTTCCAGAAGAACTTTAAATTCATACCTATTTATTTATGACAGCTAAAGCTGGGTCAGGTCAGGGACCCAGGGAATTTAAAAAAAGACAAACACCAGCCAAGTTGAAAGCTCCTGTGTTAACTCCTCCTCACGCTTCACCAGCCTCGTAATCGGCAGAACAGCCATCACCGATGTGCGTGATAAAAAAACACTGGGCATTCAAAAGTGTATTTTTTTTTTCCTAGAAATAAAGTGGTAATTACTTGGGTACATGAAGTAGCATAGGATAGATGTAAATATGCCCAGAAAATCATGTGAAGAGTATGAAAATGATGAAATTATGAAAAAGAAGTATTTGCTGGAGACAGCATTCGGCACCACCTATTTCAGAATTAGCTTGCTTTCTTTTTTTAAAGCTAAATTTATGAAGATAATAAATCCTCAACTGATCCAGGCCTTGGATCCACCTAGTAATCTGTCTCTGACCACGGCAAGAAGAGCTGCACATGAGCCTGGCCGCTTCTTCTAGTATTTGCCCAGCACTCAGCTCGGCACTAGAGGTGTCAGCTGGCAGGGCCTTCTGTGATCCTCTGAGCTGCTGTTTACAGGCGTGATGCCTAGGAATTTGTCTAAGCCATTTCTAAACCTGCTGATACAGCCTTGCCTTCACAACCTCCTGTCAACTCAAAGATCCAGAAGTTTAGCCTGCTCATCAAAGTACTTTAGTTATCCAGTTGCAGCTCCAAGGAACAAGGCTTAAGGCAAAAGAATGCAGCAGTAGGAATGAGAAAAAATATTGATAGATACTAAGCCTGAAAAATCCACGACTCCTGGCTTGTCCATTCATTCAGAAACCTGATGTGCTTCACCTGTTTCACTGTGAACCACACAGATACAAAACCAAACACCTTTGACTTAAGTTCTCTGAAGTCTGTATTTTAAAGGGTGAAAATAAAGGTTTAAAATAAAGCAGTGCTGAATATGCAAATTTGTACTTTGAACATACGTATTTTACAGTCTTTTCCAGCATCTAAGAGTAAGTACACTAACGGGACTCGCCAGCATTACCTTTCTTTCAAATCAGTATATTAATTATATAGAAATACACTTTGAAGAAGATCTATTTCTTCTCTAGAAGACTACAGATCTCTTTTTGTATGTACCCATTTCCAATGACAGCAATAAAACACAGAATTAGCTGGAGTCATAGCAATTACTGATCCAGTTTGAAAGCCTGTCACGTTTTAGGTACAAGAGACTGGTATTACCCAATAGAAACTGAAATTATGTGGTAACTTAATAATTACATGTTTATGTGACTACTTGGAAATATTAATTCAGGAGTAATTTCTGAATTTACCAGCCATTTTTACTTTAATGAGAAAGTTGTAACACCTGTAAACAACAGGGTTTCAGCACGTGCTGAAGCGGCATGCTGTATTATTAGGCTCTCAGGACAATTTCACTTCAAATTGGAAAGGAATGGTGTTGCTAGAGCTCTTCTAAAACCTGCAGGGGTGGGGAAGGGAAGGGAGGAAGTCTTACCTCACAGTCTGTTCATTCACAGTTATTAGTAAGATTTTATAAACACGATTGCACAAAACATCAAATACACAGTTTTATGTTAGACCACTGCTATGACAAACAAGCCAAGCCTGCAAGCAGAACACATCTAAGAGAAAGGAAACACAGGGAAAGGAGTCATCACATCTGGAAACATTCAAAAGCATGCTTAGCTTACAGTCAACTCACTACTTATTGTATCACAACGGTTTTGAACACCCAAAGAGGCCAAATCATCGTCCAAAGCACAAAGGGCCGTTATTACAATTATCAGGAATTGAAATAGGAAAGAGATACCAAAGAGAAAGAAACAAACATACCAAATCTAGAACAGAGATTGCTGGCACAGCAGTCTGCTGCAGGGAGCAAGAAAGGGGGAAAAAAAGAAAGATGCACAGTGAAAATAAAGATAGGTTAGACTTGTACTATCTCAAAAGCATTTTCTTTTATTTGTTAAGTCGGCTGTTTTAGAATAAGGAACTGAATTGCCATAATCCTGAAATACAGAAATTAAAACAATCCAAATTTTTTATCAATATCGGTTTGAGTCATTCAAAACCAGGGTATTGCTCCAGAGATGCTACTCATTAGTACAGATGGTGAAACGTATACCAAAACGCAAACATTACTTCAGTTCAAGACAACTGTTTTTTACTTTCAAAGTGTTCCAAAATGCTGGAAGAACTTTATGCACAAATAGTGTTTTAAATCCAGCACTTACAGAGAAGACTGATATAACTTTATACAATACAACTGGCTTTCTATTCATGACACGTGGCTTTTTTAGCTCTGCTACAGTAAAATTTTAAAGACACTGTTTGTTAAAATGGCAGTTTTACATTGATTTTTTTATACCCATAGGTAACTGCCTGTGTGCTACAAATTACATGTTAGTGATGCTGGGTTTTAATGCAACCTGTTTGCCAAAGATATATTTAGCTTCTCCTTTCTTCAGTTTCCAAGTCTGGGGTATCTGTTGTTTTACACGGTAATAAAGTTAGCCACAAGAAAAAAAGGACAGCAAAGCAGACTGCAGCGAACGTGAGAAGAGTAAGTTCAGGAAACCAAGCTGCCAGAACAACCCTGAGCTCAAATACTCCTCAAGCTGAGAGCTGTTTCTGACTGTTGTAACAAGCACTTCCAAACATTTCTTAAGATTTAAAAAACACTTAACACAGAATTAAGTCAACTTTTTCAAGATAAACAGATAAACAGCATATTACAGAGCTGGTTTTATAAGCCTGTTGAAGTGCAGCTACTGGCATGTAACTTTGGTATTTGTGCTAATATTAAGAAAAGAAAAAACTATTTTCCTATAGAAACTGTGTCTCAGTAACAATAAATTTAACAGATTCAGAGAGACAACAGCCACCAGGAGAGTGATTACAAACTTCATTGTACTATCTCATTATACATATTATGAGCTTCTGTAAGCTGAAGCTAAGGCAGGCAAACCATCTCAGATACTGATGAAACTGAACACCATGCAAAATCCAGGTACGCTGGAGCCCTGCACAGGGTGCATTAGCTGTTACAACACCCAAAATCACGTGGCTCAACCCAGTGCTTCCCCCCAGCAAGACTGGGGTCACCACAGAGGTGGTGGTAAAAGCAGAGGTAGCAGCTGCCTTATAACCGCAGCTGTCACTGGGAGCAGACCAGCGAGCTGGGATCTCAGTTCAGGGCACCATTCCCTGGAAACAGCAGGCATCTGGTCCCCTGTGTTCAGCTCCAAGAGTACAAATAAGAACTCTTAGAGGTAAGGGTATTTGAGGGGAGGGAAAAAAGGAAGGAAAAAAGAAAAAAAAAAAAGCAAGAAACCCCACACTATTTTTGTTCCTGGTTCTCCTTGAGACTTTCATATTTTCAAAGGTTTTTGTTTACCTTCCTGTAAGTAAATTCCTGACATATTTAACCTTCTAATCCTACTCCAGGTACATGGCAAAATTCCTTTCTATAAAAGGGCCCTTTTTTTGCCCCACAACCAGAAAAGTAAATTTGCCTGCCAGCTTGGATTCTATAATATGCTGCTATGATACCTTCATAACACAACACTTATCTGGTGAAGCCACTGTCAATTAGCAGTTTTAAAATTCAAGGTATTTAAGAAAGCTTCATCCTCCCTTACCTATAAAAACACTGAAATACTCAAAGCCAGAGAGCCCACCAAGAGATATCTACATTTACAACACTTCTGACTAGAAAGGATTATCCCCTTTTACCCTTGCTCTTCTTTCTGCCTCCAGTCGCTGCATGATGAGCATCGTATCCACATCATCATCCTCCTCTTCATCATCATCTTCATCCTTTTGCTTTGATTCTTGAAGTCGCTTTTGGAACTGCCACTCCAGCATGAGTTTGCGGAGGCGGTCATTTTCTTCCGCGCTACGATCAGGCTTGTTCTGAAGTTCCTGAATCTCCTTACTCAGCATGTCCACAATGTGCATCTGTTGCTGCTTCTCCAGTTTCTCCTTTGCATCCCGTTTCCAGGGATCTGGAGAGAGGCTGTCACTAGAGGAGAGTTCTTCCTTGCTGATAGTAATGTACTGCAGATCTCTCCGCTCAATAGTCCGAGGCTGCTGTTGGGGCTGCAGCTCTCGAATGACTGTTTCTTGAGACCTCTGCAAAGTTGAAGGTTTTTCTGATTTCACTTGTTGGAGGGAAACAGGGGGAACCACAGGCTGAGCAGGAATTAGTGGCTGAGAACGCATTTGGCCCAGTTTTCTCTCCTGCTCACGGCGCTTCCTTTCTCGTTCCTCTTCCAAGCGCGCCTTTTCCTTTTCATACCACCTCTGATGCTCTTCTCTCTTTTTACGCTCGGCAGCAGCTACCTGGGAGGATGCTTGTGCTCCCACCTGATTTGGAGGAGGCGGCGGAGGCAGAGGCAAATCCATTTGTAGTTCATCAAATTCAGCTGCATAATGGACTGGGGGAGGCGGGGGCGGAGGGGGAAGATCTGTTCTGATGGGCTGGGAAACGGCCACTGGAGTCGTCTGGCTAGAAGCTGGAGTTTTCCAGCGGCCAGGTCCACTTTTAGTTAAACAAGAGCCAGGCGAGACCGGTTTGGATGAATGGTTCAGGTGTTCTTGACTAGATGTGCTAGAATCCACAGATGAATTCATCCATTGATCGCTGTCTGACTTCCGATCCATGTACTCCACATCCTTCCGTATGACGACCTCCAAACGATTCCTCTCTGGCTGGAAAGCTTTATCTCGGAGCTCTTCCTGGGAACGAGCTACGCGCTGGAAAAAATTAAACACGGCATGTATTACATAGCCCATCCATATTGCAACAGCTCTGAGAAACGGCTCACAAACTGCATCCTTATTGCTGAAGGTAATTACTTTTAGGGAATTTCAGCGTTTCCACGCCTGGTAAGTTTCCCAAAACCAACAACGAAATACTCTTCTTGGTCTTTTTCATTCATTTTAGTGATGGAAGAATTTGCAACCTCTGAAATGCTCAGAAAGCTGGACAGGGAGGAAGGATGACTGCAAAATGGAGTTTCACCTGAAAACCTCCCCAGCTCACACAATTTGTCAGCACTATCCCTGACCCCTCCCTCCCCTATATGTGAGCACAAGAGTCCTGGCAGCCCGGAGCAGCAGCTCAGGCACAGCAGCTCTGCCATTCAGGCTTCAGCTGGCTCGACTGAACATTCTTCCCATCAGGAAGGCAAAGAGAAAGGCTGCACAGGGAGAGACAAAGCAGCCTCTGCTCACCCTCCTCCCTTAACAGGCGAGATGACCCGTGGGAAGCTCCCATTACTACAGTGCCATTCCTGGGCAGGGAATCTTGACAGCCAGCTCTAGTTCTACCTGCTCCTGGGGCACAGGTCTGCGCTTTTGACACTTTTTCAGTATGTTAAACACCAAGTCTTATTCTATAGAAGCTCCAAGTCTCACTGCACTGAAGAGGAATACTGGGCCATAAATTAGGCTTATCAAATCTAGTAATGATTATCTTGGAGCAAATATTCATACTTTGAATGTTAGGAACTACTAAGCACGGAACACATAACGTACCAATTATCAACAACTGAGAGAAGACTAACAAAGCAAACTCCTTTTCTTTCCTCCATCACTGACCTTAGCCATGACCTCTAAAGAATGCCTTCTTTGAGATGAACAAGTGTATTTTTTATGCTCTATTAGTCCAGCAGAGCTGAACACACAGCTATTTGTGCTAGATTCGCTGTGAAGATGCACCTAGCCAAACAGTTTGCTAATGACTTCAGAGCAGAAAACAGGCATTTCATGTCAGCCAGTAGTTTAGGGCAGCTTTTTTTTTTTTTACAAGCCCAGTTCTCACTGTAAAGATTAAAAGGAATTTTTTAATCATTTTTTTTAAAGTATTTTCAACCTGAAAGAATTATTGTGTACCCTTCCAGTGCTTGTTAAGGAGATAAAGCTTCCAGCCCTTTGCTGTATGGAAATGCTTTTCTGTGCTTCATTCAGCTTTAATACCAAGATTCAGTATCTGTCAACAGCTTAACAGATGGAGTTCATCTCACCAGTTTTAACCATCTCATCTAAGCTACTCATTTAAGCTTGTGTAAGCAGGAGAGGGATGCATGTCTGGGCAGCAACTTATCCCATTAAGACAAATGTGTAGGAACCATTCTCTGGAGCTACTATCCTCCCCCTCTCCCCCATCACTGACTGAGAGAGCCCAGACATTAACTATGCAACTAAGAATAGGTGAGATGAAATCACAGAACATGAAGGAGTTAAGCATGGAAATTCAGCATAGTATTTCCATGTCTTTGCCACAGTAATTTAACTCACAGCATTCTCCTTCAACATTACCATCCTACTTCAAGTATAGCATCTATTTTCTTAACAACTGAATAATTAGGATTTAGAATCTAAAAAAAAAAAAAGCACTAAGCTTTTATTCAGTTGACTTTTTCCAGAATTCACTTGCCAGTATCCGTATGAGCAATCAATAATTAATCCTTACTTTGCTTCTAAGACACAATTTCAAGATAAGTTACGTGACACTGCTGTTCCAAAAGCACTGTTTTTCTGACATTGAAAGAAATGGCTTCTCACCTGCATTGTAGAATTGATTGAATGGTTACTTTCTGCTTGGATCTGTGGTTTTTCTTCATAATTTGGCCACTGGCTCTGAGCTGGACCCATTCGATCCTGGGATTTGGAAGCTGGGAATGTGAAATATTCTCTAGTATAGGTCTGTGTTGGGATGGGATAAGCTTCAGGTCGCGGGGGCAGAGTCTGTTCCTGAAAAAGGTAGAATTTTCAGTCACACAGATCTGTATTGATTATTACTCTACATGTGCATTTTCCAAATGTTTTCTTTTGGCTCATAAGAGTAATTTTTGTCTGGAAGAAGAGATAAAGAGGTTGTCTAGTATCATATATAATTGTGGTTATGACTCATGTTTTTACGGTCTGAAAACAAGTAGGCAATATTGTACAAACCTAAGAAATCACAAGGACAACTTCATGAATAAAATGTAATAAAAATCACTCACAGCTGTCTCAATCTTTCATTAGCTGTAATGGGCAAAACCCCCCACCCAGTCCCTAGGACCAGCATCATGTTCAAATAGTTAAGACAGACGCTGGTTTGACTCCAGCACACTGATGCTATTGATAGCCAAGGAAAGTTTAATAGCCAGCATTTTGCTTCCCACTCCTGACCTCTGTACAAAGATTTCCAGTGGAGACTGAGGTTATTTTGGTAGTAGTTCCAGATGCATAAGCATTCTTTCCCCCGGGGCTTGGAGGCTGATCTGTTGGAAAGTTAAAGGAAGCATTTACATGACTGTTAATAATAATTTACATAACTTAATAAAATGATAGTATTCACAAAGTAACTATGATTTTTCCTTTGAATACTTCCAACAAGAGGCTTGCTCCAAACATTACTACTGCATTGACATTTTAAACTTAACCCATTTTTAAAAACAATCATCCCCTTTTGAATTCTACAGCCTCTAGAAGTAGTGGAGGAGGCACCTACCCCTAAAAGAAGGATAATCTTACTTACTTGCTACATTGGGACTGGAGCGATGATCGGCTCTGTTCTTCATTAACCTGTCATCTCCTGGCAGCTTCTTTGGTTCAGTGTACTCAGTCCACGGGAGCTGAGGGCTCTCAGGTGATCCGTTCTGAGTGGAGTTGTTGTACAGCTCAAAGCCTTCACTCTTTGGTCGGGGTTTACCTGAGCCACGGCGGTCAGAAACTGTAACAGTTGGATATGTATTTTCCCCCTTTCACTTACGTTAACTACTGTCTTGCATATTCTTTTGCAAACCAGAGCTACCTCGCATTTATATTTAAAAGTGAATTCCCCATAAAGCAAATGCTAGTTTTTAAAACCTTTACTTCTTCAGACACATAATCCCACTCCTGCATCAACTGTACAGGATTCCTTTGATTTGTATGCTTCAAAAGAGCTTTGGAAAAAGTACCACAGTATTTGCCAAAGCCAAACGTGCTTTACTGAAAAGTCTCTTGCTGACTCTGAGACATATGGCATCTGGGATGGTGTTATAAACTGTGACAATAAGGATTTATTCTTTTAACCCATTCTTTTCTATCCCTGTATGTAGAAAAGGTCTTCCTCCCTGTACAACATTGTTTTATGTAAGACTTAAAATATATCTTTTGTTAGTTCACTGAAGTAGGATGATAAGATGTAACTTTGGAGAAACATCCAAAAACTTATGATCAGACACAGAAACTTCAGAAGACACATTCCAGTATTTCTAGTTTTTAAAAATTAGTAATAGAAATTAAATGGCAAAACATGTTCCTGGGGCTTCTGTTTCCTTTCATTTATCTCTTTGCACACTCTGGTTAAAAGGGAATCATATTCTGAGGAGAGAAACTTTTATGAAAGGGATAAAAAAAGCCACTAAAGTTTAACACCCTTTCTATTCATTATAGTCCATTTGTTAAAATAAAAATCACTTCATACCTAAAATATGCTTAAATGCTTCACTTTGTTTTTTAAAAGCTACACATGTGAAGTACTTATTAATGACTACACTAGCGGAATTTAAAACAGTATTTAAAAACATTTGATAAGAGAGGAAATGCTTCTTTTCTGTGCAATTATGTTTCTTCTCTGATTTAACATTTTGGTATTACTTGGCAAGCTACTGTGAATTATAATTTTCTGCATTTTAATACTTATAAAACTGTTATCAACATAAATAATATAAGCATTTTTACCTCTTTGCATCATTGGGGATGGCTGATTAAGTAGGGTTGCCAGACCATGGTAAATTGCTCCTTGTTTTGCTACTTCTAGTGTTACCACAGAACCTGTCCTGGTCATAAGTTCTGCTGCCCTGCAGTAAAAGCCAAAGCAAATCGATCAAAATGAAACTAGGCACTGCAGTAATCAGTTCTCATTATTTTATCATTTCACATGTCATGATTTTTCACATTTATTCTAGTACATTTTTGCTTAATAAAACACTCTTCTTTTGGTTAGTACTTAAAATCACTTTGGAAAGAAAAAAAAAAAAAGGAGATGATGACTAGAAAATATGCTTGTTAATCAGACAATTTAAACATTAAACCTATAGGCAAGTACTGCTTTCAATTCCTGCAGTTAAAGGCCAGAAGCCAAAATATGAGAGCTAAATAAAGTTTGCTCAAAACTAAAGCTGAAAAGCATAATACCATCTCTTCTACATAGATAACCCATATCCTGTACAGAGAATACTACATGAACAGTTGACTGACTGGTTACTAAGATTCTTCATAGGCCGTTATAAAAAGCCCAGACAATGCCCAGCATATCAAAGAACAAGCTTCAGCCTTTTTCAGTAAATTATTACTGTCTAGCATTTTCTTTATGTAAAGACACCCAAGGAAAGCACTCCATACCTTTCCTGGGACAAGCCCACCAAACTTCGACCGTCCACACTGAGCAACTGGTCCCCTGCAGCCAGACGACCATCCTAATTACATAGTCAAGAGAGAAGAAAATTCATACACCAGTGCTGACATGGCTTAAATCAAAACTATAATTCATACATACTAGCAAACAGATGATTTGTAAACATTTCCAAAGCATCTTTCTACCTTGGATTTCTGATGCTTAAGAACATTACTAACCACATCTGCAGCACCTCCTTTCACAACAGACTTCACATATATTCCAAGTTTGTCTTGACCAGCACCCTACAGAGAAAGAAGTGTTAAATTATTACATTTATTTCATTATTACATTTATTTATTTAAGCATTCCATAAGTGTTAATCAGAATTTTACATAGCCAGGTAAACCTCTACGTTCTCATTACTTTTATATTTTTGCAAATGGGAAAAAAATAATTAGACAGAAAAGTGTTACATTCATTTCAAGTCAAAAGAAAATTTTAATATTAGGCTTCTTAACCTGTAAGCACCGTTAGAAGCAAAGAATATTTGGTCTTAACACAAGCTTGTATAAGAAAGAAAATACATTAACTAAAACTTATACTTTAGAAGTTTGTTCTAATCCCCTTCTAATATGAAATATTTATTTGCACTTTTACATGCATGTTAATATTTTTTTAATACCAAAATACCTGCTCTATTTCCCTTGCTAATACCCAAATGAAAACAAGGTAAATTGCAGATTATAAGAAAAAAGAATAGAAATGCTTTTTACATTGATTAGGACTGTAAAGGAGCTAGTGTAAAGGAACAAACAGCACCTCTAGTTTGACCATAAACAAGAGAAGTAAGTATTATAATTAATAAGTATTTTAGAGCTGACAGCCAATATTTAAGTCTACTGAAAAACCATGCAATTTTGTTTGTAGAACATCTGCCTCAAAGTATTCTGCTAAATTTTAAAAGTACTGCTAACAGTGACCTTGCGTGAGACACCAACAGATTCAAGACGAGCACATCAGCATCTATTCAAGCCATGCTCTTGCATCACCCACATGCTCCAATTTACAAGACACCACACAGATCAGTCTAAATATTAGTGTCATAAACCTTTAAATTGGCACCTATAACGTAAGACAATCACTTGTTGTTCCATTGTCTACTATAGCAAACTGTGCCATTGTACTCCTCCAGTCGCTGGGAAGGGGAGTGCTAAGTTTTCAAGAGCGCACAGGTTTTAAGGGAACATCATTCCCTAAAATACCCCCCAGGTTGCTTTGATGTTGAACATACAACTTCCTCCTCCTTTTTCCCACCCCAGCTTTTCCAGTTCCTCTCTGGCAACAAATTGTTCATTTCTCCCCCTGTTCTAATAAAATAAAACAAAACCCAAGGTGAACAGTATTCAAAAGCTGGTGTTACAGATGTTTTTTCTAAGTAGGTGAAAGACTTATTATTCATTAAGTCTTGAGTTACTCCCAAGTGTTTAGTCAAAAGCCACAGAAAAGGAATTACTTTGAGTCCTGTGATTCCACATTAACATTCTACATGTCCGAATTTTTCATTCTAATTGCTTAAACCGTACTTAAAAAAAAGAAAGAAAGAAAAATACGCAATAAATAACTGAAGCAAGGACACTTTCCTTTTCTGGAAAGAATATAAAAAATAGTTACTTCATTGTGAGTTTTGTAAAAGGGCTCTATAGAAACATCAAGTTACTTACAAGTTAACTTCATACCAGAAAAATCAGTTAAAATTATGAGAAATACAAATAAGAAGATGGCTAGATAAAGACAAATGAAGTCATGCTTCATGAGTCTCTTACCCCCCCTGCCAACCCCCACAAGCAACCAAGCAGCACACAGGAAAGGATGATCTGTTGACAGAACATCTAGACTTCCAGAACACATGTGGCAAGATCTCTCACCAGTTCTTCAACACTTGAAGGTGACATGGCATAAGAAGGAACTTGGCCTTGTATAGTAATAACTGGTTCAAAAATGGATAGGAAATGATTCATTTTCACAAGGAATGGAAGTCATCAGAGAAGCCCTAAAGGAGTGTGCTGTTCACCATTCACATAAGTGCTCCAGAAAAAGGGGAAACAGTAACATAACTAAATCTGCCATATTAGAAAATATATCAGGTAAGTTAAAAACAAGGGTTGGAGAAGGACCACATGATGGAGCAATAATGGGGGGGAGGGTAGAAATGTATTTTGTTGGTCCAAATGTGAAGTAATGCTCCAACCTCGTTAAGGTACCAGTCCCCATCAGGGCACTGTTGGCAGAGCCAGTTGCCAGTTACCACCTTCCCTTGTTGGGAATGGAAAATTAAGATGATTAGGTTTATATACTCTGAAGCCACTCAGGACTGATGTTGCTTTCATTCACTCCTAACTTCAAAGGATGCTAGCAAGAACTTTATCCCTCTCGGGTACAAAGATCTGCCTACACCTAAGATTAGGTAAAAGCCAGCAAGCCTTTGGAAAAGCATTGAGACTTTAAACAGTGCACATATTAAACAAGCTATTTTGGGATTGTGACTTTGATACTTATATCCATACATGTCACCTTTCATATGCTTGATTATGGAGTTGCCATCCCTGACTGTGTTTAAGAGTCGATTAGATGTGGTGTTGAGGGATATGGTGTAGGGGAGAACTTGTAGAGTAGGGCTGATGGACTCGATCCCAAGGGTCTCTCTCTTCCAACCTGAACGATTCTGATTCTATCAAATAGCTGATTTTGTTACTTCATTGTTTGTTTTGTAAAAGGGCTCTAAAGAAACGTAAAGTCACCTGCAAGTTAACTTCATACCAGAAAACCAAACCATTGTTAAAACTATGAGAAATACAAATTGGAAGATAGTTAGATAAAGTAACAAAAAAAGTTGATACTTTCTGTTTAAGCCAACAAAATGTGCACTGGCTTGCAGACAGTGATGAGAGAAAAATTTGCAATTGCACAAATATCCATATAATAGTTTTAAAACTGACTTTCACTCATTGAAAAATGTCTTTTTAGTCATTGCTTTCAGAGCTGTCTTCATGTATCAGCTCAGATGTTTGGAAGCCAACAGAACTAATAGAGAAGAACAAGCAAAACAGAAGCCGTCATGGACAACAAACATTTAAAAGGTTCACATTTAGAAAACTGTTTATAATTCTGATTATTATGAGGCTCAGATAAGAAAGATGACCAGAAACATGGAATAGCTTCATTGACAGAACCAGCTAAATAGACATGGACTCCTCATTTTAGCAACAGTCAATGAAGTGAAGGCCTATGGGATTACGAATGGCAAAGATTGGATTACTTATCTCTAATCAGCCAGCAAAGATTTCTTATTCATGCTATCAACTAGCGTATTTTTAAAAATAAGGAAAATAAAAAGCTCACAACCACAAAACACCAAAAAAAACCCAGTCCACCAAAAAACCCCCTCAACCAACACAAGACGACATTTTCCATAAAATTTCATAATTAAACCGGGAAACAGCCAGGAACAAAACTGCTGTAGATGCCAAAGTGTAAATATGCCCGAGACCACAGATTCATAGTATGTCCCTTCAAGAGCTTTCAGAAAAAGTGACAGAGTGTAATGACTTGACTTCTGAAGTTCTGAATGTACAGAAAGCTAGAAACTAGGAAGAGCCATCTTACATTCTTTTTGTTACGTTTTTTGGCTAAATACTCCACAGGCTAGAGGATACCAGATCAGATGGATTGTTCCTCTGAATATAACTGTTCTCATAGACTAAAACTACTTACAGTAATTTTCCGTTACAATTCAAAGGAGTTGACACTTTACTCTTTGTTCCCTCTTTTTAATGCTTTTATGAAGACTATACAGTTTGTCAATCCCTTTCCTGTTCTTTTAAAAGAAGTTAAATAAAAGCAGACGTGTTACCTCCAAGTCATCTCACTTAATACAAACCAAACAAATTTTGAAAGCATGAAAAATGATTGAAAAATAAATCTCCATTCACATTACATAAAAATTCGTTATCAGCTACCATATCTACTCACGTATTATTATGATAAATGAATTCCTTCTCATGCCCTTTAGTATGTTTCTCACAACGCGCCTGTGCTCTAGCCTGTGCTTGGGAAGACCTCTCATTAAGCATCCTCCGGGTTAACTCATCATCACCCCTCAACTTTTACCCTAAACTTTAGAGTAATTTGGATCCAAGTTCTTAATTTCTATTGAAATACACTGAAATAGACTTAATTTTGCCTCAGTTCCACCTTCCACGAGACTGCATTAGAAGGAAATGTACATGTTAAGGGCACAAAAAGGATGTTAATATAAAATTAGACATGCACACTAAGCTCGAAATTCAGTCAAATTCTCATACCCACCCACAATGTTTGTTTGTTTTTCATATCATTTACTGTAAAACAGGTTTCTTTGTAAACTGCATATTCACCTGCTTTCGTTTTAAAGGAATGTGAAGGTCAACATAACTAAAACTATTCCCCCCAAACAAAACAGGGCAATGACATGTGTGTGTCCATCACAGTAATACACTAAATCTTCTTTCTCTTCACTTTATTTTCCTCAATCCTGAATAACACAAGCACGTGTATCTGGCAAGTCATTAGTCCAAACCGATGAACGCAACTGTAGACAAGTGAGATGACTGTGGAAAGCAAGAATGTAGTAGGCATAAAAAGCTGCTTTATTCCCCTGAGATTAATTAACTTGCAGCACATTTTCTCAAATCTATCCACAGCCAATTACAAACCCCTCAAGAACTTTACAAGGATTTTTCAAATAATAATGTAGAAAATAAGCCTCATCTCTAGTAGTAAACTCTCTACTGATATCAATCTGTTTTTCTTTCACACTTGAAGCAATGTTTTTCCACAGTCATAGCAGAAAGTGAAACGATAATACCCTTTTAAGGAAAAAATTGGGAAATCCTTTCCCTGAAGGAGTAATTTAAGGAAAATTTTCAAGGAGTATAACTGAAAAGGCCACAAACCTAATGCTATTTCCTTATTGCTTCCAAATTAGCAGCTACACTTTTTAGTCCCGCCTTTCAACTGGCAGAACAACTTCACAGAACAAGCACAATCATTCCATCAAAAGCCATGAACACTTCAGTTTACCTGGGTGACAAGATTGCTGAAATGAACTGCTTAAGTCTAACACTCCACTCCAAAGACTTCCTTTGTTTAGCTCTGAATTTTATCTATTCTGACAATATACAGCCAAAGCTGAGAACAACAGGGGAAAAGTTTTACGAGGAAGACACCAGCTGCTTGGAATCAGAATAACAGTGAATTGTGGACTGAAATAAAGGAATTCTGATACCTCAAGTACATCAGACCTAAGTTTCAAAACAACAAACACCTCCATTCTGTGCTTTTACAATATGGCTAAATAAACACTACAGATTATAACAATGGCATAAAGCACAGAGAACTAAATATAGAGGCCAGCAGTGGAGCATTATTTACACATTTCAGTTTGTTTGGTTATTTTTAAACACTATGCTAAAATAATTCCAATGATGCTAGCAGTGGAGAGTGTCCAAAAAAAATCCCTGTCTGCTCCCATGTTGTCTTGTGCTTGGACCTGTGCTGACACCACCACATCCTGGCAGGTCCCAGGACAGACCAGGTTGGAGGCTAAGCCCCAGCCCTAGCACCCCTCCTCCCAAGTAAAAGCTTTGTTTTCAAACAAATCAGCTTCCTTTAATTGTTTATAGCACAAGCAGGGCTGTGGAGAGCTGTACAGGAAAGGGGGTTGCTAGGAGGGGCCTGGATCAGTAAGGGAGGATGATGACATTCTTGTTAAGCTGCTATGACAACTTTTAAGAGGTTACAGCAACTGTGTACTTGCACTAACAATTGTGTAATCATCAGGGCCTGGGAACATAGAGGACAAACATCAGGTAGGCTTTTCACATCAGATCCTGAACTGGGCTAGAAACCCAAAAGCCCTCTTTGAGAAGGAAAAGAATAGCCAAGAATTGTTCATCATTTAAATGTAAGAACATTCACCTGTGTTTAGAGCACTTCCCTGAACTGCCACTGGGGAAGTCTTCTTTTTAATAAGCAATAAAAAAATACCAAGGAACTTTGATCTAAGGGAGAATAAACACTGACCAAGTAATTCCTGAAAGGGTTAAAACAGCAAGACATAAAATAATCAGTGTTTCTGTGCTGCAGCCTTAAACTTCACTATAACAGGATTTTTAACTCAACAATTTAAACTATTCTGAATTCCAAATTTCTCCTATAGCTATCCTATTGACTTGTTAAGCAGCTCTGAACAGGACTGCAGAGTGACACTATTTCTAGTGGGAAATGAGTCCCAAAACAGTTGCAAAACCAAAAAAAGCATATAAATGCAGAGAGAGAAGCAAACTACACAGAGGAAAAACATCTTCATTTTCAGCTTTGATAACCTCTGGGGAAAGGGCACCCATCTCCCAACTTTGCCAAGGCCCACTCATTCCCCTCCTGAACATAAAAATAAACAACCCATCCTAACTTTAGGCAAGAGATGTAGATGAATAGCTTAATCTAGAACTCAAGTAAATGCATCCTGCTAAAAGAAGACGGCACGCTTTTACTGATGTAATTACACAAAGGGACAAAAAAACATCCCCCTTTTTTTCTAGGAAGCTTAATTAGGGCTCTGATTAAAAACATTAAAAGGCTCTTGAAAATGATCTTCACCACGCTTGGGGTTAGTTGCCTTTAAGATGGATGCGCAGAGACGATGTGTGTGGGAAACTGAGGAAAAGAATTAAGTCCAGTACCCAGACTGAAGCCACACATTTGGATGAGATGTAATAACTGTATGAAGTTTGTCTTATCATCTTACACTTATCTTAAGAAGTAATTTAATGCTTTAAAGCAGCATAAGCTGAAAGATGTTAACATACTGCACTTGCAGGTTTGGCATGCACTTGAGTTTAGTTAAGACTATGAGAACAATTAATCCTAAATTTGCTGTGACTTACAGGTTGCTGCAGGAATTCTATGACAATGGGGAACTTTCATATTTATATGGAATTTTAATAAATCTTCTAATCCTACTCAGGAGGTAAAGGCAAACACAGCACACTTCTGCATACAGAAGTCTGCTTAGAATGGTAACTCAAGTCTTTATCCTAAATCTCAATGAAGAAAAGAACATGTGGGAAAATGTTTGTATAAGTGACCTGACTGCCTTGTAAAAAGTAAATAAACAATGAGTCTTCCTCATTGAAAGTGAGGATGAAAGGAGCTACAAGCAAAAAAAAAGGTATGAAACACTATGAATAAAATGAATAAATACAGTAACTGTAAAACACCTGAAGCTCTGTTTCCCTTCAGTCTGGCTATATTGCATCTGTGTGGCCCACATACAGTGTCTAACAGTATTTCAAGTGGAACAGGTAAGCTTTTAGAAAAAGACTGGCTTTATTTCCATCATAGTAGCCTAGTTTCAAATAGCTCTTACCACAAGACAAAAAAAAAAAGTTTAGAAAAATCTTAAAGGATGGAATCTAAAATTAAAATCTGGGGATATAAATAAAAGCAAGGAAATAAAACACAGAGATGCTGGTTAAGTTTATTACACATTCGGATAATTATGACTGTTGGTACTTGGACATCAGTACTGTTCATAGTCACAGGTGACACAGTCCATGCAAATCTAACTCTTAATTTGAAATTAAATGAAAACTTCCAATTATTTAAGTAGTACTAACGAGGCCCTAGTTCAGCATAAGAACTTTTCAACAATGTTCTGCTGTGTTCTAATCTGTCTAACGCATGTATAGAACACTTAATTATAGCAAAAGACATTCATTTTTCTGGTTGTTTGTAGCTGAACTGACAAGGGACTTTCTCAAATAAGTGAGTAGACACTACACAGGAACTGACACTGAATCTTCTGCATCTGAAGTCTACATATGTAATAAGGATTACAATTTAACCCTCAAGCACTGTAAAATACATAAATACTGCAATTCAACTCCAAAAAATTATAAACCGATCAGAAAAAAAGTTTACATGCCCCCTCTAGCTCCTAAATCGAGTATTTTATAAAATGAAACTTCCTACATCAATTATTTTCAAAGCAAAAAACCCTGACCTGTTAGAAGCAGCAGGTAAAATTGCAGAGTATATTCCCAAACGATGAAGTAACACATATAAATACTAAAAACAGCAGGAGATTTCATGAACAAGAAGCAGGTTATACATGCAAGAGAGAAAAATTAGCACCAGTTATCATTCTGTTTCTTTCAGAGGAAACAAAAGAAAAACAAATATGAAAATATGCTCAGCTGACTAAGATTTGTGGCAGACAAAGGTATGCAAAGATTTCACACCTGCTGCTCAAATGGATATTTGCACCTTTTAAGCCTGGCACTATTCTCTGCTGGATTACAAAAATTTTATGATCAAGAAGCCAAAGGACTGAGTTAGCAAATACAATCTAACCTCAGCTTTTGAGACAGCCTAATAAAAACAAGTAATTTACCATCACATCTGCTTATCACCTGGGCCACGTATCAAGCAACACATCAGTGTATGGTAGTCCATACTTGTTTTCACAATGAGTGTTGCTTTGCAAGCCCCTCCTTTCTCTAACAGGATTACGTGCAAAATGCTTCATGTACTTAAAAAATTATTATGAGTACTATAAAACTGAAGAGGTAGCATTAAAAAAATTTACAGCTACTTCTATGAAGTAATCAGAGCAAGAAGGTGAAGAACAAGATAAACTACAGTGATCTGAATAAAAGAAACTACTACTCCTACATCAGAGGAATGTAAAATTAAGGACATACAAGACTACAGTAGTAAGGAGCTAATAAAAGTGACAGAATTCAAGTATTTAAGGAGAATAGATTTGATTACTAGTGTTGCTCTGTCACAAGATGAGTTTTGTAAGACTCCCTCGTCAGTAACAAACACGGAAAACTTTGGCTCACTTCCTTTGCATCGGCTATAAAATTGGAATGTACCATATAGCACAACTGTTTATAAAGCAGCAGCCTGAATAACAGGAACATCAGATAGGAGCCTTCCTAATGGTAGAGTCACAGCTGGCGACTCAGTCACCAAGGAAGCATTACAAGCAGGCAGCAGAAATCCCACCCACTCCTCCTTCCCATTTGCCATTTGCCAGAACAAGCAGCCATAATGGCAGCTCCTTCTAGTCACCATCAACACACATCCAGGTTCCCAGGCAAGAGACTCGTGCTGCTATGCCACACCAGGACCTGCCCCCAAGAGGCATGATGGGCTGGAGGTGCTGAGGCACCATGCAGCCCTGCCCGTAGCCTCATCTGGAAGTATCAGAGTGGAAATGAAGGTCCATCTGTTGATGACGAGATAACCTCTTAACAGTTTTAAGCTACTCCCCCTTCCTTCAACATCATGCCCAACAAACAGCTTAAGTGAATCTCAAACTAGTTGTACTTCCTGCAAGGTTAGTAATCTTGAAGTTTTAGTAGGTCTTTCAATAGTGATAGGTGATTTCAATACCTATCATTGGAATTAAAACTATGGAAACTATTACAAAACCACTTTTCCAATTGTTAGGAATGACAGCAAAATTCTAGTATGAAGTAATTAAGGAAAAACTATTTATCTGCAAAACATATCTGCAGGTACGGCACCCAACCAAACCAGTAATGCTCCAGACAACTAACAGCAAGGTCTTGTCGTTACTTGTTCTGAACCATCATTTGCCCATACCTGTTTAGCTTCATACACCTTGTTTATCACTCCAATAAAACTGGAGCGACGAACAGCTTCCGATAAAGGCTGGTAGAATCACATTTGATTAAAGAAAAAAAAAACACCTCAGTAACAAGGGTGGGTTTTTTTTAATGTTACACGTATTGGAAACTATTTTTATTTACACAAAATGCAAGTAAGTCTTTCCAGTGACCTTTCAATACTGATCTGAAGATTTCTGTCTTAAACACACGAATATAAAATGGTCTTAAGCTTCACAGAACTCGTAATATGGGAAGTAATCCCGAGTAAAGGTATCTTCACTCTCCAATTATGGTTTGACTGAATCCACAAAAAAGTGTGGTACATTTACCAACTTTTTCTTAGTTGGTAATTACTTATTACTTAAAAAATTACTTATTTACCAGTAATATTCTGATTTTCTTGGCTTCACATACCAACACTACACGTCAAAACACCAACCCAATGGGTCACATAAGCCATTGGAGATTTTCTTATAAATAAATTTTCAAGACTTTCTTGGATCTTCATAACTATGCAAACATTTTAAAATAATATTTCATTTTAACAATGTAAACATACTCGTTTTAACATATTCACATATATACACACACAAACACACCTTGCTGTAATATTGGGACCTTGTATCTTTTCAAATATTTCCAAGATGACTTAGTTTCTCCAAGTCAGTCTTTTCTGTTAAGCTTCTGGTTATTTTATAAAAACAAAAGCTTTTCAAAGTAGAATGAATCCCTGCAACTAAAATGTCTCTAAACAAAACAGGAGAGAAATGTAGCTACCAAGCCTGATACCAGCTACCAGACCTCATATCTTTTATCTGCCTACACCCAGAGTAGATTTTACTGATTTTTATCATGGCTAATTCTCTGATTCCAGACTCTTAAGTTTACCCAGAAGATCTCTGTAAGTTTTTATAAACATCCTTAAAGGCAAGTTTATGCAACAGAATCAAGTCTCAGTCTGACCTCCCTGGCAAGGAATTAGTCTAGAAACATTTAAATAACCCAAGCTTAGAAGCATTTTAACGCATACCAGTTTGCTAAACTATGCAGCCAGTTTAACAAATGTACTTCCTAGGAGGCAAATCCGAATGTTTCTGATCAGGCAAACATGCGCGTTGCCTAAAGCCGCATGCATTTTGTAGGTTGTCTCTGGACGAGCACGTATTTATGTACTTTATGTACCCAACATACAGTGCCCATGACTCGTTGAACTATTTGCTGCCAGCCCAGAGGAATGAGAAAGACCAAACTTTGTAGCTACTGGTCCCGCCTCCAGTCAGGGGAAACTTCTCTGGCATAAAACAAGCCACTCTGTCAGAGGAGGCGACCAGCCTACTGTATGTAAAACTGGTCTGTTAGTTGTGGCTACAGCTGCTCTGAGTCACGTCGTAGCCTGACTTAAAAAGAATTTTAAAACTGACCCATGTCCCACATATGGAAACTCCTGCTTTGCTTTCCCTTCTCAAATTGTCCTCCATGGTGGGGGCAAAAAACCAAACGTTTTTGGAGTTGGATGAACTACAGTCACAAATGGGCAAAACACTCCCAACTAAACAAAACAGTGGAGTTTCAAACTTTGGTGACAACCAAGGTTAATCGCAGGCAAAGAAACATAAAGCGTTTACCACCTATGAATAACGCTGTTGTAGCTTCCAGTTGCAGTAGGTGGGGAAACAGATGAAAGGTAAGGGTCTTGCCAGTCAGAGAAATAAAAAAGCAGGCAACCGAGGATCTTTACATCCAGTGTATCCACAAGCTTTACTTATAAATAGCCTCACAAGGAGTAAAGAGGAAGGACTGGAGAGTTTTGGTTTTCTTTCCAATGGAGTAATGCTCATCTGTTACTTTTTTAATAGAAGAATATTTGCCATCAAGATTGACTTGCACACAAAGCAAGCACGTTAATATACCCTCTTTCTAAAGCACGCTTCTCCCAGGAGATAAAAGACCAAAGAATCCAGGGTGTTCTGGAGTGGACTTCCCAAAATGGCATTAATAAAATACACAATACTGTAGGTATTTGCATATGTAGCCTTTTTTATTATTTTTAAAATAAAAAGCAAAGTACGGTATAAGTAACGTTACCGAGGCAGTGAGATAAACCTGGAAAGCAGGCACGCTGACTTCTGCGCTAGACAGAAGGGTATCAATTTGTCACACGTGATTTCTCACACTCTGGAAACCGAGTGCTTCTATAAAAGGTATTTTTCATGAAAATCAAAGCAACTAAATAAAATAGCTGCAGACTGGAATCAAGGGCGCAACAGTTCCTGCCTGTGTTCTCATGAAATGGGAAAAGGCATAAACAAAGGGAAAATGCTTCATACACATTTGTGAAAGACTAAGCAAGATTTATCCATTAGTCTTCCTTAACCTTTCTGAAAAGGAAGCCTTTTTTATTGTCATAAATGCTGCAACTTAAGATTTTTATGACAGTCTACCAATGCATAAAAACACTCATAATTTTTAAACAAAAGAATTTAAATACATGAGCCTGTTTGATTCCATTACTCTTGTTTCAGAGGAAGAAAATCTTTTGTTGAGCTCAAAGAAAACAGCTCTATTTTCCCAAACAAGGGTTAACTTTCTCATGTAGGCTTCCTATAAATGCTCTACGAGCAGTGACACATTCAGGGCTATTCAGAGTTATGTACCGATCTACAAATCATATTGCAGAGTCTGTGATGCTCTTCCCTGTTAAGGCGACTCTGAATTAATGCCTCAGCTTCATCAGGTCTGTGGACAGGACTTTACAGGCAAGACATACTGGGCAATTTATTTTAGAAAAAAAACCACCCTGTATCTCTGTGCTTTTTCAAAGAAATGGCTTTTGGCTCTATAGCCACGGATAAATTACAAAGAAAAAAAAACCTCCACAGCACCATCTCCCACATACTGCTGCTCTGCAGTTTGGGATGAGTACAACCTCATCCACCATCAGCACGTACACTTACCACCTACTATTAAGGACCTACATTTCTAATCTGATTGAGAGCCTTATTCATACAGGGAAAAGTCCACACAGAATTTGTTAACTTCTGGAAGTCTTTTTTATTAATAGGCGTAAAAAATGAATGCCTGAGTCGAATGAAGTCTGGTAGAGGAATTCTAGCTAAAACATATGTGCACTCTTAACTTTCGCAGACTTGCTAGCAAGTGCCTGCACACAGAAGGCATTAGTGTGAGGAGGAACTGGCACATGAATTTTAAACCTTGCTTTGTTCCACAAAGCATTAAATACAAAGGTCTGAGTGACCCATCTGCAGTATCAATCTAAATACAACTGAATAAAAAAAGACAAAAACTTTCTACTTGAGCAGAGTTGTGGTCGCACAGCTTGTCAGAAGAAAAATCACGCTGTGCTGGCATAAGCTTTAGCTTTTACACAGCTTAGGAAAGCAATAGCAAAATTTTATAGAACATCTACAAGGTACCAAAATTTAACTAAAAACCCCTCTAAAAGTTATGAATCAACAAGAAACAGGCGAACTGCAAACACATAACTACTTACTTGTTCATGGTGAAGACTTAACTGTTAACACACACACACTATCTTATTCCAGAGACAAGAGAAATCTGTGCTGGCAATTACAACTCAATACTGTATTTTTACTTTAGTTCTTCCTAAGAAGCCTATTACAGCAACAATAGTAGTTTACACCACAGATGTGAATTAGTATCGAACATCAAAAAAACCCCAAAATAAAACAATATCTCCTTATTCAAACATTTCAATTAATGTTGAGTACATGAGGACTGGGAGGAAAGGGCAAAATTTTTCCTTAAATACTTAGAAAGCACAGACACAAGATGACTTCAGATATTGAGGTATCTAACTGAAATCTTGAAAGATCCTAAAACTTGAAATACAAAGAAAGCGTTAACAATCAGTTTTTAAAAAAATAACCCTATCAACTGTCTATATTTGCAAACGCAGAGTAGACAAAATCAAACTATTATCTATAGACCTGATTTTCTACTGGGGAGGGAGGAGGGGATTCACTATGATTTTTAAATTCATGTTTAATCCTGTTCCTTCTACAGAGATCACCTAAAGGATTATTTGTACAACTAACTTTCAGAAAGAAATTTATATTCCTGGCAGTCTCAGACCCTCCTTAAACTTAACACCTTAAATTGGCTGTTACATATAAAACAACAAGCAACAGTTTAGAAAATACAGCAACCTAGAACGATGTAATTAAATCAATGTAATGTAATGTAATTAAATTACACAAGGTCACCAAATAATACCAACTATTTATGGTCAAGGTGCTACACACTTTATTTTAGAAAAGCTAATTCCCCAGAATACTTATTGATGAACTGTCACACGGTGTTTGAAATGCTGCTATTGAAAAAGAAACACCGTATCACCATCTCACCCTATTTTAGCAAGCGCTATGAAAAGAATTAACCTGAC
>VZTM01032975.1:9101-33916 GCA_013400555.1 Jacana jacana
CTAGAAACCCTGCCATAAACGTCCCTTGGGAGAAAGGAACTTGAAATACTGCCTATACTGGTTTTCTAGAGTTTTCTAGAGTTATGAGCGTATTATCTGACCTACTTATTGCAGTCTTGCAGATCCCTGGTCAACCAAATATCTTGCAAGAGGACACTGTACTTCTGTTTAGGAGGTACATAACTAGACAGTCCATCATTAGCTGAATCCAGGTCAGTGTCCTGGATTCAGGCAAACAAAGAAATTTGAAAACCTCCAATTACAGTAACTTAAGGAGTAAAAACTAGGTATTTTTTAAATTAAGTGCTCACATTTCACTACTAGGCTATTTCACTCTTAGTAGACCACATCTTCAAGTTTTATTAAAAGTTGTAACATGCCTTAAATGTCTATTAAAGAATGCCTAATTATAATGGAAGGCCTATAAAAATCCTTCTGACAGCCACATGAATAGCAAAACAATTATACTCAGTATAATTGCAACGAATAGTAAGTGAATTAATAATTAAGGGAATCTTAGAAACAAAATTGCAAACAGGGATATTCAGTTTAATCTACATTGGGCCAAATCATTAAAAAAAATCTTCATAAAGTCAATGGGCAATTTTGCTTTAAAATTATGATAATAGCTAGGTCACAATACTTTCAATTGTTTATGAGAATACTTTAATCAGGAAACCCAGTGGAAACCCAATGCAAACTTATTTCTAAAGGGAAGGGAGTTAAGATGTCAGCACATGGTGATGAATGTAAGAGATAGTTTGTTTTGTCTACCTGCATGTCCAACAACAGCTCTCTCCAAGATTGTGTCTAGAGCAGAGAAACATTTAAAATATATAATGGAAAAATATACTGCAAGAAACACTAAGCAAATTTAACTATAAATGAAAAAGGTACTACTAATAAAAATTATTGAAGGAAAACACAAATGAATTTATCAATATGCAAGGTAAATGACTGGGGATTTGCCTTTTTTTGTTTTTTTTTAATTGGGATTCAGCCCTCCAACATAAGAGGTCCTTAATACAGATATCTGCAACTTCAAGAATAGTTTGTGTTCCCTCTGTAATCAGTGGAAAGAAATAGCAGTTCTAGAGTACAACTAATCTCTTGAGATAGATGTGAAAAATAAGTGAATCACTCTTTAAAAACGTCCATTTCTCTCCATGAGTATATGAGAAATCTAGTTGCTTAACTCATGTGGAGAACTCTCACAGTGAGAGGAATCCATGACATAAAAGTTAGCATGACTAAATCATGGCATACTTTTGGCATAATCTCGCTACTCCTGACCTCTTAAGAATTTCTTGGAGAGCACTGAGTCTTTCGGGATGTTGGCTGAGGATCTAATGGGAACACTGAGGAAAAAGAGCCTGTTCACTGGAGCAAGACACTCCTCCATATGAGGATATGCCCTTCAGGAGAGAATTTCTGTGAGACTTCTGAGACAGGCTTTATTAAATCAAACCATTCAAAAGAACTATCCATGAAATGTAATGGAAGAATAGTTGAAATTGTAGCCTAGACATTTCAGCCTGGTTCGGTATGTTTTCTATTAAACATCGATTTTGTCTAAACACTGTTGGGTTATTTGCATAGGAATAACTACTGAAATACTAAGATCTGCTGTCATTATGTACCCCAAAACAATAAGGTAGGAACATCTCTTTTAAGAATAGCCATCTAAAAGTCAGGCATCAAGTCTGCTAGGTCTGAATGGCAAGTGGCATACTCCCTTACCATAAAAAAGATATTTAGGTAGATGGAATGACTTGCTTTCCAAATGCACCCCTTTCTCACCCCAAAAAGATCTGTAAGAGTTTCATAGCAATGTGTAATACACTATTAGATGAATAATTTCTCACTGCATTTAAATGAGAGGAATGAAACTTTCACGGAACTGAATGGAAGTTAAGGCTGCAAAGAAAATTTTTTGTGGGTACTTAATATAGTCTTCAGAGCCTTATCCACCTGATTCTCAAAGCTTGCATGATTGTAGTTGCCAAAAGGTGTATTTTGGATTGGGATATGAAAGACCCCATAAATTCTGTTGTTACTGTCATTTTTATTGTTATTAAGCATGAATAATTATTAATGGTAGTATTATTTTATATATGTCATTGTTATTCTTCACTATTAAGAACAAAAATTAATAAAAATATAATAACAGCATCGTAGCTGACAGTTTTAAAGTAAATGCAGGTGTTCAAGACACCAGTCTGTTTTTTAAAGGGTCTGTACATATAATTAATGATCAAATATGTGTTCAGTAAAAGAAATCACTCTCTCCTGACAAAAGCCTGCTAACCTAAGGAGTGAACCAAACAACAGGTTAAAAAAATAAGCTTGCTTATATTTTTATTCACGTTATTGACTTACTGTCTGTGGCTTTGCAGTAATTTTGGGTTAATTATCAAGTCAGAGCATTAATTTAGATATACTAAATACAACAAAAATAAAATGAGAAGCTGTTTTGCATGCACAAATGCTAATTTTCACATTTAAGTAGGGATTTCAGTTGTTTTTTAATATTGAAATAACTGTATACTTTCATGAATAATGTGTCCACAACATTTATTAGTAAAAGACAGTGCTCGTTTCAGTGTTAACTTTTTAACACAAAACCAGTGTTTTCCTTTCAGTAGTTCCCCAGCATTACAGCATTTTTTACAAATTATCTTTTATTTTTAATAGATAAAATTTTCCACAGCTGAAATGCTCCATGTCAACTGTTTGATCAAAACAATTTTTTACCCGTATGTTTGAAACCGCTGAAAAATTGAAGTTTACAATGAAAGTTTCGCTACCTACTTAGAGCCAGAAACACGAACAACCTATTATAATTTCACGTGTGGAATGAACCTCCATGTGTCTGTGGCAAATACAGCCCTTGCTGCCTCAAGGGTTTGGCATTTTTAGATAAAAAAGAATCAATGTCATTATACAGTGGCTCTCTAGAGCATCATAATTATTCTGCATGCATACAATATTTATTTAAAACTTAAAATTAAACTTCAAGAGGTGGTCATTTGAAAGCTGGCAGTCAGTGAACGGATCCTGTCTTCATAAAAAAGAGAATATTTCTTCTAAAAGTTAAGAAGTAGATCAAAACGGTCTTTCCAGTAACTGACACTTTAGTCATACAGATGCTTTTTATGTGTCAGATTTATTAATAAAGAAGGTCCATGGGAATGAACAGAAGAAAATCTTGAGGATGTGACTGTCAGTTTTTGATATGTCAGGTATAATTTTGTAACTGTGATTTTTGGATAGCAGTACACACACAGCATTGTACTGATGTTTGTGTACTTCTTTGTACTTTTCATTTGTGATGACTGAGAAAGAAGATGAGGCGGAGATGTTTTGATACAGGATTGAAACTTGAAACTGCAGTCCTTCAATTTGAACAGCATTCCTTTTTCATCTTTCTTTTCATGTTACCTTTTTAACTTTTGCCACTGATGTAAAGAAAAAAGAAAATTTGAAAAGATGCCAGGTGTTGGTTCTTATCTAGGTGAAAGATCACAGAAATAGAGAATAAAATATAGTTTTATTTTGTCACTGTGACAGAATTATGAGGCAGATCAAAAAGTTGTCAACAACAAATGTTTGTCCTCCTAAAGCCAACACAGAATAATTTATACTGTGGCATTTCTTCCTATCTCTCACAGAAAATATGTACACTATTATTAATTAGCTGAAAGTGGAATATGCTACTACTGCTCTTCTGCAAATAATAGTGTCTTCCGTGGCTACTCTTTGTATACATTGGTGGTATTTTTAACTTATCAAAGTGCATACGACAAAGAATTGCAAAAGAATTTCACAGTGCATCAGCTGAAGAAAAGGAATTGAATGAAGAAATGGTCTTTTTTCTTTTCCTTTTTCTTGTTTTTTTTTTATGTTATTCACCGTATAGAGCATGTTCTATTTGTAAAAGGCAGAAGTGAAAAGCCTTTATTTTCAACAAATTTCTGTCAGTTATGAGTTCAATTTGTTTCAATCGGCAAAGTGATTATAAACAATCCTGTTACTCATTGATTTACTAACACGTAGAGGATGCTATTTCAGTATCTAGCAGTTAGCACTACTCAGGCCTCTGAAGCTAGGCATCTGCTAAAGGGTTTTATTGTTTCAAGTCATAAACAGCGGCAGTGGCCAGCACTGTAGGAAGTCTAGAGACCTGAAACCTGCTCCTTGATCTGTAAGCAAGAACAGCATGAGAACAAGAAAAGTTCATCTCATTACCCAGTAGATTGTTATAATTAATGTTTGGAAGCAGTGAAACTGCTCCTTGTGGTGTATCCAAACCGCTACCTCTATTCATATTCCTTATGACCTAATTCTTAATTTTCTCATGCACCTAGCACAGAAATCACAGAAATTATCTGGGTTTCAGTTTATGCTCTTTTGTTTTTCTATAAAATGTGATAAATGTATTTTAGAGTTGCTTTTTTCAATTTTGTTGGTTCCTAAAGCTCTTCCTGCTTAACCTTAAATTCTTCCCAATTCTCCATGTGGTGCTGCTTCAAACACATCTACTTTTGTAAACATCAGTCAGAGCCCGGCTGCCCTGTACACTTAAGAAAAGTCAAAGTTCATTCATTCATTTGTTCGTTCCTTCCTTTCTTGTGAGATACAGCAGTCTATTAATTCACTTCAGTCTCCTGACATACGAGGTATCCTGTTCCTTTTATCTGCCTCTATCAGCTAAACAAAGATAAACAAACAGAATGTTTTGGAAAATTCTTAAAATTGCACTGGGCTACTGCCACATCTTCCCAGAACTGTCTGTGTTTATAGAACTTTAAATCCCAAAGAACAAAGTGCTGGGAATTAAGTTGGATGCAGACAACTACTTTCTGTACAAAAACAGTGGTGATGGTTACAGTCTGATCAGTCACAGCCACTAAGGGGAGTATCACGGGCTCCCACATGGCCTACAGAATTGATAAAATGGATATTAAATCATGGGATATTAAAGCAGCACTTAGGAATTTGCAACACATCATTTAAAGAAGAAACCACTCAGCCTTCACACATGTGCAGGCTTTCCCTGTAGGCTCAGCCTTCCCTGCTGCCCTCTGGAGCTACAGGGAGAGCTTGCCATTCACCAGGGAAATCCTCTGGGCTGGCTGCTCTTTTCCATGCCTCCCCGAAGGACACGTGGCCAATCGAAGCTGCTCTGTGCTCCACGCTCTTCCTCAGATGAGAGCTCTTATTCATTCTTGAATGCCTGCTAGTGCATTTTCCCATTTTTAGGAGCCTAAATGCCTTTTCCAGTTTAGCCCTCGTTCCATTTCAAGCTTATTTACAGTCTCTGGCAGTTGCATAGATGAGTGAGTAAGGAAGTGACTGATTTGTGTCGTCACATGCCAAATGAGTTTCTTTTGGCTCTGGGGAAGCGAAGTCCCATCAGTTCTGGCCCTTTGCTTGCTCCTTCTTCCTTCAGCTACTTTAAAATTTTCCTGGCTATCCATTCCATCCTGAGAATGGCTTCCCAGTCTGCTGAGGAAGGAAGGCTTGGGGCTATAGGGATACCCATCCTTGTGCTTGCTGCAGGGACACACAGATAGGGACTGCAGTACCCCCTTGTAATTTCATACACTGGTAGCCATTAGTACCCACAACCTTTGATGTACAAAGAGTGATTACAGGGACTTCACAATACATCCCCATCCCCCTGCTCACAGAAAGAAACGTTTAGAGGGTAAGAAGTCAATGAAGGAGAAGGAAAGCTCTTCACTGATCCAGCTCCTCCCGTCTCTTAGTGCATGGTAGGTGCTCAGCTGAAGTTTTGTCTGAATATCTCCCATACTCATAAATACAATTGAAGATTGAGAAAACCAAAACAAATCCTAAGCTGAAGTAACACCAAAGGTATCTTGGAACAATTTTCGGACTGTTTTAGGTGCTTCGGGAAGTATTAATTTCTTACCTGAAAGGAAATGCTGGCCTGCTACTTGAATAAAACCAGAAATTCTTGCTCTAATTGCAACATAGTCTTTTAGAATACGTGGGTCCGTGTGTGTGTAACTGCAGCCTTCCTGGTGATTGCCTTCCTGACATCCCTGCCAGTCAGCAGCTGCACACACCAGCCAGCCCTCTTTTGTGCCAATCTGGTGGTGAGTGGTGCAGAAACATTTTAATTAATGTTGAACTTCTTAAAGTTGAAGTGAAAACAATTACAGCTCAATTTTACTTTGCCTCCTCACTTTCATCACTTATATTCTCTCTTCCTCCTCCCTCTCCATTAGAGGGCTTCATTTCACAGACTGTGAATTATAATCTAATTATTATATTTTAAAAAGGCAGACAACGTATTGTTTCTTCATCCTTCAGTTAAAAAGCTGTGAAATAACAAAGGAAAAGCTCTTTCCTTCTTGAGTGCCAGGAGCAGAGTATCACTCCCACCACAGACATCTCGTTCTTCCCCATCTGTGACTTTATTTTTTTCCCTTTCTTTTTTAACAGAAGGGATCACATCTTTCCCTTAACAACTGTTTGCACACCAGACTCAAAGAAAGTTCACAGCACACATCACATGTACGTTGGGTATGTAAGTGAAGTGATCTGTAGCACAGCTAATTAGACCTAAATTCTTGATTTACTATTTATAAAACAAAATTGATTATTACTTCATCAACAACATTTAAAGCATCATTAAGAGAGGTCTGCTCCAGCAGCCTCAGGTTAAATTTTTTAACAAGCACTTTAGTTGCTAATCTGTGTTATTGCCAACATATGTAAACTTCCTAATGCTAATTGCATTCAGCTGTGAATCAAACAATGTCTAATTCTCTTCAGGATTAATTATGCACATGTGCTGCCTGCATTCCTAAACATGGTTCTCATAAATAATAAGAGATATATCTAGGCAGATGGGATTTTTCCAACTAAATGATCTGTTTATCATGAATAAAACAATTGACATATACTAGACTTCTAATGCAAAGTCACCACAACATTCCCATGTTTTTTAATCATAAATAATTGCTGCGACAGTTGTTTGTGTGAACATGTTTTTGTACAGCCAAGCACTAAAACCCATGTCCTTCAATGAACACTGTTGCCTTTGTATGCACCTTTTTCCCTTCTTCTTATCTTTTTTTTTTTTTGATTTGAAGGTGCATAGCAGAGTGGTTTATATCATGTGTTTGATGAATGAACTAACAGTCTCCACTAAATGCACAAGTTTTGTAAGCCCTGGGGAAATCTGTTTTAAGTACAGTGCAGGAAAAAATGCTAAATTGTTATGTATTCTGCTTGTTTCAGGAAGAAGCTATGAGTTTCTGGCACCCAGAGCCAACGCTGGCAGTAGCTTTCTTTGGAATTATTTTTTTTTTAATTAGTCTGGAAGGGTTGGTAATTAACTGAATTGGTAAAATTAAGATGAAAGAATACTTCCAATGCTGAGGATGTAGTAAGTAGAAATACATTTTCAAAAATGACATTTGACAGCAACAGAAGAAATTTACCCCTAAAAGGGGGAGTCAAATAAAGGTTTTCTATCATTCTTTTTAATGAAGATGTTAGATGTTCCTTTTAACAGAAGTTAAAAATCAGTCTCAGTGAGCAACTCCATAGCATGCCTCTTCTTCATGACACAAATGTCTTTGTTGCTACTGGAAAAGATTACATGGAAAATGCATCAGAGTAGAAAGAGCCTCATACTACAGATGCTTATAAAACTGTACTGTTCAATCATATATTATTGCACCCATTATTTTCAGTATAACTGTGGAATATTTTAATTTGCTCTGATGGCCTAGGTCAATTTAAATTTTGGACTGAGTCAGTATCTTTTCTTTTTGTTTTTTCTAAAACAAAATTGGAATAGCATAGCATATAAGAAAGGTAATAGACTAATATCTTAGGTGTCTGAAATCTTTTAGCTTCAGAATAGGTAAAACACACTTAATCCCTGGCAATATGCCCTTAAATTTATTTTCCAGGTGCCAGTTGTTGACGTGAGAAAGTAGTTGAGCACCTGTGCCGCATTCAGCTCCCCATTTCTCTGTTGAGTCAACCAAGAGAGGTTATCAATTGGTGTAATGGTTTTTATAATAATAACATCTGTCCACTAGTCACTACACCAAGACCATCAGCTAATTTTGTAAGGCCATCAAAAACTCAGCTGGTTATCGGTGATGACCTTTGCTGAATTTCAGCTGGTGACATAGAGATGAAAAGCTCTGCTTTCTATTAGTTGTCAGTGAGTCAGCCTGCCTCTTGCTCAGTTTGGGCAAGATAAAACTTGATGAAGCTATGGCTTATCTGTGTTAAAGCAAAATTCTAATGTGACAAAAAGCTTGATAATCTGGAAAACACATTTTAAATAGCTTGAACAGCTTTATTACAAGAAGTGGCATTTTCTGTTCTTTGAAATCAGATAATTCATGATAGCAGCATGTAGCTGAAAGAATAAAAACAACTGAAGAGCTGAGGGAACTGAAGCATCCAACTGATTCTCAGCAGTAGAGACGGCAAAAAATATGCTTAACAGCATAAGGTGCTGTACTACAGTGTGAGAGAAAAGACCACATGGGTAGGACTCTTTACCATTGGGTGAGAAAATACTTTCCAAGGTTGTTTTTTTTTCTTGTTTGTTTACTTTTTATACAAAGCCTAGGGGCTATGCTCATTTAAGCCTGCTGAAAACAGCTCACATTTTTCTTTACAACTGAAGAATGCCTTTCAAAAGCTGAAAGAGGTCCCAAGCTTGTGTTTAAGTGTGATTCAACCTTTCAAGTTGGTTTCATTTTCACTTCTGAAATGCTACGGGAGAACAGAATGAACTAAATCATTCTGTTTACCCACTTTGCCATTGAAGGAACCAGATAATACATCTGGAAGGTTTTGGACCTTTGGAGACACACTTGTTCAACCTATTTACCACTGGTCTCTTTCACAGCCTGCGCTCCCCTCTTGGGCAGATTTGCTACAGCCTCTGCTCTTATTTTGAATGGGGTAATTTGCCCCCAGGCAGCTTTAGTGACACCCTTTCACTCAGCCCAGGCAATGTAGAGATAAGAGATAGTGTTGTGGGTGGAAAGTACCAGCTTGTTTAGCAGTAAACACTAGTAAGCACTACCTACCTTTCCATCTCAATTCCATCATGAAGACCTAGTTTAAAATTAGCTGTTAGCAATTTAGTTCCTGACAAGCAATTCGGTAAATTAAATAAACACCTCAACCAAACAGACCACTGGCATTTCTGCTAGTTCCACTTTGGTTAGAACTGTTCTTCTGTAGTTTGGAATATAATGAATTGTTTATGGCTTTAAAAAAGAGGATTCACATCATGCACTCATCTGGGAGAATACAAACCAGAGTCCTTTAGGATGAAGTTAAACTGGAATATATTTGCCAAAAACATACTGGAAGCACACCGACTGCAAATGGGCATTGAGCCTGAGCCCATGGGCTCTAAAATGACCCAGTCTAAATTAACTTCCTGTTGACATATGTACAGTGTGGACGCTGTATCCTATACATCATCTGTTTTGTTTTGCAGATCTACTGCAAGGCTACACTACTAGCCCATACACAGTGCTGAAGGCCATAAAGTGTACCAATGAAATGCTGAACTTCTCTAAAAATCTGTGTGTAAGGGGCAGAAAACCGATTCACAGACATTGTGATTCTCTCCCATGCAGGTAAATGTATATGTCTTAAAGATAATTCAACATGTTCTTTTGAAAATCAGTAGCATCAAATGCAAAACAGAGCTCAGCAGTTTGGTGTTTTGTCAGAAAGAGGCTTTAGAAGATGATTTCATTGTTATTTTAGCACAGAAGAACAAAATTGTCACATGAGCATGAAAGGAGAAAGTTACCTTATTAAAATTCAACTCAAGAAAGCATGCCTTTAGATTACACCTATGCTGCTAATCTAAACATTATAAAGGAGACAGTGCAGGCTCTGGATGGCTGGGCATGGATCCTCTTTGACCACCATGGGCTGCCTGGGATGAGTCTTGGCTGTCCCCCAGCATTGTGGGTGAAAAGGCTTCAGAATGGACTCTTTCCATCCTGTATCATCCTTCACATCTGCTGCATCTAGATTTTGTGTCCTCCAAACACTTTTACGTGCCTTTGTGCTGTAATCCACAGCATGGAGATGGATGGGCTGCATAACATCCCACAAAAGATTTTCAGATGCTCTGAGCGGAAAAACATAAAACATAACAATTACATTTTAGAACCATAAAAGCAATACATGAAACATGGTGGAGCCACAGGCCACTTTCTTCTTCACTGTGATTCCACTGACTACATCTCCCATGGCTTCCTTCAATCCATACATCCCCTGCATTAAAAAGCACTGTGGTGTAAATAAGCCAAAGATAAGAAAAAAGAGAGAATTTCAAGTCTTGAGTATTTTCTATAATAGGACTCCTAGAAAGGCATTTCCACATTGTAGTGGCTCCATTTCATTGTTATTGTTGTATGAATATCTTATTGTCTGACGTGTTTTTTATTTGCTCACTGATGATTAAAAGACATGGTATTAAAGAGGAGTCTCTATACTGAGTGGGAGGGATCTGAATCAATTTAGGGGAATGTTTTCTGAGAAAATAAGGAGCAAAAAACATCTGTTTCTGCATTTCATTTTGCCTCCTCACAATACAAAACATGTTTTGAAGAACTTAGTGGGGTGATGAGAGCTGGAGAATATTTATCAAGATATTTCATTTATGCAGTGCTGGCGTTTCTTAGCTATGTGCACAAGATAAAAGATTGCAATGCATCTCTTTGGTAAAACCTTGACCATTAGTAATTTTGTTAATGGCACAAATACTTGTTTTCTTTGCTGGCAAAATTAGTGCAAGGGCTTTGCACATGACTTTACTCCTCACTTTAAATTCAATACCAGATTCTTCAGCCATTTTTGTATAAAATCAGAAGATCATCCTAGACCTTTTCCATACCTCCTTCTTATGCTACTGTATTATTTTTAAAAAATCAAATAAAAGAAAAAATGCCAAGGTGTTACATGTTAATTTTTTATGTTCTGTTCATTAAAAATTTTCCATTTGCAGTTCAAGAGAAATTTTCTCAAGTTCCCATATGCAAGACATTTACTGTTATGCATAGGACACGGATTCAATAACCTATTTTTACACAGCTTTATATTTTGCAGACAGGATGTATAAAGGTATTTTTTGTGGGCATGGTTTTTGATCCCAACTCAAAATTTGGGATTTCTATGTGAAGAATATCTCACAGCTCTTCCATGCTTTATCCATTTAAATACCAAATGAAGCCTTGTTTTAGAATGTGATTTTATGCAAGAGATCAGTAGCTTTCTAGAAGGATTATAACATAGCTGCCACCTGACACACTCTGGCCTGCTCTGCAGACATACTGAAGCACACTACATTTGCAAGTCCTCAATGACATTCTCTCAATTGCTTCTGTGAAACTGTTTGGATGATACATCTAAACTGATTAGGTCACCATTATGGACATTAACATACTCGAGTGTTTGAAAAGGGCAATACTAGGGCCCCTTTGGATGCTAATGACAAAAGGCATGTTAGAAAGGATAACATTTCTTGTAATAGTTTTTTTTATTTTTGTATAGTTGAGCTTTTTCTAACAATTAATTTTCCATTTATTAAAGCTTACTCCTCCTTTATGATATGTGTTTAGTAGTTTACTGATCAGCCAAATAAA
Source organism: Jacana jacana (assembly GCA_013400555.1). NCBI lineage: Eukaryota > Metazoa > Chordata > Aves > Charadriiformes > Jacanidae > Jacana > Jacana jacana. Next base: position 20,783 of record VZTM01032975.1, read on the forward strand.
AACAAATACACATGTAATTTCGAGGCTAGAGAACAGATTATTATGGCTCTGTTACCACTTGCAAGGGTGGAGAAGCTATGTCTTTCTGTACCCCACTCCCCTTTATTTCATTGCAGTTGCATTGAACATTCTGATTGGGTTTTTTTATGAAAAATCACTATATTATTATGTAAGCCATTTTATTTATTTTGGGTTTGTAACTGTACATAATTTACTATAATCTGTGTTTAATGTAAGAGTTAGCAAAAATTAAGAATTTTTCTGTTGAGTACGGTGGCAAAGTCTTCTGTCATTTTAAAGGCAGTTAAAGAAAATTGTTATCAGCAGGTTTTGAGGGAGTGCAGTAAATGGTGGCTCTATTGAGAAAATAGAGGGCTTCAGTTGCCCAGTTACTATCTGTAAGGAGATGTTGCCACTAGTAGAGTCACCAGTAGTAGCAAAACTACAGTCTGGTTGGAAACTATCAGTATTTTGTTTGCTCCTCATCAGACGCTGATTGTTATTGGAAAAAACGATGCTTCAGCTGGCAGGCTGTTGACAGAATGCACATGCGCAAGATTCCTAGAGAGGGCTTCAGCTAGGGTTAAGTGCTTGCTGAGCTGACGGAATACAGTACACTCTTCAGCTCAAACAGCACTTCTGTTATTGGTACTAGCTGATGGAGAAATACCAAAGAACGGGTGGGAAAGAGGCTAGAGAGAGACTTTGCATGGGTAAGGAAAGAAAAATAACAGAGAAAACAAATAAAAAATCATGGAGCTATTTTAAAAAAAATGATGGAAGAGTTTCAGGACGTCAATAGCTGAACAGCAGAAGCTACATAACCGTTTCATAGACAGATATCCAAATATTGGGGTTTGTCCCTCTGTTCAATGTCCACTATGTGTGTTGCTCCATTAATGATATGTATTACCTTTATATTTCAATTATTGTTAGAATCATTTAATAGTCATATTCATTGAATCATATTGTTAGTAAGCAATTACAGCACATAAGTTATGTGCTAAATACTATCACTTCTTCAATAGTTGACAGCCTAATTATTATAACTAGGGCATGAGTGGACAGGGCAGCTAAACTGGGTTGGAAATGGAATGGAAGTGCAAGCTGAAGCCTGTAATTAAGAAAGATTAGTATCAGGAGTGGAAAGGAGTCTTAATGCTGTGGTCTAGGGAGAAAGAGCCTCACACAGAAGTCAGGATGGAAGCACAGAAGACAAAGCATCTCTACAACCCAGGCCTAAGAGGCAATACAGGAACCTAACTAACACAGGTTTAGACAAAGGTCAGGGTGCCAAGGATTTTAAATCTGAGGTGAGGGCACAGGAGCAGGCAGTGCAGGCTAGGTGTGGGCAGATACTTTGGGAGGTATGATGGAAAATGTACCAAGAACTACAGACCAGAGTGCAGCAGGCAGGAACTCAAGTTCAAGGAATAGAACAAAACTCAGAGGCAAACTACAATTTTCTCTGAGCGTCTTTTCTGTAGCCCCAGAGTCCATTCAGAGGGTTCATTTTGGGCAGGATTGAAATATAGATGCTGCCTCTGAAGTAGCCACCTTGATCCCCTTTATAACCAGCAGGGAAAAATATGCACATGATGAGTGCAATTAATCTCTTCCTAAAGCAGATATTTAAAGTAAGACTGATGAATTGCACCCTAGAAGTCTCTATTTCTCTCCATTAATTATGAAGGGGGCCTATAGTAACTAGCTGAGATATATGTTTTTGTTATAAATGTTGGATGTCTAATGTTGGATGAGATGAGTCCTACAGCCTCAGGTGTCCTAGTCATTCCATTACACCACAGCTCTGCCCTATTCAGTTAAGGCCCTGATCCATCAAGCAATTAAATATGTACGTCGTTTTTTGAGAATGAATGTGATTAAATGTTCTGGGGGGTTGTAGGCAAGTTGCAGATGAGTAAATGCTTCAATGTGTGAAATGTGGATCTTGAATTAACTACTTACTTTGTATTCCAGGAGCCTGCTACCGGTTTTGTAAAGATCTCCATCTCCCCTGTACTTCAAGCTGCATCACATCCCTAATGAAACATACCATCCCTGCTATCAATACACTAGTGTGCAAGCACACACTTGGCTCTCTGGTAGAAATTCAGCAAAATGCAATCACCCGGATGTTTGGAAAAGTAGTCACAAGAGGGCTGGAAGAGTAGCCAAATGAAATTAATCTCTGCACTTGAGTGAATATTCAGGTGTATTTTATAATTTTCCCTAGTTATATCAGAAACCATGAAGTGAAGTAGTTTAATCAGAGTGTTAGACTACACTAGATCTACAACTGATGGGGTGCAGCTCATAAGGAGAGCTCCTTGTCAGATAGAGCAGCTGTCACCTAGAAGAATAGACAAAATGGGGTTGAAAATATGATGTTAAAACAGAACCACAGAATTGCTTAGGTTGGAAAAGGCCCTTAAGATCATCAGGTCCAACTGTTAGCCTATGACTACCAAGTCAACCACTGAACAATGTCTCTAAGCATCACATCTACATGTCTTTTAAATACATCCAGGGATGGTGACTCAACCATTTTCCTGGTCAGTCTGTTCTGGTATTTGATAGCCCTTTTGTTGAGGAAATTTTTCCTCAATTTAGACCCCCCCTGGTGCAACTTGAGGCCATTTCATCTTGTTCTATCATTTGTTACTTGGGAAAAGAGATCAGCATACACCTCGCTACAACCTCCGCTCAGGTAGTTGTAGAGAGCAATAAGGTCTCTCTTCAGCCTCCCAGTTCCCTCAGCTGCTCCTTAAGCACAAGTCTTAACTTGTGCTCTTAGACCCTTCACTGGCATTTTTGCCCTTTGGACATGCTCCAGCACCTCAATGTCTTTCATTGTAGTGAGGGGCCCAAAATTGAACACAGTATTCGAGGTAGGGCGTCACCAGTACCGAGCACAGGGCAACGAACACATTCTGAGTCCTGCTGGCCACCTATTTCTACAAGGCAGGATGTTATTGGCTACCTGGGCACACCACTGGCTCATATTCAGCTGGCTGTCAATCAACATCCCCAGGTCCTTTTCCACCGGACAGATTTCCAGCCACTCTTACTCAAGCCTGTGGCACTGTATGGGGTTGTTGTGACCCAAGTGCAGGATCCAGCACTTGGCTTGTTGAACCTCATAACACTGGCCCCATCCCACCAATCCAGCCTGTCGAGATCCCTCTGTAGAACCTTCAACACAGATCAACACCCTCAAGCAGATCAACACACCCGCCCAACTCAGTGTCATCTGCAAACTTACTAATGGTGCACTCAACCCCCTAATTGAGATAATTGATAAAGATATTAAACAGAACTGACCCCAGTACTGAGCCCTGGGGAACACCACTTATGATTAGTCACTGACAGGACTTAACTCCATTCACCACAACTGATGATATTACTTCAGACTATATTATACACACTAAGTGTACCTTTTAGGGCATCTTTTAATATTTTGGTAATTGTTTAGCTTATATAAAAGGTCTTGTGTTGCATATTGTTTGTAACTAAACTTTATCAGACTATAGGTCTCTGTGCAAATTTTACCGGAAAAAGTAAAAGCAAAATTAAACTAATGTTGTGAGTAAAGAAAACAATAATTCATAATTTCTCACTCTATAAATATATATTTTTGGCCATCAAAATTATACACACCTCCATAATATAGTATGTCATGGTAACATAATAAACATATGTATTACTTTGAAGTTTTAATATTCTTTTTGAGGTATACAGCACCTTTAAAAATATATTTATAACTGGAATATAACATACAAACAATATAAAGCTTTCAAAGCTGAATTAATTGCTGATATTAAAATGCACTCATAATTATGCTTTTCACCATCTAGTTGAGGTGACCTGCTATTTGGCACCTTGGGAATGGAAAGATTCCTGTTCAGTTCATGGAACATTTTCAGCTATAGTGGTCATAGTATGTAGCAAGAGTTTTATGTAGACACGGACACATAATACTTATGGAAACACTGGAGTGGAGTACCATGAAAATTAATATTCTGCTTTTTCCCTGTAGACGTCTTGAATGAGAGACTTTATATTATTTTTACAGAAACTTGATATGAACCTATATATATATTAAATATCACATTCACTTTATTTGCAGTATGTTTTAGCACAATGCCAACATCTTACACACAATACAATATTTATTTTATGTGAAGTGTAGTTATGATAATTTACATTTTTAGTACACCATGTGTATTTAAAATATCCATACTGTACAAGATCTTATTACAGCAATTTACATGGTATATAGTACCTTTTTTCTGGGAAAAAAAAAAAAAAAAAGATCCCAGCAAGCTCCAAGCAAGATTGTCTGCTTTTTGTGCCCTTGAAATCGGTTTTGTATTATGTATTTTGTTACCTAAATATGTTGTAAGGGATTTTAAAGTGTTCCGTACTGGCTTAGTTATGTTTCCAGTGAAGTGGATGGTAAGAATTTGACACAGCTGTATCACTTATGTTTGGCAAAGCCATGAATAAGTGAACATTAATTTCTACTGGTTTCATTACAGTAGCACATCAAGGTCACTCCTGAAACCAGCTCCCCTCCTGATGGCCTCTGTTCAAACACCTGGGAAGAATTAGCGCCAATTCAAATTGCTTATGGCACTGGCAGAGTAGACAGAGGAAGAAAATCACATTCTGCCTACTCAGCTCCCAGGGTGGACCCCTATGTGTCTTTCCAGTAACCCATCCTCACTATAAGTGTTACCAAATAAGAATTATTTGCAGAATATCACTGACTGCAGATAATACTTTACTCTGTATCTTGTAGTTCGGCATTTTCCACGTTTGTACATTTCTAACTGCACAGGATTCAAAAGAAGACATGAAAATATCTTAAAAGATTTATAATTTAGTACGTCCAGGCTTCCTACAGCTTGTGTCCTACGCCAGAAGAATCAGTGCTGTTTGTTCCACAGCACTGGGAACAAGTCATAATACATAATACTTTTGGAAAGGTAGAATATCCTTTTTTTTTTTTTTTTTTTTCTGGAAGCTTCTTAAGGTTGTGAAATACAGATTCCCACACTTTTATGTACGGCAAGAATGAACATCAGCATCTCTGGCTGATGGCAATTTCTGTTTACAATGGCTAAAGTAACTAGGCTAATGAAATCAGCAGGAGTATGGGAATAGAAACAATGTGATGAAAATTAAGGAATGGTTCTGTGCTTATCTGATTTTAATGGCTTTCTGATACTACCCAGATTTTTGGAATATAAATTTTTGGCTTGGGAAAGTGAAAATACACAGCGAAAGCTTAAATGATTTTATCCTTAGGACAGAAAGTATTTTTTCTTTATACACTGTACCTAGCAGAGTGGTTCCTATGTGCTGAGGTAAAAGAACCAATAATCACTGCCACCAATAATAATAACAATAACTTTAAATTTATATAATGTAGCCATTATCACCTGGCTTCACTTCAGCTGTTTGGTCTGTGCATATGATTATATATAATTTTCTTTTTTTCACACATCAGTACACAATTGTGGTGACTTTGTAGACAAGATTTTCCTTTACCCTTTAACAGTCTCATAAAACCTCTCTTACACTCAGCATTTCACAAAACAGTTACTATGTTATGATGGTTTTCTAAAAATAAAAATAGTTTAGTAAATTCTGAGTAAAATTTCCATTTCCTCCACAATTGCATGCCCTCTCATCTTCCCTCCCTACCAATCTCTGAAATGTCAAACTTCAGTTCCTATCGCTGACTCCATTTGCTAGGTCTCACAACAAGTCATAAAGGGAAATTAGCAGTTTTTCACCACTACTTCCTGGCTTCTTGTTCTTATCACCACCACTATTGGGAAAATGCTCAGAAAGTATCCGGCCCATCTTTCTGTGTGTCTGCCATTTCACAAAGTCATGACCAGAAAGGTGGCCATAAGGAAATGGGAAAGGGAGATTGTTTGGTCAAGCTTGTCATTTTAGATATGTAGACTTGAAGTACATATTCTTCAAGGTAAGCTGCAGAAAGGGCTAAGAAGAAGCAATTTCCTCATCACCAAAACATCAATGTCCAAGTTTCCAGTTTCTTCTGTCAATAATCTCTCCCTTGGAAGAGGACCGAGTCAAAGGAAGCTGAAAGGAAAAACAGTTTCCTCAGTTGCAGAACAGTTATCTTCCCTTTGAAGAGAAAGACAGGGGTATAATTTCTGACCCCTTTCATAGTGGCATCTGTCCTGCATATTCATTGCCTTCTTTTACAAATGCTCGATACTTTTTCACTGCCTTAAAGATGCCTTGGTAAGCATTACTTTGTGTTTAAAAATGTCATTTTACCAAAAAGAAATAATGAAAAAGGACTTGACACTGACACTGATTCTGCCTGTATATGCATTCCAAATAGTTAAACCAGACATATTTCTAAAATCCAATCCTTTATCTTTTCCTGAAATTTGAAGAATGCCCACATTCTTGTCATTCCTTTAGGGTTTTTATTGCTTTTTGTCATGCTTTTTTTAATTTTCATTTAATCAGCACATCAAATACTTTTTTCTATATTGCCACAAATATGAATGTCATTATTTCTCCTTTTATAAGGTAACTTTTTTGAATTTGTTTCCATTTTATTTTGTTTTCCAATTGTCTTTGGTAACAAACATAGGAAATTTCAGTAGAAATCCAAATAGTCCTGTTCACTATTATGTGTTTGGTATGTCTGATTTGTTATTTCAAAGATGACTTCAAAATGGACATCATGCAGTGTAGATTACTCTCTCTTTACTTTGTGTGCTGTTGTCATCCAGAAAGAGAAAAACTGGCAAAAGTAAAGGAAAGTGGGGATTTCATTGGCAAGATTTCCTTTTTCATCGCCGCTCCAGCACTACTGACCCGTGCTACGCTCCCTATCTACCAGCATTCCTGCTGATTCTTTTAAACAAATGGGAATTCCAGACAGAAGCAAATCATTTCCATATTGTCAGCAGACGAAATGAATCTTTCCATTAAACTGTATGTTTATTTTGGAGTTTGAAAGGGCTTTTATTGTAGTTGTTGTTATTGTTTTTAATCTACTAGAAGACAAATTTACTTTAGAACTGTTACATTAATCCCAATTCTGAACCCCTTAACTCATATTTAATTTGAAAATATCATATACAGTTAATTAAATTTTGGTTTGAGTTCTTTGGAAATAAACTTCTTGTTATTGATGATGTCATTAGTGCCAGGAGATATGCGTTTCCTGTGAAGGGCTGTAATAACCCACTGGGATTTTTTTTTCCTTTTTTGCAGTCCCTGCATGATAAATTAATAATTCAGATAATTTGTTTATAAACTAGGCTGTAGGGGGACATTGCTGAACACTACAAATAAGTTTTTGATGTACTTATAAAATTATTTCCGATGCTATTTATCATTTCTTAAACCAGACACTGTTGATGAATATTCAACATCTGCATAAAGTACAGGAAAACCTTTTTAATCAGCACTAATACTGAAGCGTGAATTTTCTAATCAGCATAACTGGTGTGTGGTGTGGGAACCTATAGGGCTGGCAAATTTTTCAGATTAGGGAGTGTTAATGGATGGAAGAAGGACAGGCACTGGCAGCTAGGCAAAGCTCTCATTCAATTTTAGCACTTCTCTGGCTTCCAGGAATGAAATCAAGCCACAGGAAAAGGAATTGGATTGTAGGGCATAGGCTCCCATCCACAATGGCCTCAGGCTCCTTTTGGGTAGCAGGCTTGGGTCAGCCTCTGTTTCAATGGTCTTTGACCTAAACAAACCAGCTGCTTTATCATTTATGGATTTGCAGTTTAACAAAATGGTGTGGAGTATGGGGGCAGCTCTGTGGATTTCAATGTGTGACCCAACAATGACATCCAAGTTGTTCATGGTTCTCTTGAACTATACCTCATCCACTCATGCACTTGTTTTCATGGACCATAATTATGCAATTAGATTTGATGTAATTTCACACTGCATTTTCTCAGAAATAAGTGCTGATTTTGTCAGGCTACAAAGTGGCTGGTGCTTACGGAGAACTGGGGAAGGGTATAAGGAACCTCTTTCTCTTTGTTTCGCCTGACTTAACTAGATAGGGTTAAAGGCTGGGCTTTCGTTCTGTCTTTTTTTTTTTTTTTCTTTAAACCAGAGTTTTTAATTCTGTTGACTTCAGAAGGCAGCTTCTCTCTCTACCAAGGACACAGCTTTAGGAAGCAGCAGTTTTGCTGTCTCTGTTCCCATAGGACCCATGCTCATTCACGTCCAAACAGTGAGTGGAGCAGTGGTGCAAAGATTAATTTGCACTGCAGATTAACCTGAGTGCCCCAGCCCTTTGCTGGGCACTTCCTCTCCTGTGTTAGGAGGGCAGACTGGAAAGCATGTCATCACACCAGGAGCTGTTTCCACAATCTGACAAACCTAAGGTGCTCCTGTATGCTGCAGACTGGTGCATTGATACGCTACTCATGAAGCCATTGCTGGCAGCCAGGTAACAGCCTGCAAGAGAGGATTGGGGTAGAGAAGGGAAGAATGGAATATTCCTTTATTAGAGAGGGTTTGTCAGAACCCTTATAAAATCACATTACAAAGAAATGTGGTAGATCTGCTTGCTGAGACTGCACAGTGCCTCCTATACATCTAACCTCTAACTGTAGATTGTAGACATCATAACACAATCCATCCTTATATTTCCTTATTTTTATTTTTACACTATGGCAAAAGATACATCATCTGGAGCACCATAAACTACACCTGCTGAAAGCCATTCTGAGCTTAGGCCAAATCTAATATAAGCAGGCACAACTCAATTAAAGTCACGCTTGCTTACACCTGTAGTGAATTTGATACTGGGTATATGCATTGACTTGTACTAAATATGTTGTCTGAAATGATTAAGCATTAACCCAGTCTGTAGCAAACCTCTGAAGCCTGTTCAAGTCAGGTGATTTATGATAATTTTCATTGCAATTGTTCTTTTCTGTGGTTGTCTGTAGTGTCTGCAATATACTCTCAGGATTTTTCTGGGTAATCTGTTTCCATAAAAGCTCTACCTGTGCTGCTGTGACCGCAGCTCACTCAGGATAAGTTGCAGAACCTTTATGCTAGCTAGCAAAAGTACTGATGGCAGTACAGTTTCAACAGCAAGGAGCTGAGTGTGGGCTGCAGAGGCTGCTGGAGAAGCAAATTAAGTGCTAAGATGGTTAAACCAAGCTCTATGTGGCTGTGGCTGGCTGTTCACACTTCCGCTTCAACAGATTTCAGGTTAACCCCGGTGTGTCTTCAAGAGCAGCAGTCCGCAGTGACAGCACTGCAGACATCCTAGGAAGGAAGCAAAGAAATTCACAGCTGATGAGGCTAATTTACAAATTCGTCTTCTTTTATCAACACCATATATACCGATTACAGAATTTCATGTTGTTTCATGTAGATTTACTTGAGAATTCTGCGAAAAGAAACATAAAATAACTCTTAATGTTAAGTCATTATACAGTTCTTACATAATCACATTAACTACTTATGAAATGACTACATTGCAATACCATTTTAAAGGCAAGGCAATTTAAGAATGGTCTATAAATTGTACACAATGCTGCCTGCACTAATGGTACTTCACATAGGAATGCATGGCACTTCAGATGGAAAGCACACTTTGTAATAAAGTCGGAAACATCACAACAAATTGGAAGGACACATTAAATTAGCATTTAATCAATTCTTTAATAAAATCTGCTTTGTTAATAAGCATGAAAAAGTAACAGCAGGAAAAATAGAGCTGCTGGTCCATTTAATCCTACTTGGAAACCACTTTCAGACTTTGTCAAAGTATTGGTAGAAATACAAGGCTAGTCTATCTTCAGCATTGCATATCCTGCCTGTAGACACAAAGATGAGACACAGATATTAGAATGGAACAACCTATTTGCAATAAAAAGATTTGTCATAGGAAAAGCTTGGATTAGTTTCTGGCATTTTTCGGTGAAGTGCTTTACCTGCACTCGTTATGATGCTCAGGGACGTAAAACCAGCACTAGATGAAACCTCCTTATTCTGATCCTCTGAGTCTGCTGCTGCAGACTTAAATATGAAATCGGAATGTTTTAATAGTGGAATATCCATATATTTGCACTATTCACCTTGTAGTCATAGGATCTAATTCTTCACCAATATTTTTTTTTTGCATTTTATTGACAGTTATAATGGAAAAATAATGGAAATCGTTAGATAAAAAAAAATTGTTTAGCTGAGGGAATATGTCAATGACTTGAGAATGAAAATATAATCAGATCTTAGAAACCACACCAAATATTTATAATTGTCTCTATTAATGTAATATTGCTTACTGCAGCTGTTAAAGCTTTTACAAACTCTTTTTTTGTGTGTGTGTGTGTCTAGAAAGTAAAAGCAGAGGTCCTCACTTGCTTTTAACTCAGACAAACATCTCCCATCTCCCAGACATCTGCAAGAATACATCTATGTATGCGAAAAGTCCAACTAATGTCCTGAAAATAATATAATCCGACCTATTCTTTTGTTAATTATTTCTCCACTTTTTTTTTTCTTTTCCAATGCTGAGACATTATATTCTCAATTAACAAGAAATGCCATATAAAATATCAAGCCTTTCCAACAAAATAAGCTTCTTGTAATGATCTCATTGTATTTTCTAAGAGGTATTTGTCTACCTCATAAAATAACCGCGTACCAACACAATTGACAGATTCTGTTCAGTGGAAGCAGGAGATTATAATGACAGGTCAAGGCTAACACATACTGGCAGAGCTTTGTGGGTAAGTTTATAATTCTTATTCTGACTTCCATTACTAAAAAATCACTTAACATGATGATTCCAAGGTTCATATTTTCTGTTTACAGGCTACACAATAAGCTAAATAAAAGCTATGTCTACTTGAACACAATGTCTTAATAAAATATTGTAATCACTCTGTAAATGGTATTATTAAACAATTAAATAGTCTATACTCTCTTCTCATGACTATGTTGTGGCCTGCCCCTCTGAATGCTTCTTCTGCGAGCTGGTATCTTCACAGCTTTTCCTCCATATGTGCACTTTAAGCACATTATTGTAGCCGTGGCCTCTCCAACCCTTTTAAACTTCTGTACTTCTCAAATATTCTTCTTTACATGTCAGGAATTCATCAGTGGAACAGTTTTTTTCCTTTCTTTTTTACGAATTATCTTTAATAGCTTGAGAGTCAGCTTAAGCTAAGGATCTGCTTTGCAATCAATGAGAAATACCAGACTGATTATTGAGTAATAATTGTTCCTCAATAATAACCATGGCAAGAATGATCCCTTTTACAAGTCCCAGCATTTGGCTTGTCTATCCTCTCAAAATCACCAAGGGATAAGGGCACCAGCCAGTTAACAGGGGTGTGAAGAGTGACTACCACTAATGAGACATACCACAAAAAGAGGACTTCTCTGAATAATTACCTGGTATTATCCAATCAGAATAGAGAGGATTTTTTGGTGTGGAAATGTTTCATAAGCATAAGCTATCAGTCAGGGAGGGCACAGTATTCCTCCCTCCTGAATGCCTGAGACAACCCTTTCAGAGACATCCCATATGTTCTTTTTCTCAGTGTCTAGACAGTATGCAGTGGACCAATTTTTTTTCCAGAAATTAGCCATGTTTTCACAATTTGAAAATGTTTCTAGAAAATTATAACTCAGACACTGATCTATATTGCATTTTGAATAGGGAATGATTTTTTGAGTTAGCATTATTGCAGTTTTTTATGATATAGTTGTTCTGCACTTCTTTCACAGCAAGAATCTAATAATATAATGTGTGTTCTGAAGAACACATTAAAATGACATTATGCGATCAGGATGCCAATTATAGTATGACTAAAGACTAGCTATCAAGCTACAGAAAGTCAGTAATTGTGCTGATATAAACATAATGTTTATATGTCTTGAGTAGAAAAGAATGAATCCCATTTTATTACTCACATACGATTATTGACAAAACACTTAGGGTTACATTTTCAAAGTGTTGTATGGGTTTTTAGCTGCGTGACTCCCATTTAAGTCAATAAGAGTCACATAGTTAAAACCCCATGCAACATTTTGAAAAATTACCACAGAGAAGCCTCTCTTTTATTGCTTAGCTGCACAAATCATTTTATTCTCTGGTAGTTCTTCCATGTGACAAACTGGAAGTGCTGGCTGTCAGTAGTAAAAAAACATCTACAGGCCTCCAAATATGGTGATCTAGTTATATGCAGATTTTGAAAAATAGTAACATAATTTGTACTTCTATTGTTCCTTTCATCGGGTTATAGCCCAGTGCTTTAAAGCTATTAGTTAATTATGCCTCACACCACTCCTCCAGGTAGGTACACTACTAGCTGCCACCTTTGGTGGCTCACCCAAGGAGACAAGGTGAGTCAGTGGAAGAACAAAGAATTGAACCAGCCCAGCTCCAGGTCCTTGGTCCCTTGTTTCAGCTATGAAATACTCCCTACCCACAAAGATTCAGCATTCAATAGTATGCAACGCATATGAAATGCTAACATTAATTGGAAATGGCACTGGAGTGACCTCACTACAGTCTACTGAGGTCTGATATTGCTTCTTCTCACTCATTAATTCATTAATTAGTTTAAAAGGGCTAATGGAAAACAAAAATATTCCATTTGCCAGGGTAGATCACTGCTGAATATTTATATTATTTTTTATTATTCATATGGAATCATAAGAGCTTAACAGACAAGACATTATGGGGGGTTTTGTTGTTGAGATAAACATAATCCAGAATTTTTGGAGCACATCAATTTAAAGGACTGACAGGATCTCCACTATGATTTGACTGCAAGGCTAAAGAAGCTCTAAGAAAACAATTCTATGATCAGCTTAGTAGACTGACAGCCATCACAACTCAAACACTTCCCTTATGCCTTGGTGGCCTCAGACACTTGCAGCAACAGTGGAATGGTACCATATGAAATCTTTATGCTTATTTTAGTTCTCTCAGGCAAAGGAAGAGATTTGAACATACTCTTTGTTTAAATAAAGATGTACATGATTACATTAGTGATCAATAATAGTTCCTATATATAGTAACAGTAATTAATGCTTTTATGTAAATGATTGAGAAAATAAAGAATTTTAAATTTATCA
>VZTM01032976.1:1971-18497 GCA_013400555.1 Jacana jacana
AGCAATGAGGTCACTGAATTTTAAGGTGAGTACATTAAGAGAACATGGCTGCTTAAACAATCCAAAAAAGAAAGAAACAAATTCCCAAGCCAAATATCGCAAATTGCCTCCTGGAAGTTTCTCACAGTTTAGGCACCTACTCTAGAAACCTTCAGAAATCGATCACTGTAATTACAGGGATGTTTCACTCTGACTGCAGTTACCAGTCAATGGGACGAACTGGTATCTTGACTCCAGATTACAAAATAAGCATCTCATTAAGTGTTACTGAGTTGCCCTGGTAGAATTCCTATCTGAGCATCCACAAAAAGCAGACCAAAACTGCAGTTTCAGTCTTTGTCAACTATCTAGATTTAGGCTACCACAAAAGAAACCTCTCTTTCATTGCATATCTTCTGCATGCTTCATGGCAACATTAAGAAACCAGCCACACTCATGCTCTGATCAATGTTATCTTAAAGAACTCCATAAACCTTACATTAGTGTCTTGGGATTTAGGCAGGGAGATGTGAACTGAACTGGAAGACCTTCTAAAATACTAGGCAGATACGTAGTTCAACAGAGGATGTTACATAATTTAGTTGAAAAAATAAAAGCCAAATACCATTCTTAAGAGGAAAAAAGAAGTAAAAATTGCTCCTTCAGTATAAAAAATGAAGGGACCAACAGTTTCCTTCTGCATCAGAAAGCAGAATATGGACGGAGAGCCAGCACCAGCAAAGTTTCAATCACAGGAGATGTCACACTGGAATTGGGAAATGCTTTCTAAGGCGTCTGTGGGCCAACCTGCACAGGCACAGGACCTTCTCAGCATGGAGTTCAGGCTGGCATGTGAAGCATGTGCAAGTACAGAAGAAACATCTCTTACTATTAGAGTACTTGTTCACCTGCAACATTGACTTTTCAGTCCAAGTTTTCCATCTGTGACCTAACTTTAACCAAGTCTGGGAGTAAGATAAAAGAGGGTTATAAGGAAAAAGAGAAAAAATTTTTTGAGCTTGCCTTACAGTCAGGACACTGGTTCACAAACACCAACATATTCCTCCTTGTCCATGGCCTAGATAGATTTTACTTAGCTTCACAAACCGTCTTAAAGCAATTACATAAACTGAAGCTGCTCCAATGTTCATGCTGTCCTCAAGGATTTCCTCAGATTGCTCTGTTTCACAAATAACTGTCTCTTCCTTTTTCTGCTCATATTTTATTTGGATTAACACTCAGTATGTGACATGTCATGTTTAGAGTGACGTAGTGGCAGTATGTACTGACATAGTGTGGAAAAAGCCCACCCCAGATCATCGTTAGCAAAATGGGGAGTGTGTTATGCCTGTGTGCGCATGTGTGTGTTTGTTTGCGCTGAAAAGAAACAGAGTTAAACTTATGGCATGGCCCGTCATCTGGCTTCAAGCCTTTGTTATGTCAATACTCTGAAATAATCTCAACCAAAATACTTTCTTTTGATGCAGCAGAAGCATTAATGCATGATAGATACATTTGGAAATTATTTATCANNTTAAGAATTCTCTAATTAGAAATGATGTGAAGTACAGACTACATGCAAGGTCTATAAACACACTTCCTTGATCTCTGAGGTACTGAAAAAGTCTTGTGACGTTCTCAGAGCAAACACCTCTCAAGCAGCAGTCAATATAAAGGTACAAAAATTACACAAGCAGAATCTTCAGACACGCATTTGCTCAGAATTACCTTCATCCAGGCACACCACTCCCCTCCGCTTCATTGTGCCTGCTTGGTCTTTTAACTAGAAGGTTTTCTTTCAATGTGTGGAGCAACTGAATGAAATATAAGTGGGAAAGCTGAGGGGGACACTAACATGAGCCACTAGGCTCCTGGGCCAACAAAGGATGTGAACTACTAGAAAGATACTGACATAAACAGCTGATGATTGCTTCCACTGTTCTTCAGGCAACAGTAAGAAAAGTATAGTGATCCTGCATCATCTGGAGGCCTTTAATTAGCCTCCTTTAATTAGCATCCTCATTATATTTTCTAAAATGTGTAACAACATTTCAGGGAAGTCAATATGCAAATGATTTAAAGCGGCCAAGTATCTGATGCTACTTACAATGCTGATCTCTTCAACAGGTGGATAGTTTCTGTACATGTGGCTTTTGTTTATTGACTCCATTTTATTATTAGAAACATGCAGATTTACGTCAATTTGAGTTCTTCTCTCCACTTACAGAAAGTGTCGATCACACAGCAAAAGAAGCAGGTGGATCTGTGTTTCATTTGTGCACCCCCTTCACTCAGAGTCCATCTTGATACAACACTTCTCCTGCCTGGAAATAAATATCCCACTTCTCAACACAATGTTCATGAAAAAGAAATTTTATTTAAGAGTTCTCAGAGGACTTAAACCTTTCTCATAATGGACAAGCTCCACTGTGTAAACTCCAATGAAAAAGGATGTTCCTAGCAAGATTCCCATGAAAAACCTGGAAATCTGTTCCAAGTATAGTCACAGTGGTGCTTACAATCTGAATTTATGAGGTTAAATAGATCTATTAGCATCAGTATGATTAAACATGAAACAGATCAAGATTCTGACTGCAAAATCTATAACAAGTAGCCAAATCTCATAAATAGAAAATCAAATTTTAAAAAAATCATCATTCAAGATGTAGTGGTATATGAGAGGGGGGGAAAAAAGGTACCCTTATGGTACAGTTTTCTTCACTGTAATTGCTGTGTTTCATTTTTAGCAACAATTAAGCCATCACCAACAAATTCATGGGACGTGGCGCAATCCAACTGGGGCCCAATGTGCTCAATTATTCCGGTTTGTGCTGTTAATAGATGCATTTAGAAAATAATGCTTTCCATCTCTCCACTAAAATGTTTTCCATGTGGTGAGAATGTTCAGGTCTGACTCTGAAATCATATGCTGTAATACAAGGCAAATATAAAATTAATAAGGCCATCCTGTGGATTAAAAAGTCAAGGATGACCTGTCAATTCTGTTGACATAGGATTTGTGGTTTTCTACAGAAATAAATATGCATTCCTCATTTGATAGGCAGCTAGGTTCCAGTGATACAAACCTCTCCTGGTACTTCATCTGTTCTTTACTGAAGGCCTTCTATATCAATAAAGTTTAAATAATATTACTAAAATCAGATTAAATATATGTCAGTTCAATAAGGGTTGGCCATGCAGCAACACCCAGTAACACCACATACCTCTTAACAGCAGTTGGTACTGGAGCTTCTTAGAAGATTATAATTTGCAAGTAAAGCTTCACATTGTTCTAAGCACAGGGAATACTGTGATCCCCATGTTATGGACTTGGAAACAAATACATCCTACACAAAATGTCCATATCACCAAGCACACTGTTGACAAAACTGGAAAGAGAACTTGACTACTAAACACTTAAACTAGTAGATGAGGAAAATAGTTTGCCAGCCTCCCACTCACATATAAATTAAGTTTTGTCATTGATCTATTTGATTATTTGGCACTGAAAATACTTGCAAATTTAACAGCTACAGTCTTAACCTCATTAAGCAAAACATCTCACAAGTATGACAATTTCTTTATAAGGAAACCCACTCGGCTGGTAACCCAACCAACTGTCCCGACACCACTGATGTAATCCAGGGCAGAGGCCCTGAGTAGCATCTGGTAAAAGATGATGATTCAGTGGAATCTGGTCAAACAAGAAGTGGAAGGGACAAATATATCTTTGAAGGAATTCCACTGAAGCTTGAAAAGGAGGGAAGCCAGCACAATGATGCCAACAAGATTACATCAGGGATTAATCTAGGCTGAGATCGACTTCACCTTCCCCTTAACTACTCCACTTAGATCCATTTACTGGCTCCACAGCACCATTCCTCTCAAATTAGAACAGCCTCTCCGACTTTAAGGTTTTGCTCACCTCTGCTCCTGACAACTTCATCTCAATTCCCATGACTGTCTGGCTTGAACGTTGCGCTAGTTCCCCTCCCCTTTGCTTCCTTTTCCCTCCTGTCTCATACAGCTCCAATTTCCTAGTTGCAGGCCACAAGCCGCCTGCACAAACCATACACCAAGGAGATGGTTTCTTCATGCTCAACTTTCTCTTCCCACACACAGGCTCTGCTAATGAGCTTGGTAACCCATCACATCTACTCAGTTCTCCCCAGGTAAGCTTCTACAAGAAACTGCAATTTCCTCCCGGTGATCTCTGCTCAC
Source organism: Jacana jacana (assembly GCA_013400555.1). Classification (NCBI taxonomy): domain Eukaryota; kingdom Metazoa; phylum Chordata; class Aves; order Charadriiformes; family Jacanidae; genus Jacana; species Jacana jacana. The sequence continues at coordinate 6,172 of VZTM01032976.1, forward strand.
ATCTTTTCCGAACCTCTGAAATACAGAGGTTAACTGAAATTCTTTCCACTAAAGCATCTCTACGGTTTAAAAAAAAAAAAAAAAAAAAAAAAAAAAGAGAAAAAAAGAAAAGAAAAAAGAAAACCAACGTTCAATCTATGGTGCATTTTCACAGCCAGTCTCTGCATTTCTTGAACAAAAAACGTTCAAAGTTCTGCAGCAGTCTTTATTGTAGGGGTGCAGCTTGGAAGGAATTTTTTGGGAGGGAAGAGATTGTGTTCTGAAAATGACAGTGTTTATGCAACCATAGTTAGGTTTCTTTGTTTATTCGTCTGTGGCTCATTTTGTTTTTAAGGGAAAATCTTAAAACTTCATTGGGAGAAAAGAAAATATTCCAACCAAGTTCTAATAAAAGATTCTGATTCCTTGCTCCCCCTGGTCCGGTCTCTTCCCTCCCCTGCCAGCACTGGGCAGAGTGCTTCTCTGGAAATCAGAGATGAATTGAAAAAGCCATAAAAACAGTGAGCTAAAATCTTCCCAATAAAACTTCCAGATAAAAGAGTACCAAAGTAATTCAATAAAACAAAGTACAAATCTAGAATAACTGGCATACTGGGTACTTGACAGAGCATGAGATACGATGTGCCTTTTTTTGTTTGGGGTTAACGTCATCTTTATTTCTTCACTGCATGATCCAAAAGAGACTGCATGGATATTTGGGAGGGATAATGAGATCAAACAATCATGTTAAATTGATATTTTGAGCTTGCAGTTCTAAAATATCCCGCACTTATGGTTTCAGAGAAAACCCTCAAAATTCCTTCCATGGTGTCTACAGACAGCCTGGAGCTACTAATCAAAGAGTGGAGTTACCTTCCCTTTTCCCTATGGGTTTTAAGTTAAAACAATTTTCAGGCTTGGCCACAAATTGTGCCAATGAAAATTCACAGAATTTTTATGCTGCTTTAACAGAATCGCATTTTTTCATACCTTCAACTACCACTCTATTCAAGCTTGTGTCTTCATGAGTGTCTGATCTGTCAAGTCGACATTATCTGACCTCACTCCCATGAAGCATAAATGGAAAGGGAACTTGAAGGGAAAACTCCTCCCATTCCTGGATACTATTCCCTAAAACTCTAAATCCAGCAGGAGATAAGGAAATAGGATCTTCTCTCAGAGACACTGTTTCACCACAGTTTCCCCCTCAGTCACAGATGCTTATGCACTTGCACACACACATTTATATTCCCCATGACAAGTGGCAATTATAGCAATTGCTGGCTTGGAAAGTAAATGGGGAAATGTTTTGTCTATTTTTAGCAGTCCTTAATGCAATTTAGCAGCTGCAAACAAACTGGAAGAGCCAGCAGCATACAAACAGCCTTCTGGAGACCACAGTTTGGGAACCTCTGCGCTACCATATCACATCTAGTACACATACCCCATGTCTGTGCTTCTAGTCAGAGGCCGTGATCTCAGTTCAGGAGCAGGAAAGACAAATTAGTAAAACTAATACTAGCAATTAATAAAACTATACTAGCAAGGAAGAGGCCCAGAGACCTCCAGGATCATACATAAAAATGCCAAGATGAGTGAAGAAACTGTCCTGCAAAGAGTAGACCTGTAGACTTGTATGCTCTGTGCCTACTTTCTGCAGCAACTCCTCTTTTCCCCAGTTCACCCCCAGTGTCTCCCCCAAGCTCCTCCTGGATGCTGGGCCAGGAGGCAGCATGTGCCTGATTGCTTCCAAGGTGCCTTTACAGACTATCAAGGACGTGTATCAAAGGACCGGAAAAAAACCACAGAGAAAAAGTTACACAGTAAACTTCATGCAAGAACTAAAGGGGACTCACAGATGGTTTTTCCATCTTGCCCAGGTGCTGGTTTCTGTAATATCAGTAGGAGTGTCCTGCCTTTGACTTCCATCCTTATCAACAGATTATAAAAAATACTGAATGAGAGAGAGTTCAGAAGAAAAGAAGGAAGAATAAAAGCTCAGAAGAGGTAGAGTTAAGACACTACCAAGAAAAACAGAGACAATATTTATCTGCAGTCAACGATCTCTCAACAGGCTGCCAAAGGAGATGGCCTATCCTGTACTTTGTACATAGTCTTTTTTAGAAAGGCCATTCTTTGAAATAGTTTTCCCCAAGAAATAAGTCAGCAAGCTCTATAAGATCAATCATAAAATAAAGTATCAGTTTGGAATCCCACATTTCACATAAATTTAAAGTAGAAGAGCCACAAAGAGATACCCAACGGATCAAGATTTGCCCCCTGGAAGGAGGAAAACATGTGTGTGGAAATAGACAGACTCTTCATGTTTCCAAGTCCTTAATGATGCATACTGCTTTTCTCAAACAGTCACTACAGAGAACACTAGAAAAAGGCTGTTTGAGAAATAACCCCTGTGGTAAAGTAAAACTAAACTCTCTCCTGGTACAAACTAGGAAAATTCTAGTGAACAAAGCTGCTTTTTTTTTAAACTGGCAGAAATGTGTTGATTGAACTGGCGGAATCTGAAGTAGACTATCACAATAGACAACAGAAAGGATACAACAATAAAATAATTTCCTTTAAAAATATTTAAAATTTCATTAAAAGAAATCAATTTCAAGATTATGTATGCTTGATTTCAAAAAAATTGGTCAGAATTTGCCTGTTTGGCACTAATGGTAGGATTTTTTTCCTTTAATATTGGAATGACAATATGTTTCACTACTGCCAGACATATCAAGTTATGCTCACTCAGTGTCCTGCACTGATAAGATTAAGACCACTGGTGTTTATTTCAATAGCACCACTACCATTTAGCAGGAGGGTCAAAAAGGCTTTTTGCAGTAAAGCACTGTGCTAGTGACGTGGCCAAGCTGACGCACTCTCAGCAAAACTTAGGTATTATCAGTACAAAGTTAAATCTTAAGTCCCTTTATGTATTATTACAGACCAAAGCATTACTTGTATGAAGCAGTTAATTAAGGACAGGCATCACATCTATACCATGTTCTGGTATTTGCTGAGTGTAGACTATATTCCTAAAATTGCAGAAGACACTGACAAATATAGAAGTCTAAGGGCACAGTTCAAAAGCACTTGCTAATGCAATCCAACAACTTCTATTTCCTTCCTCTCCACAACTGAAGCCCACACTGACTATCTGGCAGGCAAGAAAACAGACATCTGTAAAAACAGGATGAGGGTGTTCAGTTGCCACAAAGGTGGCAACGTTGCTTCAACATCCCAGCTTCTTTGGTTGGAAACCTCACCACTGATGCTGCAGGTACTACGGGTAATGACTATTCCAGCGCTATTGCTCTTCCAGGGATCTTGCAAGAGCATTCCTCACATTCAAAAAAGCTAGTGGTTTGTCATTCCTCCAAATTGCCTTATTCATTCCTAATGATTTTAAAGTACTTTGCACTTTCTTTAACATGACATTTTCTGAATTAAGAAAATTTCAAAACAGATGCTTGGGTTAAAAACATGGTCTTTTTTCTTCTTTTTTTTTACTCCCCCCTTCAGCACTAGACTGCTTTCTTATGGGAAGCAAGTTTATATGTATCATCTGGTTGCAGAATGTTGCTCCAGGACCAGAGAACTGGAAGCATTTAGCAATTTTTTTTTTTGGTCTCTGCACTAGAAAACCTCAAGAGAATCCCAGGACTTCAGAACTTGATGGATGTCAGCACAAGTCATCAGAAATATGTAATACATGAAAATCTATATTAAAAATATCCAAGCTATTTGCTATAATGAAAACATCTTTATAAAAATTTATTCTGCAATGTTTATTGGTTATTCTGAGACTGCCCATAAATGTTGCTGCATTTAGAATAGACCCTAACTGGACCTTTCTTGTATTGCCTTACAGTATCACAAATTGCCTTTTTGGCATTAAAGGCAGAATTGTTTTCTCTCTATTACACATTTTATTTGTTGGCAGTTACACTATTGTATTTTCTTCATGGAATAAAATAACAAAAAAAAAAAAAAAACCAACTTGTGATTTGTTCTTGTAGATATCTGCACATATATTTTTAGAGGTCAGCTAAAGATTCAGAATTATATCCTTCAAATTTCATGAACAATGTAAACAACAAAATCAATTGTGATAATTAGCCATTAAATGTATTTGCATGATTGAAAAACAGGAAGATAAAAATAAAAAGACTTTTGTGCTCCAGCAAATATAACTTAACTGGAAATGTCAAGACTATTAGGGAATTAATGGAAGTACCAACAAAAACATTCACAGGCCACAGTACCATTATTCTAAACTTTAAAATCCAATGTCAAAAGTTCAGTAATTCATATCTTTTTTCCAGTATTATTGCTTTTAAGTTAAAGCACATTTGCTCGCGTGATTGGAAGTAGCGCCAGAGTCCATTCTTGTGAGCTGATTGCTAGAAATCCAGTTTGGGACTCATGCAGAGCACCCAGGTCTGACGTTTGCAAAATGTGTCAGATCACTCCATAAAAAGAAACAGACTGAAGAGTTCTGGTAACTGCTTGACACCTTAATTTATAAGATTTATGACTTTTATATGAAGGTAGGATTAGCACAATGTATAAAAATTCCAATTGCTGACAGAACATTCTCAAAAGGAAAAAAACCTAATGCTTTTAAATAATTTGGGGGGAAAAAAAAAACACCCTAAGATTTTCCCCACCTCCCTGAAATCCCCCATATCTTTCATCATAGCACCTTTACAAGCACAGACTGCCCCCCTGTATGTTACATACCTTCACTCTCCAGAGGAATACTATTCCAGAACTAGGTCTTGTAATGAATGTGCTATAAGTTCAAATGAGAAACAGAAAATCAGGTTCTGATTTCCCAGCCTTCTGTTTACCTGCTTGCCCTTGGTCCACAGTTCTTGTACAACATCAGCGGTTTGCAAAAATTAGAAAATATTTTTGAAGAAAAGCTCAGTAAGAATTCAAACCTACTAATGCCTACTATTTCAGTCTGATATATAGGAACACATTACAGACCTAAGCATAAGTAATTGCAGATTCCAAATATAATATGCCTCATTCTTCTTGTTACTAGTTCTCACCTTACTTTAGAAAAAGGTTCTCACATTCTCAGATGCAAACCAAGCAATGCCTTGAGGCAGTCATATGCTTAAAGACAAGAACGTAGTTGCAAGGTTCGGTGAATGCAGGTTTCATAATTTTACATTTCTTATGACCAAATATCTCCCAAAGCTTGATCAAAGGAAATTGCAAGCCCACTATGTCTTCAGCTAACACATGCACTAACAGAAAATTTCCATGATGAAAACTAAATTATAAAAGGATCAAATGTGAGTGAACAATGGACTATAAATTGAAAATAGTCATTTGAGTGTGAAACAATCTTTCATTAGTTGGCCATGTTCTCACATTTATTTTCCACAAACAATGACTCATATTAATTTTTTCCTATTGCAAATTCACTAAAAGAAAACTTAATTATAAATAGCTTTGACTATCAAATTGCAGATGCAATTGCAATGGACACTGTTCCATTTTGCAGTGCAGCTTATCCAATCAGGAAATAAAAACAGTTCTGTGACTGCAGTGAACAAAGAACCATTTTCCAATGCTCCCTACTGCTGTAGCTCAAATCCAGGGCTATTACAATATTGGCAATCTTCACATAGAAAAATCATTGGTTTTTTAAGCACTTTTTCATTTAGATCTGCCCTGAACATTTAGCTGATACAGTGGGGAACAGAGCAGAAGCCCATAAGAGTGTGCCAATGCCACAGCATGCTGTATTTAAAAAAAAAAAAAAAGAAAAGAGAAATCCCCAAACCAAAACTAAACACAGCTTAAATTCTCTTAGTGCAGAGAGGTCTGTATACACAGTTCCAGAAACTGCCAAGTGATATACTGTTTGTTGAATGAATTTCACAGGTATTTAAAAAAAAAAAAAAAAAAGAATGTGAGAGACTTCTGTACAAATGCCACAAAGTACAGGGAAATTAGTTGAACATTATCTTTGTTGTGCTTCACACAGTCTGACGACCAGCACTTTGAATCATATTAGGAAGAAAGCAGATGGCCACAATGCCCCAAAAAGCTCCATTTGCTCTTTACCCTCTTCCATGATAGCTCAGGGTTTGAACTCCTTCTCAATGTTACCCCCTACAGACTAGAACTAAAATGAGTTGAAACCTGAACTTGAATCACCGTGGTTCATTCCAAATAAGCAGAGCCACTTCGCCAACAGCTCAGATCACAGACGCTCTGTAGCAGGTCCTCTACACTGACACACATCAACTGCTTCACAGGGTTGCAGGGCACCAGAGTCTCTCTCTTTTCCAATTTTGGAAAAGCTGATTCACTCTATTCTCGATTGCTTTCCAGATACTTGAAAGTGTAAGTACACTTAATATATCCACATATGAAAATAAGCAAGAATTCTATACAACAGCTTTGTCTTTAAGTGTAGGCAACTGCCTATGGCTCCAGGCTGTTCAGGGAGCAAAGCTCCCTCTTACAAAGGTTAATAATATTTCTTCAGATCCAAGACTGGCAGAATATTTGTCTGCACTCATGAAACCCACTGTGCTACCCATGGCAAGGACAGTAAGCAGAAACACAAATTAAACTACATTCAAACTTAAAGAACCACATTTCTCTCTAAAAGTGTCTAGAAAGCATGTTTAGAAGAGTAATGACCTCCAGTCATTACAATCTCAGAGAAGTTCCATCTCTAAATCATTTTATACTACAATTGCCATTCTTTCCCCACTACAAGAAACCACCGCAAGGAACACTTTTAAGTGGAAGAGAATTCCGGGGGCGTTGCCACACAGAAATTAGTGAATGACAAACTAGTAAATGAACAGGTTTTTTACAGATTTTAGATACTATGATACCAGAGTCCTAAAATCATCGCATCTGACCAAAGGCAGCACAACTGTCATGCACGAAATAGATTTTGCTGTGAAATAGCCAATATAGTGCTGAAAGCAGCTACTGTTACATCCTCGGTTTGAAATCTTTGCTACCTCACTTTGAAGCAGTGTTTTCCTCTCCACGAGTTTACAGGTCACCAATTTCTTTCTAGATGTACTCTGCTGTCCTAACTACATGTTATTGAAAAATCAAGTCAATAGGAAAAGAAACAAAGCATATCATACATATTACTGACACTGGGTCTGAGTGTTCTAGTTAGAAACATTTCAGTCTTCATCATATATCATGACACAGAGGTCAAAGGAATGGACCAAGGCAATCCCCTTCTCTTGGTATTACTATTGTAATAGCAAAAATAAAACAGAGGAATTGAGGTTTGTTGTTTAACAAGTTAAAACACACATTGAACAGCAATCATATTGAAAGCTGGGGACACTAATGAAAGCAAACGAAAACACAGAAAAGCTCATCTGCCATCCAGAAGCCAAGATCAGGAAGATCCTTACATTTTGTAATGTATGTTCTAATGTAATGATGTGCATAAACTGTGCAAATGTTAGAATACTTGAGCACTAGACACATTTAGAAAAATCTGGCAGAGCAAGTTATCTAGGCACTTGTAGATCCCAAAAAAGCTTTTTTTTAATTAGGAAATTTCACAGGAAATTAAATAAAAATGTGTTTTTCTAACTAACTGGAAGAGCAGAATCTATAATTTAACACTAATATACGCCTGCTGTCCTTACATCCTACCAGTTCATAAAACTAAGAGCTGTTCTGAATTCAAAATGCACTAACCAGCAATCCATAAAAGTATAATATCAAGATGAAAAACAAACTTAAAACCTCAGTGCCACTCACACCAGCCACCCACTCTTTTTTTGAGTATTCTGGCAAAGAAGATATTATTGCTGCCACAGACCTGTCACTTAGTCACTCCCTCACTACCCAAGAAGTCCAAAATCCCTTTTCCAAAATTGTACTTGAGGCATTGCAGTGTGTCATGAGATGTCAGGTAGTCAGTCTGAACTGAAGTACAGCATCTTGGGGCAGACTGTAGACTCCCTCGATAAATATCACAGCTACACAGAAAAATCTCATGTCATCCCTTCAACAGTCCAGCTTTAGCTAAATGCTTGGCAAGGTACCAAGATTAACGCCACTGGAAGAGAAGACATGGAAGAGCAAAGTGATGGACAAGGTGGTAAAGAAAGGGAGATTAAATCGCCTGTTACAAAACGCAAGGTTAAAAAGTAGAGAGTGTTTGTGGATAGAATAATGGCAAGGGAGAGAGTGAGATTCTCCTTATGATAAAGACAGATTTCCAGTAACTGATGGGATTTCCTAAGGGTTACATGAATGTAGACAACTATCATAAATCTCTATTACTGCACAAACTTACAGTAACAGCTCTTCCCTTGTTTTAGCTGTGCACTAGAAGATTGAAAGTTTAGACCAAAGCAGTCATATGGGCAATAAAATAAATATAAGGATGTAGAAAGATGCTTAGTAGGCTTCAGCTTGAAAGAGGACAGTAGACAACATGGCATGAAGAATATTTCTTAGACAATGTTCATAAAAGTAAGATGGCAGAAAATAGGAAGACAAATGTAAGTCCAGCTAAATCATAGAAGAGTTTCAATTTGGAAACCACCAACTAGCAGATTTTATAGTCTCATTCCAGAAAATCTTAATTCTAAATTGCGTGATTATTATTGAAATTTATTTAGACCACAGAATCTTCATGGTTGGAAGGGTCCTTTATCATCTAGTCCAATCATACAGAAACAAACAAAAAATAAAGCCACCAACCTCCCCTCTCCCCCAAAAAAAATCACCCAACCCAACAACCTCAGGCACTAGACATAGCCAAGTTCCACACATCTTGTAATATTAAACCCCTGTATTTATACTTTGGTAACTTGCATGCACAATCAATACTGTAATTAAGTCTTAAAAGATATCTATCCAATTACATTAGCTCTGTATTGTTTAAATGCTAATTATAACAAATGTAGCTAGTATGTTTACTTGCACCCAGTATTCCATGATTAAATCTAAAGAAATGTACTTGCAATAAACATTCCTATGTAGCATAGGGGAACCATGTTCATAGATCTGAATTAAATACCAAGTTGTTAATTTCTCAGAAGTGAAAAAGAAAGTACTACAACTATTGGAGCCATGCACAATGAAACACAGTAATACCATGTTACATAACTGCAAAGGATGACACTAAAACCATAAGAAACAGCATATTTTTCTTCTATACTTTATGTGAAAAAGGTCTGCTGCTGTTCTTTCACCCCTGAGCGTCTCATTTATACTTTGTACAAGACACTACAACGCAGAATGTGACATTTTCCTTTCCTCTCTGTGGAGCTCCAGTACGTTCACCCTGCTGGGATCCGATGAATTAAAGGGCACCCAGGTACCCATTTCCAGGAGCTGGGTGGTGCTCCTGGCATGGCCCTCATCCCCACAGCTGGCACAACCCAACCATCAGCTGTCCACGTGCTCCAGGAGCGCGAACAGCATGCTCAGCGCTGGGAAACATCAGCAGGAAGGAAATTCCTTTTGTGAATAATGTCGCCTCACCAGCTAAGGATGAATTACCGGATTCAAAGATGACATCAGGAGGGAATGGAAAAGACTTGAAAAATATCATTTGATGCACTTAAATTTCTGCACTTGCAGCCAAGCAAAACTAACTTTGCGTGCTCACAGAAGAGCTTTGATCAGGTGTTGGCTTCCCAGGTGTTTCAGTGTTGTGCTCTACCAAGACAAGTAAAACCCCACTCACCCGCTGCTTCTATCCAGTTGAGGGGAAAAATAATTTTCCAAAGCATCAGATACCTGTGCCTCTTAAATTACTGTTCAGGTGACATACTGGGCGAATGTGCCAGAAGGTAGTTACCTACCAATTAGCAAGCCAGATTATAACACATAGACCTTGTTGTTGTTCTTCCATTGTTGGCAGTTTCTCTGTGCGGAGAATTTGTTGAATGGCTTGTGAAACAGTAGCATGAAACCACATCGCTGAGCAAAGAGTCTTCTGGTTAACAATATACTTTATCTTATTCTAACTGAGCCTGTTACCTCTTCTCCTGTTATGGTAAGCATATTACATACTAACAGTCAATTCCAATCCTGGATTTTCTTAAGCGTTGCAGTAGCCGAGTTTGATAGTTTTCTCCTACTGCTTTTTGATTGCTGGCATTCTAGACAAAACAAAGGAAAAGCAGGTTTTATACATATATATGTAAACGTATGTAACAGAGAATGGGATAAGATCCATTGGACAATGACCTAGAACAACTAAAAGATAACAGCGTTGCTTTCCTTGTGACAGCCCCTCAACTGCCAGGGAATTAATAGGAAGAGCAAGAAGTCATACTGTCACACATTGGACAACCATCTTAGAACAAATCTATTTACTTTTTGGTTTCTTTCTTTTGTTCTGTACTAAAATGACACAATTTACCTTTAGAAATAAAATTGCTCATGAGTTATCTACATACGATCTACATACAATTTGAGAATTTATTTGCCAAGTAGCAAAGCAAATTCCTCATGTTACCGTCAATTTCATATATACTTGAGATAAACTATGGCTTACTGATAGTATGTGCTATGTATATAAAAAAATAAAAATATCAAAATAATGTAGAATGGAAAACAAGATGAAAGACGCAATATGATTCTATTTTCCTTTGAAAATATCTACTTGAAATGAAATACCGTAACCGCTTTGCTTCAATAATTTAGCTTCCATGACAATACATCAATGTTACATTAAGGTCTCAAATCTGTTATTAGTGTATTCTTCTCATATCACGAAACCACAGATTTGTGCTTCATGGATGATGAAAGCACTACCTAGGACTGCATGTTTGAGCACAAACAATATCAGGAGAATTACTATTTATTAAATGAAGCCGACAAATAGGTTGCTAAATTTTTAAAACCTCTGAATAAGAACTATATAAATATCCCACAACATTGCTAACAAGGATCTCAAGAGGCTTTCAACCAAAAGCTTTCAAAAGAAATTCAAGAAGTCAATGTCACTTAGTCAAACTAACAAGATGCATGTGGTTTTGCATCAAACCTACACAGAACTACACTGATTAATTGGAAACCTTATACTGTCCCAAGTTTTTCCTCAAAGGAAGCCAACATCCACAATTATGGCTTTGTTATTTGTTTTAAGTCTATGCTAAACTCTTCCTTTCATTTTTAAAAAAAGATGGTCTGAAGTTCATGAGCTGAGCCATATCTAAATATAGCAGTGTCAAGATACAGTTGTGATAAGGAAAAAACCATCTCCTAAACCTTATTTGCAACATCTTCAGCCCTTAGCAAACCCCTGCTTTGTCCCCTTTTAAGCTGTTAGACCAGCACAAATTGAGGAAAACTCCGCATCAGGCTGGCTGACAAACAGCCCTCTGAGGCTGCTGACCATGGCCTTGTTTTGGCCCAGCTTCAACTACACCTGGACCCATCACAAACTTTTAGCATTACCCACACCTTGCTGTTCTTCCTGAGGATTCTCTGCACGCACAGCACAGAAAGTCTTTAATTACCTGATTAAAGTGGCTTCTCGCTCCTTTGCATTGCCAGAGCTGGGGTGAGAAATGGGGCTAGCTATTGAATACAGACTTATAGGTACTGCAAAAAATAACTCATATCTGATAAAAAAAATTAAAAAACGTTCTTCTCTGACTTCTGTCTAGAGCTTTGTTGCAAGCACTTTTGCAGAGGAGCACAACTAGTTAAAATGCACCAGAGGCTGCTGGCAATTGGCTATTCCTAAGGTAAAGTAGTGGAGCCTCTCAAAAAGAGTTATCAACATTTCACATATGTTTGCATTATGTTTGTTCATTCATGCAAATGAAATAGTCATTAATTGTGCTCCTCTGTATTGCCGTAAAGAAAAAGCCATTGCTTTCCCTGCTATCGTTATAACACATTATCAGTTTCCACTAAGAAACCCACAGTTGGATCAGTTTTTCCAATATGAAACACAAAAGTTTACAGACCACCACTAGAAATTTTTCAAACAGCTTTTTTCAAAAAAATACAAATAATTACACTGTGACATAACTTTTCTTTAATCAGATGATGGCCATTTGTAAAGACCTGATCTAGACTTAAAATATATAGCCATGTGAGGTTTATACATGCGTTTCTGAAAATTCTTCTAGGAGTCAAACGTAGAAAAGAATGAAAAGGAGATACCAAAAGAAACAAAAGCATAGACTATAAAACTGTAACAGTAGGTTGGATGTATAGTCCCATCAATTTATACTAAACAGTGAAACTGTCGAAGGAGAGACTTCATATAAAAGGTCAGGCTTTATTTCTGTTATTCACTTTTTCCCCCTCATGCTTTCAATAAATTGCTTAGCTTAAGAAAAAAAAAAAAAAAA
>VZTM01032978.1:0-40889 GCA_013400555.1 Jacana jacana
TCATGAGAGCAAAGGGGTAGAATCAAGAAGTATTAACACTAACCATCACAAAGTTCTGCCAGCTGCAGAACCAACTTCAGTTAAATGGATATAGTTTTTCATCTGGATAGTCAAATTTTCTTGTATTTTTACCCAATAATATTTTCTCAACTGAACATGAACTCCGTATCAAAGGCATACAAGTAACAGACCCACATGGTAACAAAAGCAGTTGGTCTATGGGTATTCAAGATTATACTGCCATAAATACAGTGATTAACTCACAACTCAAGTTTTAACTGTTAAATTGATACAGCTTTCCATGCTGATTAGACTTTATTCAGAAAAATACAAACTGCATCACTAAGTCTAGTCTTCTCATTCACAATTAGACCATATAATCTTTTTAACATGTTGAAAACAGATCACACTAAGTGAAGTCTTTGTGTCTTGTATATTGGCATTAATATTCTCATATATCTACTGCAAAGTTCCTAGATGCATCAGAAAGTTCTTTGGATTGTCTTGAAAAGCTAGATGTCCCCTGGAGAGTCCTCAGGGACAGACTGCTGTGGTGCTGTGGTGTGTTGTTAGGTTTTCTTTCTTTTTTTTTTTTTTTTTCTTTAAAGCATTTTCCATATTTACACAATACCAACAAGGAATCAGATCAGCTCCAAAATGCAAAGTCAGAATTCTGTAAAACGCTTTGGGTTACATACTCACAGTGTTTCGTTCTGAAGAAGGTCCATACACACAATAACGGCATCCAGAACTAAGCAAATTTAAGAAAAATCTCATTTAGGACATGAATCATGTCACAAGTGTTATTCTTATGAAACAATCTTGCTCTCACTCCCTCCCAAACTGACAAACATGCATATTAGTTAACAAGCAGACAATTTTTTGAGACAAGCATTCTACAAATATGTACAGTGCAAGAGATTCCTATGTAACTTGTCTGTTTTGTGATCTTGTCTCTCCCCCATTCATCTGACAGAAAAGTAAAAAGACTGTTTCAGGGTCCAACCTTTTAACTGTCAACAAGGAGGCTCAAGTCCAATGAAAGAGCAATCTAATATTCAAAATGTTGCTTTGAATCCACAAACAAAATTTACTTACACTTTCAATACACACTAACATTTTCTCACCAAGTTTTTCTTCAAAATATCTGCATTGAGCAATCTCTTGGTAGTTTCCTCCTTAGTACAATTTTCAATGGGAATATATTTTTATCACTACACACAAACCTGCCCACCCATTGAAGAAGAACACGACTCTGCTTCTGCTAAGACACAGCTGACTGGCAGCACACTGCTCTGAAACAGCTGACAGTCTGAATAGAGCTCACAACATAATTTTATGTCCAGAAAGAAGGAAGACAAACAGGAAGCTAGAACAGTATGTAAATAAAGCACAGAACACTATATAGACCACCTTCTCTTAAAATTCTTCACCTTATGCAACTAACAACAGAATACATTCAAACATGAACAACATTCAAACCAGTAAGTGACATTTGGCAATATTAGAAATACTTTATGTAGAAATCGATCTGATAAACCTCTATTCTGCTTTTTCTGGCTTCTTGTGCTTCTGCTGACATATTTAATCAAGAACATTTTTATTTTATAAAAAAGCATATACCAAGTTCTGCAACACTATTTCTAAAAACACATGCCTTAATTGCCTCCTAAAATTATATTATTGCTATCTTTGTTCTCTTTAATTAGCAGAATAGAATCATAGAATCATAGAATCATTTAGGTTGGAAGAGACCCCTGGGATCATCAAGTCCAACCATCAGCCCTACTCTACAAGTTCTCCCCTACACTAGATCCCTCAACACCACTTGATAAAAGGAACAACTCCCTAAGGCCAAGTCTCCCTCTGCTAGCCTAAAAGAATGTCAAAAAGCACCTAATCTGCTTTTCAACAAATTTACAACCAGAGATTAACTGAATTCTAAAAGTAGTTAAAACTTTGGGGGCAAATCTGAGCCCATTTTACAACACTAGTTTCCTGCCTCTCATGTAGCTCAATCAGTTCAAGAAGCACTCGACAACTAAAGGATACAGTCTGCCTGTTCACAGCCTGCTTTAATTGTATCTTGAATGTCTTCCAGCAGATCAAAATCTGGCAGCATTAGTGACCTGTGCACAGTAATATTTTGGTACTGATCCCCACTGGCGAGGGCATTCCTAGTACCACCTGTGCCAAATAAAACTATAGCGACTTCATCTTTACTCTCAGCAAAAACCTGGAAACAGAAAATACAGAACAGGTATTAAAACAGAGGTAGATTCATGTACAACTATGTTACGTAGACTCAAGCAAGCTGATCTGATTTTGAAACAGTGTCAACTACAGTGGATTTTTCTTTTTACTTTTATTTAACTTCTTCACTGCTATCCTACCAAAATGTAACCTTACAGACAGCTCACTATAATGTAGATAGCATCATGTCAGTCTGTTGGTTTAATTATATCTGGGATAAAACAAGTAAAATTTGCTGATTCAGTCCTTGAAATCAGTTTTCAGTATGGTGAATCTTAAGAATGTTGAAACATTTTAGAGAAAGAAGAATACTTTTTCGCCCTAAAAGTTTCCGCTGCCCATAAGAAAAAGAGTGATCAATCCAACTGCCACATGTCCATGAAAGTACAGCTGAAACAATGAGCACTGGCACTAGTGCATAAAAACAGAGTAATTCTTACTCATTTCTCATTTATTTCCATTATTAGTAAATGAGGAAAATATTTCACAGATGTCATTGCTTCCTCTCCCTTTTTAACAGGTTTTAATCCCATGTAAAGTTGCATATACCTGTCGCTGCACAAACTTTGTCATAACCTTCTTGGCTTGTTCAAGTGAAGACTCCTCACCAAAGGCAGAATTGCTCATTGGAAAGCCTACATCCAGGCACAGCACTATGGCTGCCTAAAAAGGAAAGATAATACCAAATGAAAATGTAAAAGGGCCAATATAAGCATAATATAATATAAGCATAATTACATAAAAGGGTTAGTTCAGATCCTTGAAAATATAAAGCCTAAAAATCAAACTACTATTGGTTTCTTTTACAGTAACTGTTAATTACAGATGATGGTGGAGGAAAGAACCAGCACAACTGCACTGAACTCAGAATCCGTTAATCCCATACCATGTTTACAGAGTACAGCTTCACCCTGTAGTCAACACTGGTGAGGCCACACCTTGAGTACTGTGTCCAGTTCTGGGCACCTCAACACAAGAGAGATCTGGAAGTGCTGGAGCGAGTCAGAGGAGAGCAACGAAACTGGTGAAGGGCCTGGAGCATAAATCTTATGAAGAGCGATTGAGGGAGCTGGGACTGTTTAGTTTGAGGAAGAGGAGGCTGAGGGGAGACCCTATCACTCTCTACAACTGCTTGAAAGGGCATTGTAGAGAGGTTGGTGCTGGTCTCTTCTCACAGGCAATTAGCGATAGAACAAGAGGGAATGGCTGCAAGCTGCAGCAGGGTAGGGTTAGGCTGGACATTAAGAAAAAAACTCTTCACAGAAAGAGTGGTCAGTCACTGGAATCAGCTGCTCAGAGAGGTGGTGGTGTTGCCATCCCTGACTATTTAAGAGTAGATTAGCTGTGGTGTTGGGGGATATGGTGTAGGGGAGAACTTTGTAGAGTAGGGCTGATGGTTGGACTCAATGATCCCAACGGTCTCTTCCAACCAAAATGATTCTATGATTCTATGTTCCAGGCATCTCAGTGGAAAATAGGACAAATCCTATGTTACACAATTATTTGTCAAGAGGGGCAATTTCCATTCAACTTCATGAACATATTAGGGATCTAAGGGCTGTTCTATACAGGAAATAATACAGTGATATTTCAGGTGAAAATTATCAGCACAACACAAGGTGGAGATTCAAGCTTGCTCCCTATCCTCTACAGCTACATCCACCCCTCACAGTTACCCGGAATAGCTGCAGACAGCTGTCTGGTCTAACCTAAGAACAGAAGAATGACTGCACTCCTGTGGCTTCCAGGGAGGATCAGAACATCTGTTGCTACTAGAGGTGTCTCAGCAGTGTGCGCCAGTGCCTGAGGCGTGCAGTGATGCTCTTAATGCCTCAGAAGGAAGAATTCCGATTTCAGGGGCTTTAATCTTACAAGGTAGCATATCTGTTTATATTTCTGATCACTGCTTTAACTTCTCAATATATAATAGCACCCAAGACTTTCCCTTAATTGATTTTTAAACTAGCATATAAATAAAATTGCTTCTTGTGAGCTCTCTTGTTCAACATTTTTTGATAATGAATAATACCTGCAGCGTATTGCCCACTCAACTGGTTTTGCTAAATTCCTCTAAAATTCTTCCACTGACTCTACTTACCTTGATTAACCTAAGTCATTTTCCCATCCAGCTGAATGAAGCTATAAGAGGAATTCAGCAAAATTATGTCCTGCACCTTCAAGGACACTGACCAAAGGTCAGCTGAAATCTATTCTCACTGATTAAACCAAAGTTCTTTAAATATGCATTAAAATCTTGACTATTGGACAGTCAGTAGCTTAAATTACACTGCATACAAAAAATTATTGTTTGCCAGAACACAGGAAATTTAGGTACCTGGTCTGGAGCCGGTCACTTTGTTTTAAAATACAAAACATATCCAATTCTCTATGAAGTGAAGCTGCCAAAAGGACACGGGCACTAAATCAGAAGATTGAAAATCAAGCGACATGAGATGCATAGCCTGCTTTTGCAAAACAAAAGGGATGAACAAAAAGAAAAGGTGTTGCTTAAAGCTCTTTTGTACGTGACCATGCGAACAACTCCAAGTTAAAACCTTTTTAAACATCAACCAAAAGAACCTGATTCTTTTCGTCACTCAAATAGATATTTCTTAATATCAAGTTTATAGGAACAATTTGCCCAATTAGTTGTCTAATGCTCTGTATTAGCAGCTCTCAAACTTTGTTCTTATCCTCCACCTTTTCCCAAAATATATTGTGCACCTCCTGTCATTTTAACAAGCACTGGTTTCACTCCCTGCACCCCCTCAAGACAGGGCAAAAGGAAGAAAAAAAAAAAGAAGGCTGAGTAACAGGGCTCCACTAGACATCCAGCAGGTTATTATCTTGCTTAGCACTCTGTTCCTCACTCTGCCTTCACTAGTAGCATGCCTGGGAGCCAAGAATTAATGCTTTTGAGGCAGCTGGTCTGCAAATGCTTAGAGTAGAATAGAGGCAGTAACTGAGGCTGCACGAGATTCTCATAAGAGCCTTGTTACAGCTCACCTGCCAGCCCGAGGAATTACTCTACCAGCATCAGCAACTGCAGACCCTTGGCTTGTTGCTGTCCTGCCTCAAAACACAGAATGGCTGGCAGCTGAATTAATCCTGTTGTCCAAAGCAGCTCTTCACAGCTGGCAAGATGAAAAGCAAAGCAACCAAACAAGTGCAGGAGAAGAGCTGCTGCTTAGCTTGAGATAAAATGCTCAAATGTCAAGTGCTAACACACTCTTCTGGAAGGCGGCAAACTCCAAGCCCCGTGCCTACTCAGGTGTGTGGAATCCTCCTTCAGGAAGGGGGCACGTGTCCCTTTTTGTAATCCTCCTCTGCATGTCTCTTCAGCTGTCGTTAACCTCTGTGCGTCTCACCACTGAGCATCCAGTACTAATATTTTTCACCTGCAGAATACTAAGTGATGCTTTTAAGATGCTCAGCATGTGTGATTGCAGGACAACACCGTCACACCTGAGCTAACATCAATCTGCTTTGCTCAAGTACTGATAAGGATGGAAACAAGCCTGCCTTTATCTCTAACCTCACAGTTCTGAAGCTGTTTATTATAAAGCTATATGAGATTTGGCAACAGCAGCACTTTAGCCTGCAGCACAGATAAAGCCTGTGTTTAACTGATACTGAACTGTCCTGTATCAGAAGACACCTTAAGGCAGCTTTCACCAACTGGATTCCTTAAGTATAGCAGACAAACGAACTGCACTTTTAACAGGGCAAAACTACGTCTGTTGTTATTTTAGCAAGAGCAGCAGCAATTACTGCTATGGTGGCTGTGCTGCGCCCAAACCCGCAGCTGCCCCCGAGGCAGGAACGCTCAAGTCCCCTCGAACTAGAGCGCTCGGTCCCGGCAGCAACCCGGCGACGGGCACAGCCAGGAGCCACTCGGTTTCGGGGACGGGTTTTGCCGCCCTGGCTGTGATGCCGTTCGCTCCCATGGCCGCAGCCTGCTGGGTGATGGCAGGCCGGCCTGACTGCGGGAGGCGCAGGCCGCCTGATGGCACTGCAGCCAGTTCCCCCAGGGGAGCATCAGCCACGTCCAGCCCACAGGAAGGCACTACCGGAACCAACCCCGCGGCCAGCACAGGGCCGGCGCAAACACCCACCCCGTTGTCGTGGCCCCCACGACCGGGCCCGAGCGGGCAGCACCCATCTCCATAGCACCCCACCGCTAAGGCACGTCCCCACCACAGCAGCCCGGCTGTCGGGATACCGGAAGACCTCCTCTTCTCCTTCTCCTCTATCCTTCTCTCACCTTGCCGCTCCGCGCCATCTCGCTCGCTCCGGGACCCGGTGCACCGTGCTCAGAGCTCCGGCCGGCGAGGTGTCCCGTTCTCTCCGTGCCCCCCCCGGGAACATGGCGGCGGCGCTTGGCGTTCCGCGGGAGTGTCAGCGCCACCCGGCGGCGGCGCGGGCGGGACCGAGACAAAGGGCGGACGAGGGGAGGAGGTGGGCTTGTTCTGGCACTGCTTCTTCCCCGGGCTCCGGCAGCAGGGAGACGTCGCGTCTCCCTCCTTCCTTCTCTACAGCGGTAGGTGAGGCGGCGCGGCCTCCTCAGCCATGGCTTGGAGTTGGGCCGAGGCCGGTGCAGGACGGGCCGCAGGGAGTGGCTGGGCCGGGAATGGCCTAGCGGGGTTAGAGGGAAGGTAGGTGTGGGATGCTCCCTTCATGTTTCTCCTCAGATCATTCCCTCAGCCCCGCTCAAAGTGCCACATCTCGCAGGCATGACCGTATCTAGGATTTTGTCCATAGGGTGCAGCCAAGGACAAGCCTGGTTTGGGTGGAGTCCACAGGTCCCTGAAGAAGGGCATGCCTGCAGCTGGAGTGTCACTCCTGCCCTTTTCTGCCTCGGAGCACCTCCTGACTGATCCATCCATCACCCACCCCCCAGGGCCCATCCACCCAAAGCTTTCCAGCATCCTCCTCCTGGTGCCCAGGAGTCCTGCAGGACACCTTTGATGAGGGCGCAGCCATTCCCCCAGGACCAGGACGGGGCTTTGGGCCGGATGGAAGTGGCTCACAAGTCACTTTCTATCCATGGATCACTGGAAGAACAGGATTATTTAATTGAACATTGGCACAATGTTAGCTTTCTGCCAGCATTAACAACAGAGAATTTCCGAACCAGATTATGTCCAGGCTGTCTAGTAAAACTGAAGCTTGCTGTTTTTAAAAAGTCCACATATAATAGATACTATATTGTGTATGTCTTGGCACCAGTTGGATATTAAACCATCATCAGAGATGCAAAGACAGTGGCAAATATACTCAATATATATCACATATATCAAGTACTTCTTGTTCTGTGTTACCTTCCCTGTATCCTTTAAGAATATCATTACCAGTATTCTGTCTGTTCTCAGTGTATCTCAACCATGTTAGTATCTACAATTATTCCTAAAACAGAGTGCAAAGTGGTGGTACTAGTATGGCTACGCAAAAGTAAATCTCACATGAACTCTTCCATAACCTTGTACTAGAAGACTGACCCCGCAAACACAAATGCTCCCTTTTTATATTGAGTGATGTTGGGACAAAAATCCCCTTCCCCTCCTTCCTACACTGCCACGCTTCGGCAGTGTTGGTAGTTGAAGGACTTTCTCTTCAAAGCACTTTGCATGTCAAAGGAACAGAGCATCTTGGCAGCATGACAAACATTTTATGGGAAACCAATAGGCAAAAAATTGCAAGAGGAAGCCATGCACTCCCCCTGAATGTCTCTAAGGAGATTTCAGAGTAATCGGCCAAGGAAATCAGGTCTGATTACTATTATTAGGATTATTGTTATTGTTCTGATTTCCAACATAGCTTGCAGTCTAGGTGTAACTCGGATGTGCACACACATACACATACATAAATGGGAAGAACAGAAAAGCAAGAATTGATCCGACTTCATCATCAATGGCTTTTTACACACCAGCAGAAAAGCATTTTTCAAGACATAATCAATGAACATTTTATTTGTATGTCAGGCTTGGGAAGTAAAACCCCAGCCCTGATTGCTGGCACAGAATATTGACACAAAACTGCACAGTCCTCTCTGAATCCTCAATTTGATGTAAAAGCTGAATCCCAGGCTTTGGTCCAAACCCTCATTGCTAGAGCAGTAATTGTGACCATCACTCAGAGAAACCTAATTTGAGTGTGAACTAGGAACCTCTGCTTTGCAGGAAGGTTGGTGTGCCCAGCCCAGGTAAAGCAGAGGTCTTACAAACTCTAAGTAAAACTAAAGATGCCTGTTTCCATGAAACTCCATCCGTGACCTTCCTGTCCATTAGCTCTCAGTCTGGCATAAACAGGGTCTTATAATTCCCAGCAAAACAATAAGCAAACAGTAAACCCAAACTTTCCCCCATTTTCCTCAGAGCTATTTCCACTATTCAAAGGAAAACTGGCTCATCATTTCTGAAACAAACTTTAATCCCCATTTCCTTCACAAGTCTGCACAGAGCTCCCTTATAGGTAATCATCAGATCCAACTAATCAACTCCCTCTGGGGGCAACAGGGCTTCGTTAGCCCAGGTCAAGACTTGAAGATCTTTGCCTGCAAGCACTTGCCAAAAGATGCTTGTGATTAATTGGCCATTTCCATTTTACAGAATGTCAGTCTCTGAGTATAAATAATAAATATGTGACTTCTCAGAGGACTTGGCACCCAGGGACAGCGGCTGTAATCTCATTTGCAACAGAGTCAGACCTCAGTCCCTGCAAGGTTCTCACTCATTGCTCTGCTCACTCCGGTTTTGCCTACTTGTCTTCCCCGCAAAAAACTAAGCCCGGGTTAAATAAGCATCCTCTTGGGAAGTAGCAATGAGGGAACTGCCTTGTGTTTAACTTCAGTCAATGCCTTTGTAAGGCAGCAAGGAAAATGGCTTCCCTGTTTGGTTACAGGAAGGAGTGTATTACCCAGAGAGTTGCAGCTGGGACACAGCTGCTTCTGGCAGCTCTGAGCAAATGTGAGTGGCTTCAGTGTGAGAGCAGAAAGATGACTTTCTCCCCCTTGGAGCAATTGCCCACTGGGTCAAACTTTGGAGAAGTGCCTGGTGGAAGGAGGAATACTGTAGCCATCTGGGATGTAGCCCAATAGTTATGTTGAAATAGACACACGAAGCAGAACTTTTCCAAAGAATTCACTTTGCAATCTTGCCTTATTCTTTGCCTGGGTTTATATGTAGACATGGGCACTAACTGCAAACTGAGGAATTATGAACTGAGTTTCCTACGGAGATAAATGAAGCAGGGCAAGGACATTGTGACACCAATCAGCTTTGTATGTCTACCAGTACAAGCTTGGCAGCAAATGGAAAGATGAAATAGGCAGGAAATTGGCACCCAAAGCAAAGCAGAGTTTAGAAGCACATCTGCTTCTTCCTGTATCGGGCTTCATGAGGTGTGCACAGTTGTCATCTCCTAAGAGGTCTTTCCAAACACCTGCCTGCAAGCACATGCCAAAACTGTGGTGCACACCAGCACTAGCATTTATGATGTCTGTTTAGTGATTCCTGATGGTCCTCCCAATAGATGTGAGCCTAACACTGCCTTTGCTTAGTTTCTTCTCTGGAATACACCTACTGGGAAAAGATCTCAAACACAGGTTTCACTCTCCAAAGCAAAATTTATCTTTGACTTTGAGGATCAGCTGTAAGTCCACAGGGCTTGTCCTCTGGCTGTCTATGACTCATGAACACTTGGCATATTACAAAACTGCCTTTAATAAACTTAAAAAATAATAATAAAACCAAAAATCCTTCTGGGGATTTAACAGTTCCCATCTGCCAGTCTACCAGCTCAGTCCATTTTTAATTTAGCTCATGCAATGGAAGGAAATGAGTTGACTAGGAAACATAAGGAAATTATTGTGCTAGGAAGATTAGAAAGCTAAATAGGAAGGATTATCCAGTCTTGCCTGAAAAACACAGAAGAAAAAGATAGTAAGGAGAGGCAATGAGTTACAAAAGTATAGTATAGTATAGGTGTGTACTGCCAGGCACACTTTAGCTCAAGGGCTCCTGAAGGGTGGCAAATGGGTAGATCACAGCTGACAGACAAACTGCTTCAGAGCAACACAACCACAACCCCTAGTCCCACCCCAACACAGGGAATACTTCAGAAACGGCTCCGCAAATCCTTTTGCAGTGAGCTGAGGAACTCTGAAGCCCCACGTTCATAGTTCCTCCTCCAAAAGGTAGTGGCACTATTGCTTTTACTCCTCACTGTCCTCCATCCAGCTGCTGAATTTACAGCCTCCTTTGTCCCTCTGACCAATCCCTTTCTTTCTCTTCTCCAGACTGTGCAGTTAAGGCACATTTCTCAGGTAGAGTAAAGAAATCCACCGGCTGTGATAGACCAGCAGAGGGACCTTATTAAGTGCCACAGAGAGGGAAAACATGAAGTCACAAGTCAACTGTTTGCAGCCCCCCTTTCCCCATGGGGAAAAAGGTATTTACCTTTTTCACACTCTCATGGAGTCACATTAAGAAACACACTCCTGTAGCACACACGTACTGTCCTGCAGAATTGCTGCCCATCCAGTAGTTCCACCTGATGTTCTTCTTTATTCCCGATGAACAGAACAGCAGGTTTGCCTGACAAGTTGAGGTCTGCTTTTTTTTCCCCCCTCAGACCATTTATGAAACTTGTGACAATCATTTTTAGTTCTAATCTTCTTGGGCCTTGTACCTGCCATCCCTCTCAGTTTGGTGTCATTTCCAGATTTCAGGAGCACATTTTGTCTTCAATCAAGTCAAGAAAGAACAGTGCTCAGCCTGAGATGGCCACCCCTAGAAGTAACCACAAAATACAGCTCTGTATCCAGCATTCCGGCTGCTTTTGTGGTATTTTATCATATATCAAAATATATAACAGCCTCCTGGCCTGCTTAAGAGAATGTCATTTAAAACAGCATTAAAGCCTTATTAAAACCAAGGTAAATAATTTCTATCTGTTCCTCTCTCACAAAAAAAAAAAGGGGGGGGGGGTTAATTTGACACTATTTGCTCTATAAACATCCCCCCCCCATTTTCCTTTTACTTATTTTCTAAGCACCTATAAATGGTTCAATTATTTGTTATTCTAGTTTCCAGTAACTGAAGCACAAATACTGTGTAACTCCCTGACATCTTTGCACTCCCTCATCCCTTTTTAAAAAGTGGATGCTATATTTGTAATCTCACCCAGCTTTTCAAGGAAAATCATTAAATGGTTCTGAGGTTGCTTTGGCCAGATTTAGATTTGCCTTGTATGAAATTCACCTGGCTCACCTGACTTGAAAACATCTACCCTGGTTTAGCAGACTCTGACTTTCTGAAATTTATCTATCTTGAATCCCTTTTTGTTGCTGGTGTTAATTGTTTTGCTGCCTGATTGCAGGTGACTTTTGTAAACAGACAGTCTTCCACAGCTGTCAATTATTTAATTAGCTGAAAAGGCAGAAGCATATGTTGTGGGTCCAAAGGCTTCAGCACGTCTCAAACTCGTGTAGCTGTCAGGAGGGCTCTGGAAAACAGAATTTTGTTTTACTTCCTTAATATGTTTTTTCTTTAAGAAGGAAAGAGAACACTAAAGTTGCAAAAGTACAGCTCCAAAATGAGAGGAAATTCTGACATTAAAATTCCTCTTACCCCCTCAGCCAAGTACTTTGTGTCTGCATGTTGTTCATACAGGTTCAACTACAGGAACAAGTACTTTTTGTCCCACAATGCCATAGTCTTTTTCAACACATACCAGAATAAAGTTAGGGCTGTGCGCTAAAGAAATCAAAAGACTTTTGCCTCATTTATTAGAAAAAATAGGAGACATAGAGCAAAAGAGGAAATTCTTATGATCATGGTAACCTAATGATATTTTAAGAATTAATTCTCTGGTTTTGTTGGTAGGTTTCCTGCATTCTGGTTTACAAATCACTTGAAGACAAGCCTCTCACCAGTAGGCATGGGTTCTGTGAGCCACGTTTTCTGAAGTGCTCAGTTTTAGATGCATGCAGATCTAGAGAAGTGCTGAGCACTTACAAGTGCTCCTGAAAGGAGCTTCACTTTCAACATAGAAAATGCCTTGTTATACTAGAAGCTCTGAAAAAATCAGCTGCAAGTCGTCTCAGAGGGGCACTGGGACTTCATGGACATTTGTAGCTTCTAAAATCCTTGTGCCTCGGTTGCCACGTGTAAGTTCATCTGCACTTACGTCACATGCTGCTGTAAAACAACAACCAAACCATTGTATTTATGTGAAATACTTACATGTTACATGGCGTGTGTTATCGAGAGATTGCTTTGTATGATCTGTGAAAATGGGCTTTGGCCACACTTAAGGGCAAAGCAAAAGGCTGGATTGGCTTCTCATGAAATGCTTTCCCAGTGCCCCACTATGTAAGCTGTCACACCAGAGAAAGGATGGCGTGGACTCCTGTGACTGAGGATTCCTTCAGATGGCATACCTATCAGGAACAGGGAGGAATTAATTTTATATGAATATATTAAAAATCGTCAGGATGTAACTTAGTATTTGCCATTGCACTGTCACGATATGAAGGATGCATTTCTAAGGCAGGAAAAAAAAAAAAAAGGACAAAAAACCCAACACTGTAGTGGGCTTTTCTCCACATTTTTCAGTTCAGCCACTGGAGGGCAACATGGTCCCAGTCACCTCGGCAGAGGAAGCACTGCAGCCTGCAGAATTAGGCAGCGCGCACCCAGCAGGCACCACCAAACTACAGAGGAATTTCTCCATAAAGGTATGGCAGAAATCAGACAACAACAACAACAACCACAACAAACCCACCCACCGTTTGTTTTGTTGGTGGGGATTTTTTTAATATTTTAACATTGTACCTTTTTTTTGGAAGGCAGTTTTATAAATTTCTTCCTAAGTCTAAAATCTATTAAGCTGGGTTTCTACTTAGGATGATATTTTCACGAGTTATAAATATTAGCCGGAGGAGACGATGCAAGGCCCACTCAGCCTGGTATTTGCCATTGCTAAGTAGCTAAAAACCCAACACATGTTTCTACTCTTGAAATAACTCTGGCAGGCTTTTCTGGATTAGATGTTAAATCCGTTGCAACAGATTACTTCTTTATTATATTTTAGAGGACTATGAGCAGTGTAGTAGTGTCTGATTATTATTATTATTTTTAATTAAAAGAAATAGTTTGGCTTGGTTGAACTCTGGAGCACCTGGGATCCTGGAGAGGACCGGAGAGTTCATGTCACATATGCTCACTTTGAGGAAAGCACCAGCCCAGCAAAAGAGTAGCAAATAGTGTTTGAAAAAATCAACAGCCAGTCTTTTTAGAAAAGGGTAATAAGTACAAAGTAGATGCAAGTAAAATGGAATAGCACCTTAGAAACTGGGGGGAAATGCAGACTGCATTACAAGACACAGCAAAACAACAACCTTTTGCCCACAAGTTTTGTATTGGCTGCTGCTGTTTCGGATTGGGATTCGCAGCAGCAGAATCTCATCCATCTTGTTCTCCACGTGCTCTTGCTTTCACAGTCTTTCTCTCTCGCCCCTCTCGGTGCAGTAAGTCTTTGTTTGCAGCTGTTAGCAATCCAGCTGTGTTTTCTGCATCTCTGGAAAGCGCTTTCATGCAGCAGGCTGGTTCTGGACAGGCTTGCTAGGATAACTCACTGTGGGAAGGATTTGCTTTGTGGATGCACAAAGATAAGCCTTTAAGTATCCTCCCTGTTTCATCCTTCCCCCACCAGCATCATGCACGTAGTCATGCACGCACACACATGTGCTGGCTCATGGTCCAATTTAATCCTTGTAGCACAGGGTTTTGTTCCTTATCCATCCAACCAGCCTGCGGGGGGGCATGGGGGCAGCCAAAAAAAGCTCTTTCTGAGCCAGGAGAGAGGGTCCTATTTTAAATCCCTGTTCATTTGCCTGCACCTGGAAGCAGACTAAAAGGATGAAGGTTTGGATATTTAGAGAAGTATCAGCTTTAATGCACTTTTAAAGTGGAGTGTTGCAAACACTGAGGACAGGACATCATGTTTTAAAGCTCTTATTTCTTGTGAGTTCCCAGTTTGTACAGCTTTGGGAGACAAAGCAGCAGTGTGAAGGACAGCACTGCTATTTGAGAGGAAATAAGAATGGGATTAAATTTGTAAGTTTGGGTTTTATTTGTGTAAATTGATGTTAACCTGTGGCACTAGCAGATGTAGAGGCAGGGGAAGAATGATGTCATGTTTTCCCTGTCAGTTATTTTTTTGCAGGAATTCCTTGGAGGGAAGTCATCAGGATGCCAACTTCTGGTCTCTGCAGAGCTTTTGTGCTAGACAAGGCAGATGTTTAAATTTTTATAACTTTCTCTTGAAAGCAGCTACAAATTTAGCCGTCAAAAGAGACTTGATTTTAGAGAGCAATTGGAGCTTCAGAGCAATTCTTCTGTGGTTCAGAGGTGACTGAAATCACCACAGTCACATGAAACTTTTGCCTTAGAGCTTGTTTCAGTATCAGAGTTCATCACTTCAGCAACGTGTAATCTCATTGTAGAGGAGTCAGTATTATTACCTGGTTTTAATTGCTAGTCACTAAAGACATCTCTACCAAGGCATATTTGGTGAGAACTGAGATGTCATTTAGCAGTGACACTAGATGTTCCCTGGGATGATATCATACTGCTTCCTATATTAAATATTTCACTTTTTTTTTTACTTCATGCAAATACTAGGAATTATTGCTGCTCATTTCTTAAGTCACAGGGGAGCTCATTTGACTAAATTAAGGAAGGTTAAAATTGCTTGTGTTTATTAACTCTGCATGCAACTTATACAAGGTTAAAATGTTAAGGAAAATCTGCATTATGATGGAAGAATATTTTAGTAATTGCCTGTAATTATAAGGGTGGCTTGCTACAAATACATTTAAATACATTGTAGCAAAAGACACTAGAAGCTGACACTTCTATAGTTTAGGACAAGTAATGTATTTTAGGAAGAAAGATTGACTAACTGGCATGCTCCCCTTAGGCCAGCAAGCCCAGAAGTTGCTGGATTCATGCCTGGCACTGGCACTGTAAGAGCCATTAGGTTTACTTGTGGCATTTGGGGTTGTTTGGATGAGAACTGCAGGTGATTCAGAAAACCAGGCTAGAATAAATTAAGCTGTATTTGTCTTATACCATAATGAGGCAGTTTGCTGTTATTTTGCAGTAGAAATAGTTGATTCACTTACCTTATCGCTGGAGGAGCAGAAAGAATTTAGCATACATATGAAGATAATGAAAGGCATATTGAAATATATTGGTCTTAATATACATTAGTGATGGAGGAACTTGCAATGCACCAAGCCCTGAGGGAACAGTTGCCTGGGAGGTGGGTTTTTATCCTATTTACCAGGCAAAACATACTGTCAAATTCAGTAGTTATCCTTTTTTGTCTTGTAATGTTAAATTTCCAGGGGGAAGAAATGGTTGGGAAAAGGAGCCCTAAGACAGGGAGATCACATCTGGGCAGAAACTTTGAATCGTAGAGGGCTCCAGGTCAAATTCACCCATGGCAAACCTAATTTCTATGGATGCAAACCACAAAGGATTTTAGCAGCTCTATTTTTGGGAGAAGGTTTGATGTTTTAGCACATTAAAAGCAAGGGCATTTTTTTAACACAGGGACAAACACATTGCTGGCCTGACTATTTTAATGCGTTCTGACAGACTTCAGCTACCGTGTAATGACAAGAAATTAGGGAGACTAGAAGTTAAAGGAACGGAGTGACCGGGGGGATCCATGAGAGCCCCTCAAGCCTCATTTCTCTGGGCTGCCTGTCCAAATGCAGCCACACTTCACCCGTTTATGTGAAAGGATGCTTAGGGGACTTTTTGAACCCCATGACAATTTACCCTGTTATCAAACACACAGCCACAAACCCTCATTAACCCATCATTAAGTGGCTACCTGTTGGAAGAGAAATTATGTGTTAGTAGTTAAGACAAGCAAACATGATGTCCCTTCTAATTTGCCAAATTAATTGGAAAATTGTGTTTCCATGTGGATTAGCCCCCTGTTATGGGTAGTAGTATTTGCAAAAGGTCTGAATTTATTTCCACTTCTCTCTCTTTTTTTGTGAGTTCCCGTTTCCATATAGGGGATAAATTTGGATGGACTAATCTACTCAGAAATGAATCGGCATTAATCTAACTGCCTGCACATCAACAAGTCTTTGGAAAGAAGCAGGAATAGCACTGGTCCCACAGATAATTCACTGCCTGGGACAAAATGAGCTTGCATAAGTTTTGAGCAAAATTGTGTCCGTCACAGGGCAGGAATGTGGGGTGTGCATCCTTATTTTCTCTCTTTAACACTTGTGTAATTGATGCTTCAGTGAGCAAGAGCAGATTGGAGTGGCTTTTCTTAAGTAGTAGTTGCAGCTGCAAAAAGGTATCCATGGGGGTGGCCACATGGACCCATGGTGCAGCCCGCACTGATGGTCTCACAGGGAGGAACTGTAGGATCCTGGCCTCAGGATTCAAAGCACTGCCCTCAGGGATTAGAAGGGTAATTTCAAGAGACTAACTGTGGTGAAAAGCAGAGTTCATGGTATCACTGTTTCAGTTCTCAAAGAAACTGAATGGGATGAGTGAATCAGCAGGCAGAAATAGCACCTTCTCTTCCCCTGCTGAAATAAATGCTGCAGTCATACAGAGGTGTTTTGCCTGGTGCAAGGGGTCTTCGACAGGAGACTGTCCTGCTGCTAACCATTATGTTATAAAATTATTACCTTCTACTTCAAAGGAAAGAACTGCAAAGATTAATGAGCTACTTCTCTGGACCAAATACCTCCATCCCACCCTGCTACGCCAGGAAGCTGAGTGTCCTTCAGCAGGTTCTTCACTGGAGGCGGGAAGTCCTCAACGTACATCCACCGCACAGGGAATCCTATTCCCTTGGCAATATTTGCAGCAGGCATCACACCAAGAATGCCTTCCTGGTGTTTCCAGCTGTCGGGCTGGACATGGCACTGCCAGTTCGGGGAAACCACCTGCAGGGAGCCTTTTGGCTCAAAGATTTGTTATACTAAAGCTGTGCTAGCCCTCAGCTAGGAATGTTGTTTGGGTTTTGCAAAGATCCACATCTCCTCTTTAGAAGAAAGAAAATGTCAAGTAAGTGTTTGCCCTGTGCTAGCAGGAGGGTAGGACTGTAGTAAGACTGTGTGGGAGAGCACCAAGGGTGTCATTTAATATTTAGACACCTCGAAGAACTGCATAGGTGGCTTCTCCTTTGACTTATAATGAACATACATCTGGAGTACTGAGGGGTTGTAAGAGATCTGTAAATAGCAGCTCCAAGTCACAGACACATAGACCATTTTTGTAGAGTAAATGTAAATACACTTCCTATTTTGGTAGGGAAGCATGTCCCTCCCTACAGATCCTTGAGACTAAAGCCAAACAGATACCCAAAGAGTGAAATTAAATCAAAAAAATTTCATTTGTGCACTACGAAATAAAAGCAAAGAAGAGCCCAGAGTTAGGACAGTTCTGAATACACACAGGTTAGCAAGGGGTAAAACTGAGACCCATTTCAGACACACTTTAAAGTGGGCCTTCAAAGATAATGACTTGTAATCAATCATCAGGATAGAATGACTGTATCCATCCCCCAGTACTGTTTTTACCACAAAGTCAAGCAGAAGCATGAAAGCAGCACTCTTCTAAAGCCACATACATCTTTATTCTCCACCCAAGCCAGCAAGGATGGAAAAAAGGAATGCAATTAAAAATAACAATCAGCAAACACTTAATATCTTTACTTAAAAAAACCATCCAGACTAGAG
This sequence comes from Jacana jacana, assembly GCA_013400555.1. Taxonomy (NCBI): domain Eukaryota; kingdom Metazoa; phylum Chordata; class Aves; order Charadriiformes; family Jacanidae; genus Jacana; species Jacana jacana. The sequence continues at coordinate 18,041 of VZTM01032978.1, forward strand.
CAGCCAGAAACACACCCAACAATCAGAATAACTGGAACTTGCTGGAGTTTGACAGTGGCACATAAGCAGAAATTACTTGTGAGTTTCTGAAAGCAACGGTAGAACAAGACAAAAACTTGTGCTTTTTTCTATTACATGTGATTATGATTATATATTTTGCAGCAGGCAAACCACTCTGGGGGATAATGGGCAAGAGAGGAAGCTATCCAGAGTTGTTTTGAGAAGACTTTGAATAAAACTTTTACAAATAGCACCAGAACTAACCCTAAGCTTAAACCAGCCCCCACCAAAATCAATGGCAGAATGACTATGACTTCAGTAGAAGCAGAGGCAAGCTTGGTTAAGTGTAGAGAAGTAGAAAACATGTGATGGATTCTTTCAGTATTATTCTCAAAAACGTGGCCTCCAAACCCAAAAGCATAGCTGCCATGGTAGAGGGCGGGTAACACAACTTCTCTGTGGCTCCTTTGTGTGTACATAGCAGTAAGAGGCACAGGTTTGGTTTTGTCTCCACTCTGGCAGGCTGCTTGCAAGCCTGAAAGCAAATCCTGCAGCTCAGCAGACACTTCACATGGCTGTACTCTGTAATAAGCTAGTAGTTCTCATTCAAGCCCTCTGTAAGCTGAAGGCTCTTTGTGCTACTGACCCCAGCCTTTCGTCTAGCCTTGGACAGCTGCTGTTTGGCAGTGACAGCTGAATTGGGCTTTCTCCCTCTGCAGCAGTGCACACTTGCCAGCCATCCTTCCCCCAAACCCACTTGTCTGCGCGTGTTGGGGCCAAGATACACAATCCACTCTTTTCACGCTAGCAGTGTCCCCCTAGGCAAAGTGTGAGAAGCCTTGCCAGCGGGCCTCCCTTCCCATTAGTGCTCGTTAAGCATCACTTCTTCCCACCCTCCAGCCATGTGGGAGCCTGCAATTTCTGTGTGGAGGAGTATTAAGCAGAGTGGGTCACTACAGACTGCCAGAGTTGGCATGACTTGTCCTCAGCTTCTCTATTAATTCAGAGCTCCCTGACTGAAATAGCATCTCACTTTTTGAAACAGTCCAGGCCCATGTCAGCCTCTTTGAATCCCACTGAATTACCTGCCATCGCCTCACAGGTCGGGGGCTATTTGTTTTTTCACTATTTCTAATTTTTTTTTTACTGCAAGTCGCCTTCAAAGACTTAGCCAGTAAAAATGGAAAGCTGTGCCTCAGGAAGCAGCAAACACAGCCTGGCTCTGCCTGTGCTGAGGGAGCACCTCTGCTTTCTCAGAAAGCGAAGTGAGGGGCCAGGCCTGCTCTTGATATTTGCCTTGTACCCTATTCACGCTGTTAAACCTGAAGCCAGTGCTAAGAGGCTGCTTTGGCTGGACCTCCCAGAAGGGGATGGACCAAGAATGCAGCAGGGGGTTTGCTTAGTGTCAGGCCTAGAGCACCGGATGGACTTGTTTGTACATCACCGGTTCCCAGGTGTCCTAAGCAGGACAGCCGGTCAGTGTAGTCTTGACCTCATCCTTGAAATGCAACATGAAGCATAAGTTCCTGTGCAATCCAGCTTCTGAATGCTTCTCTTCACCATCCTAACGCTAGAGCAGCTCCCTTTCTGGTAGGGAGACCGGGGAAGTGAAACACCTACACAGACACGAGTGACTGGGCAGCCTGACTGACTGCATGCTACGAATTAGCTACCTACATGCATGCAAACGGTGGGCTCCTCCAGGTTGGGGCTGAGCCACACTTTCTAGCAGCACCAGCTGAACTAGAGCACTCAGAAAATTAACCACATTTCAGACGTAACTCAGTCCCCATTAAGAGTCCATTACACCTCTCTTTTAGATCCTTCTTAGGCCTTTTGGCCCCGAAAGTTCATCCCAAAAAAGAACGTTCCTGCTAGTAATTTTTTTAGAGACAGTTCAAATTTCTCCAGCCTATGGTGGCCACCTCAGCCTGGTCTGGGAGCCCACTAAAATGTCATGCAAAGTCCCAAGAGGGGGAAAACCAATTCTGAAAATGAAGCAAGAGGGGAGGAGGATGTACAATCCCCCGCTCTTCCATATAATTAACCAGGAAGTGTGTGTGGGATGCAGATTTCCAGAGCTGAGGCAAACACAGTCTGTATTGGCACTAACAGACACCAACCCGAGGTGCCCTTGTTCTGAAAAAGATGGGTCAGCAGCTCTTCCAGAAGAGCAACCTGAAAAACAGAATGACCATTTCAGTGAGACTTTTCCATCCCAAGCGCCATCCACTCCACTTTTCTAAATACAGGGGCTGCTGGTCCACAAATGCGTTGCAGTGCCATGCAAAATGATCACCTTTCCTCAAAACAGATGTTTCCTCCTGATAATGCAGCTGTTTGCACTACACATCACATGCACCTCCTGTAGCCCATTCCTTCCCAGCCATGCACCTACTGAGAGATCAAATGGAGCAGTGTCCTAGCACCTATCTTTGCAGCTACAGTCTCCTGGGGGTGGTTGGGGACAGGCCCGTCAGGTCCCCACACACTGTGTTAATGACCAAGTCCTACTTTTCCATCAGGTGATGGGTGCGTTTCAGGTCAGCACAGAGCTCACTTGCCTTTGCTGGGGGCTCTGCTGTCCTCTGCCAGTGAAAGGCTGGGCACAACTATTGTAGTGGTCTGTTTTTCAAACTCTGACAGAGTCTACGTGGTTAGCCTACCTGGAGGCTTTGCTGGACTTGTCAAAAAGTCTAGAAAAGGACCCTTTCTCGGAAAACTGCAGGAAGAACACATTTTTCAATTTAACCTTCACCTCTGAATAATTTCCTTGCTCCTGAAGGTCATCCCCCAAGTAGAGACTGAGAGGACAGGACACTGTTATGTCCATTCCATAAAAGTAAAGTCTAATTCTACACCAGTGGACTTTTCAACCTGTATCTCTGTCACCTCACAAACAGCCCAAGTCCCACAGACCCGGATTTTCTCACCATTCCCAGAAGCTGTAATTAGCTGGAACAGATGACAAATCCTTGGAAACCCATGCACCTCCCCACCCAGACCACATGAAACTAGCACACTTGCATTCTGTGACATTTAAAGAGCACTCCCAGCCCAATATTTTATTCATTATGTTTGTGTTTAAATATATATATATATTAAAAAATCAGCAGTGTGTTATTTTGTAGGTGAAAACCACTCACATGACCAAAATAGTCAGCCAGGACAAAAGCTCAGAGTGCTGAGGTCTCAACCCCCTGCGCAGAGCTCTTGCCGGAGAGACTACCTGAGAGATTGTCAGAATCTAGGAGCTCAACAATACTGTATGGAGAACAATCTTCCAAACCCAGCTTGCTGCAGAGCCAGCCACAGAAGCCCTTCTCCATATCCCTGACAGCATGCCACCAGTACCCAAAGGACCATGCTACCTGGGCCACGGCCGAGTATAGGCCCAGGGAAAAAGACACAACCATAATTATAATTGGGTAGAAGATGATCAAAAAGGGACAAAAGGTAATTTTGTGCCAGAAGGTCCTCTCTTCATTGTACACTAAGAAGATGTTGTACCATGTAATGGTTCCATAGTAGAAGGAAACCACAAAGGACACTACAAAAATGATGGGGAGGCAAATGATGGTCCAGAGGACGATGTGGGGTCCTCTGTCCAGTCCAACATCACATTTCTTCTTCTCAGGTACGTCCTCTTTAGGAGGTTCCTTTGACTTAGCCAGTTCCTGCAGCTCTTTGTCTGTTAGTGTGACATGGATGTCCACCATCTGACCCTTCTTCTTTCCCCTGGTAATTGTTCCAGTCAAGGTGACATATCTGCTGTCTAAAGGCATGTTCCAGACACCTGTGAACACAGATAAGCTCATCTACATTAGATTTATTTTCTACAGTAGATATTTTGTGTAAATCCCCAAAGACTCCAAAGACAATTAGATAGTGCATATGGAGTTATAGTTAAATTAAAAAAGAAGATGGAATGCAAGAAGCAATGCAGTAAAAATCCGATTATCCCAGAAGAAAATGGAAGAAGAGCTAATGAGGGAGAGGACAGGAATTCCAGATGGCAGAAATCACAAGAGAGAAGACTCCAGCATCTGCACTGGAGACAGTATATGAAGGGAAAGTGCTGCAGGAGAATATGAAAAAAAAAGACGAGACAGAGTAATTGAATAAAAAATGTTATGCGTGTTTTCTCTGGTACCCTCATAGATTTATTCCTGAACAGCATGGACAGTTGAGGTGAATTAGATAAATATAACTAAGACTCTTGTTCTTGAATAAGCACATCCAGACTTGGAGTTATACTTGAATATCTAATACTTTACATTGCATTGTATCTCTATGCAAATTAAAGTTTCGAAAATCCTTACAAACTCTCATACAATTATACTTGAATTTTAAGGGACCAACAAAAGCACCAATAGGAAGTTTTGATGTGCGTCAAAGTCACAGACTGCTTTATTTGCCAGGTGACATTGGTTTAAGATGGTCCTTGCAGTGATATAGGACATAAACTCTTCTATGGGGCTAAAATATGCTTTGTCCTGGTCTTAATTCTGACTAGCCTGAAAGGAGATCTTCAGGGGCTCTTAACAGGAGGCTAAGCAGTTTGAAGTGGTTCATAAAACAGGAAGGCAGCAGATAAGCCATGAGGAGGGGTTCTGGTACTGATGGTCCTGGAGCACACATTCACATTTAAGCTCCTCTTAGCCTACAATACTGACTCATTAGTTAAAGGACCTGCTTCCCACACTTTTTCCCTGCAAGGGTATCCAAGACAGACATCAGAAGTGAAAGTGACTACAAGACACCCCATGATGACCTTGCCAAATAATTGCTCTTCAATAGGGAGCTGTCCTGAGGACAAGCAAACAGAATGCAACGGCAAATCCCAGATGACGAATAAAAATCCCTGTCACAGGTAGAGCCACTAAATCCATCTGCTTCCCCCCTTTCGCTTAACAAGCCGTTGGTTTAGGCATGGACAGGGGCTTGATCATAAGCAGTAGTGACTTAAAGCATGCTCAGCATTTTTTGGATCAACCTCACCCAACACATACATTTAAAACGAAGAGTGTGGCAACAACCAACTTCTGCAAAGAACTGCAGGAGATACCCCAAATCAGTTTGTAATGCTTTTTATTTCAGAGCATTTTCATGTATGAACTCAGGCTCTCCTTGCCTGCAGTCTTGGAGAGGATTGGTCCCACGGTCACTTCCATTTGACCTCAGTGCATTCTGGCATCAAAAAAAGTTTATGGAAAGTGGGTGTTCCCAGGAATACATACCATCTGCCATGGACTGGCCCAGGAACTTGGAGCCTTCCTCAGATCTCCTCTCTCCTCCTTCTTCATCTGCCTGTTCTTCTTCCACCTTGTTCTCATTCTCCGACCGATACACTATTATTGACTCAGGTCTGGACTCTTTTTTCTTCTTTTTCCTCCGGTCCATAGTGGCTTCCCCATCAAAGGTGACAGTGGTTGCCACAGCCCTTCTCAAGGAGCTGTGGTGAGGACTCTGGCTTCCCGACTTGCTCTCTTTCTGCGTTGTCTCCTCCATCCCACTGCTGCTCTCAAGCACCTCACTTGGCATCTTGTAGCACTTGTTTCCAATTTAGCAGCTCCTGCACTTACAAGTCATTGATGAGAGAACAGTCCCATGGATGCTTTGTTTCAGTAAAGTGTCCCACTGCTGACATCCAAACTATGAACTCCATTCCCAGCCTAAAATGAGAGAGAAGACTGAAAAGGCGTCTTTTTCTTACCAAGCAGAAAAAATAACCAGAATTTACCTATAAAGGGTTACTTCCAACTGGTTTAAATGTCATCTGAAGGTGACATTACTGTCTTGAACATAATTTTTATTTCTTGGATACNCCTAATCCTGACTCTATTGTTCCAATTTTTAATATTACAAATCAAAGCTATTGGAAAAGGAAAGAGTACTAACATTTTGTCCAGGTTTCAGTTGGGATACAGTTAATTTTCTTTCTAGGGATTGCTGTGTTTCAGTTTTGGTACAAAGGGAATGTCAGTAATATAGTTGTTGCTAGGCAATGTTTATACCATTCAAGAACTTTTTTCAGCTGAGAAGGAGCACAGACAGAAGAATGGAATGGCCAATGGAATATTGTGTACCACAGATGTCATGCTTGGGATATAAATGGGGGATGGCTGGGGGATGGGAATTCATCATCACTGCTCAGGAAAGCGCCAGTTTCAGCAACTCACCGGGTGGTGAGAGTGACTTCTGCCATTATTATTATTGCTATTTTCCTTTTCTGTTATTGTTCTATTAAACTGTTTTCAGACCCATGAGGTCTTTTTCCCCTTCCCCTCCTCTCCCTGCCCTTCTGGGCGGAAGGAGGAGAACTGGGTGAGTGGCTGTATGGTCCTAGCTGCCGGCTGAGGTTAAACCACAACACATTTATAAGAAGAGATCAAAGAAGCACACCTTACTGGGTGATTTTAACGTTCTTCCACAGTGCTGGAAGCAAAGAGAAGACAAGCGTTTTGGCCCACATGCATGAGAATGAAGAAACGAAACCATAGGTGAAGACGACGTTGACTGATTTATGGGGCTGGGCTACATTAGAGACAAGTGGAGCAAGAATCCTGCCCTCATCCTGCATTACCACAGCTATATTGGTGCCAGCCTTTCGCATTTTGAGTGTCTTCTGATTTACTGCTCATTGCAGGGATATTACAAAAAGTAATCAAATTATGTCAAAATGAATGATGTTTCAAACCTTACCAAACCATTATGTAATGCTCTCAGACCTTAAAAATATAGTGTACACAGTGGATTTAAAGCAAAAGCATCTTACTATCAAGATGATTTCACTGGGAAGGTAATTTGAAACCACAGCAAAATTTTCTGATTGTGCAGGGAAAACAACACAGATCTTCACAAATCTTTGTAACAAATATAAGGGCTCAGTTTTTTTGCTCCTCATTCAAGCAAAATTAAGAGCAGTATCAAATGACACTGTTATCTACAGGAAAGCTGCCTCAGTAAAAAACATATAATTAAAAATGTATTGAGGCAGACAAATCCTGCTCCATGAACATGGAAAATGCAGGATCAGTGTTCTCAGATTTCATAACATTTAAGAAACTGACTGTGCCAAGTATTCATGAAGTATTTAGGTACAAATCTGAATACAGTGAATAATGTTTTAACAACTCTGAAGAGCGCTGCTGAACATTTACATGAACTTTTATATTTAAAAGAATGTGCATGACCAATAGTCAAGCCTCTACCTAGTATCTGAGTCATCTCTTTAACAGGAAACTAAGAAACACAGTTATCATAATTTATAGCCCACTCAATGCTGGGAAATTGTTTAACTTGAACAGATGCTAGAAAGAAGTTGAGCATTTTTAGATTTGGCACAATGGTCCTGCTCTTCCCACAGATAAAGGATTTTGCTGGTTTGTTCTGAAATTTGTTGCAGAACTTTAAATCAACAATTTATGCCTTGTATACTCACACAATCATACACACACACACGTCTGCTCTTGAAATTGTATCACGTTAACACCTGAGACTGTGGCAAATAGGCTCCAGGTGATTTTAAAGAACAAAATAATTCAGATGATTTTTTGCATTATAATAATAAAAAAAAAGTCTTTCCTGGTGATCAGAAGACACATAAAATGGAAAAATGGAATTAAAACATGATTGCACACCCCAGAAGTTGGACGACCTCTAAATCACTGGGCAGGGAGTATCTCAGCCAGCTCTGCAGATCCCTGGGAACAGACCGTTTCGATTGCCATCCGAGTTTACCCTGCCATGCAAAAATATATGCCTAAATTTGCAGACATACTGGACCAACAGCTCTATAAAACACTAAATTTACTGAAAATACTGTCCCCTCGCTGCAGTGCCAAGTGTTGCACTTTGAAACCACCCAGAAGGAACTCGGTTTAAATATTCCACTGCTGATGAGGAAAGCAAGAATGAAGAGGGGCAGTGATGATGAGTGCCTTAGTCCAGTGTACCAAATAAGCATGGGTCAATGTATGCACAGTCCAAGATGACTGCCAGTGCATTCTTCTCCCATCCCAAAGTCCAAGCCCAACAGAGAATGGAGCAAAAAGGAGGGAGTTTTGCCCCCCCTGGATCTCTGGGAGAAACATCTCATCACCTCCACCCCCCAAAAATAAACCCCACCATAAATGCACTAATGAGAAGCAGTTCCTCAATATAGTTCTTGTATCTTGTCTGCCTGAGGAATGTGGCCTTTACTTTTGTTTGGAAGCAGCATGCAGATAGGCAGCTTTCCACATGCCATAATATGAAAGATGAATGAGATATGCAAGTAACTTTGCGGTGAAATGTAATGCTTTGCTTTATACCTCCTCCTTTTAATTCCAAAGCAAACCATCCACTGACTTCAAAGACAGCAAGCTTTGGCTCTTAATGTGTTAATGTTGGCAGGACTCCAAGATCTCTTCACATCCATTGGAATTCTTGTAAGGTTTCATTCAGTGTTTTTTAAAAATGCTTTTATGGGGAAATGGAATGTTAATTCTATGGAATAAACTCACTCTTTGTAGTAAATTCATCCAGGAGGTACCATAGGCTTTAACATTCTTCTCTGAGGATCAACAATAAAACTTCATGGTTTGCCTCTATGAAATCCTAAAATAACCCGACTGAGCCTAATGAGCCCAAGACAACAGTGAGATCCCTCTCCCAGAGGCAGTGCGAAGACAGAAGGTGTGGAGTCACAAAGAAGTCAAAAGCATCAAAGCATCCCTGTTGGGATGAACTACTAAAAGTCTAGAGACATGGAAGATGATTTGGGATTAGATTCCCAAATTTCCTGGCTGTAGTTCCATGCTCAATCCCTACTGCTTTGAAAAGGGGACAACTTGCCAGTAACATTTACAAATAACCCAAAGTTACAGGCAAAGATTTGTGGTTGGGCTTCTTTTTTCATAGAAGTTTATCCAGCTGTGACCTTGGTTAAACTCACAGTAGATGGTAAGCCAGTGTCAGTTTTCGGTGTGATGCCAAAGCCTAAAAGACTACATCAACCTTGACAATGTGAGGAGGAGCAAGGTGATGTTCCTTTTGAATCTAGCACAGACAGGATTGAGACTGGAGACCTGTGTCCAGTTCCTGTGCTCACAGGGCAGGCAGGATGCTGATTAATGACCAGAAGATGCCCATTACACCTGTATTATTTTGCTATGTCTGAATGTACACACCTCAACTACAGCAGCTATTGCCACTGTGAGTTACCACCAGGACTAGAAAGAAACACCTCAACAACAGGGTTATCAAGTGGTGGCAGCTCAGTTTCTTCTTCCCTTGCTCCTGAGATGAGACATGGGAGGGAATGGACAATGGGGGGCAAGCCCCAGAGAAGCACCTGTAGCAGTGGCAGAGCCCTTGGGATGAGGAAGTGAAGGAGACCAGGTAATTCTGTTTAAGGCACAAGGAGGTAAAATATGATGTCGGTCTGTTTACATCAGAAACAAAACCATGGTGAAAATCCCTTTGATCCAGCAGAGGAGGATGCAGTAAGATAAAAAGCTGAAAGAAATACAGGGCAGACGTTAGGTAGGTGTTTTAACAAAGTGGGTAGGTGTCACTTGATATACGTCATGGAGGGCTGTGGATAGTTGCCCCATCGCTAGAAACTTTCAAATATGGACTGTGTATCTTGGCAGCAGTTTTGTCACCAGTACTTGACCAGAAGAGGTGTTAATGTGGTCTTGTATTAGGGAGCAGTCAGACTGAAAGGTCACAAAGATTTCTCCCAATCTTAAGCCTGTTTTCACAGAAGCTGTTTTATTCTTTTTTCATCTGTTTCTGCCAATGGAGCAGCTGGAAAATCCTCTGCCACCTGATCCAGACCTGAACACGGCACCATCAGCCCCACATCTCACAGGGATACTGGGGAATCAAACAGGTACATGCCCCAGCCCCATTTTTCCTGGAAATATTTTCTCTGTCGTTGCAAACAAAATGTGGGCTCTTGCAGAAATCCCAGCAGTATACACAAAGCTGCTTTTTTCTCTCTTCCTTTACATCCTGTAAGAACAAGGTCAATCCTCAGCACCACACAGCTGTCCACAGCACCAACTCTTTCAGTCATAAACTGATACCTTCACCCTTTGAAAGCCTTGCTGTGGAGCTGAAGCATGACAACTGCCGTACATCTAATATTAGTGATGTCTCCCACGTGGGAGCACAGGGGCAGACAGGAATCTGAAAATCTTCCATGGAAGGTAAGGAAAAGAAATGGTCAAATTTCAGGGATAGCAGGGAGCAGTTTATTAGCCAAACAATTTGTTATTAATCTCCATGTGAAAACAGATGGAGAACCCTGGGGAGGTGGCTCTGCAAAAACACTCTGTAAAGGAATTTTTAGAAGCAGAGTCTTCTGTTACTATGCAAGGAAGGTGCTGCTGCTTACGCCTCCCATGACAATATTAATCTTTGACATACAAAACAGAAGCCTAAAAGCTTGGCCTTGCATCATTTAGGTCAAAGCAAGTTTTTTCCACTGGTGTTCAGGGCTTGATCCTGCTGCTAACAGAAGAGAAATGATCTGGTTTGAATGCAGACAGGAAGGAAGAGCCTTCCCCTAAGCTAATAAAATACTCGATCTTAAATCCCTGCTACAGCACAAGTAACCTTTTTATGACTGCTCAGAGCAGACACGAGAGGAAAAAATGTAGGCGCTGAGCAGTGAGGAGCATCCATTTTTATTTTTATAGTCATGTAAAATGTACAGCACATAAGAAGAACTGGCACCGTGTCTTCACTCACATCACGTAGGGGTTATCTGCAGAAACAAAAAACAACCTGTGCTTTAGAAGCACTGAGAGTTACCCAGGATGGGGAAGAGATAAAGGGAAATTTACCCCAGACACCTACCTTGAGGGAGAGCTCCCCAGCCATGGACCCCCTTTGCCTGCTCTTTTTACTCCACAGCTTCCCCACACCCAACCCCTTTTCCGCCCAGACCCACCTTGTGCACGTGTGTATTTCTGGGGATGTATGTTACCCGAAGGATTATTTCCAATCCATAGTATTTTTGAAGGGTGTATCTGCTGGCAGATTATACATGTGAAAAATAAATGGTATCAGATACATCCAGCTGTTCAGGACAGACCTGTCAATCACCAGTCAATCATGCTATGACAAAATGCACTGGTCTAATGCGGGACACACAGCCCCAGACTCTACAAAAACATGTGTCAAGACCTACATAAGAAATCACATTTAATTCAGACCTTTTATTGGGAGTGGGACAAACAGCAGGGCTCCCTCAGCAGCGCTGGATCTGTTTTAAATATCTACATGACTCTGCATGATCTTTCACACGTGCATTCTCACCATACCCTGCTGAAACAGAGGACAACATCTGTCTCCATTTCATGCTGAAATAGCTCAAATTAGATTACATAGTTATTTCAATCTAGCAAATACTGAAGGCTGTGATGAATGACACTTTAGGAGGTAAGGCAAGAACCGCCCCTCCCTACCTAGCAACTAGCATCTGTGCAGTTTGTGCTGAGCTTGATTTATCTCACTGAAAATAACCCTTTCACCTTTTAAAATAAAATAAAATTTTATGTTCAGCCAGGCAGATTCCCTCATCAAGTTCACCATGCAGCTACTCTTAGAGGAAAGAATGTCTACAGAAGGGGAGAATAACTACTCCTGGTAGCAGTGGTGCATTGGGAGACTGCCTTGAGTGTCTGTATAACAACAGCAAGAGGCACAAAGAGAAACATCTGCCTATGCCAACCCAGCAATGTAGAAGAAAGCAAACAGCAAAGCTCATAGATCACCCCCATCTTTCCCTCCTTCAAGCTTCAAATTACTTTCATTTCTTAGAGAGACAAGAAAAATGACCATGCTCTGTGTGTGCGTCTCAGCAGGAGCAGATCTCAAAATGGACTGTTGAAAGCTGAAGATGGCACTGAGCACCAGAGCAGAGAAGATAACACAGTAAAATGACTCATGCCCCAAAAATTTTATGGGTGTTTGCTGATGCCTTTGCACCATGTCTTCCCCTCAGGAGCAGGGGCTGCTAAAAGCTCAAGCTAAAAGCGAAGGAAAGACTGGTCAAGTGACAAAATCTCCGTAGGCAAGCACAGACAGACCCCTGTTTACCTAGTCCTGCTGATTTACAAGAGGCACACAGCTCCTGTCTGTCGGCCAGTAGCATTAGTGCCAGTGCTGGCCCATGCTGCTGAACAGCTTCTAGACCAATCCCACAGGCACCATGAGCCTGACCTGCATCAGCCAGCATAGGTTGGCCACCACTGAGGCTGCAGCTGCAGCAAGACTAGACTCGCTTCTCGGTGGATTAAGTAAGGGCTTGCTGGCTTCAGTGCCATGCTGGGCAGCTCAGGCCTCTCGCTCTCCCTGCTGTCCTGTGAGACATCCAAACGCTTGCTGGCAGTATTCTATGGATACAGCCAAAACAACAAAAAAAGGAGTGGAGAGGGGCATTGCAAAGTATCACTAAATTGTTTCTGGATGACATTTTCAAAGGATTTTTTTAAAAGTCAAGGACATTTTACAGAGTATCTGTTGTATGAATCACTTCTTTTTATTTTCCTCTGCTGTTCCGTAACTTTTTCAAATGTCACAGAAAACTGCTGTGTAGATCAGCATTACTAAAGGCTGGAAAACAGCATACAAGAATAGCTGCACATTTTTATTTTATATTAAATGAAATGCCTCATCGATTTGCTTGATATCAACTTTTTCAAAATCCCTGAACTCCACTACTCTACCTTTTTAAAGAGCTATTTCCCCCTTGTCTCCCCAATTCTTTGTCCAGGCTGCTAGAAGAAAGAGAAATTGTCACAAAGGACTAAAAGCTTCCCACTGCCCAGACAGCAATGAGATCTATTTCTTTATGTTTATTATACCACGCTAAAAACATCAATGAATGGCACATGCACATTAGCCTTTAAAGAAAACCAAGGCTTTAAAAGGAGAATGACTTGAAAATGAAGGTTGGTTTGAAATCTGCAAAACAAACCGAGTGGTTTACATATGAATCTTGAATACTCTCAATAGAAGCCCCCAAATTTTATAGGAAAAAGATCTCAACAACAAAGTAGAGACATGCTCTCTCTGTTCCCCAGCTCTACCCCTCACTTCTGCATTTGCCACAGCAGGGCATCCTGCACCTTGAAACAGCTGGTGCCCATTCTAATTCCTACCCCACCCACCAGGTCACTGCTGGATTGCAAAGTACCACAGGAACAGCTGAACCAAGTGGGTCCCACCAACTCAGGTCCAGCAACCTGCTTCCACAGCAGTGCCCTTAGGCGGGGACAAGGAGTAGCATCTGTTTTTATTGGTATAATACCTGCTCCACCCTCACTTTGATACCTTCATATTAAATGGGATTGGAAGATGCCCTAGGAGCTTTCTCCACACATCAAGCTGGTTTTGTGCTTCCTCTAAGCATCCAAGCAGATGCCTAGAAAAAAGTAACAATGGAGCAAGCATGTAGTACTTGAAAACAAGAGGTTTGAGATCCTCACCTCCCTTTCCAGAGTGCAGAGAAAACACCTTCTATGCAGTGTACACACACAGACATACACAAGTAAGAAACACTGGGAGTTGCTATGTCTGAAGACAGCAGAGCCATGAAGCACCAGCGGTGAGTGTGAAGCACTCGTGCTAGCACAAGACAACACAGTCTTTGCTAGCCAGACACCTGGCTGGTGGATGGTTATTTCAGTGAGATCTCATTTCCTTTCCTTAGGAAGTCATGCAGTGCTCTCACCAGGATGCTTTAATCATAGAATCATTCAGGTTGGAAGAGACCCTTGGGATCATCGAGTCCAACCATCAACTACTCTACAAAGTTCTCCCCTACGCCATATCCCTCAACACCACAGCTAATTGATCCTTAAACACATTCAGGGGTGGCGACTCAACCACCTCCCTGTGCAGCCTATTCCAGTGACTGACCAAATGCAAGCCAGGCTCTTCACAATAATTACAAACTAGAACCTGTGTTAGCACCTCAGGTGTTTTTTTCATTCCCTTCCTACTCTGGATCCCTCACCATCTTGATTTCCTCTCCATTCCAACCCTGCTCTGTGCCAGCAAAATCAGGCACCCAAGTGCTTTACTGAGACAAAATGAGGAGAGACCACACAGCTGTGATTAGAGAGCAAGAAGTTGCAGCCATGCAGCCTAATGGAAAACACAGTGAATTGTAAATCTGGTCTGGAAAGGATTATCTGAAAAATAGCTACACAAAACTACATCCTCTGTTTTTTATTTGGGCAAGATATTTGGGGGCTTTCAGATCAGAGCTTTCTCTGAGTTACACCCAGCTATGGCCCAGGAGTAGCTGAAGAGCCAAACTGTACAAATAGAGAACTGGAAGATTCCCCTGGGTGTGATTCAGGATTGCTTAATGCATTGCACAGTAAATATAATCTAAGATATTTAGACAGTATCTCCAGCAGCAGGAATTAGTTGGCTCAGGGGACTCTCAATTGGATACAAGTGCAGATACAAACCCATGGTGCCAGAATATTAAAAATGCAGCACTTTCAATTGCAGACGAGTCAATGCTTCAGTATTACTGGTATGGTATTAGCACGGTGTGTGATTATTCAGCACATCTGGCTACATACCAGTTTCAAAGTGTTTGATACTAATCTTCTACATCTTGTGCCACTACAAACTCTACTTTGAGTGGGGTGTCTGTCTTCAGTATCTCCTCTATTTCTTTTTAATCACCGGAATGAAATTCCTAGGGATAATGGAAAGGTTATAAAATCCTGATTATCTCCTAACTAGACTGAAATTCCCTGAGATACCACTGAAAGTAAAGTACCTTTCCAGAGGGGAAGTCCCTAAGGAGATGAATCAGCCAGAGAGACTGACCATCAGCTGGGGCTGAGCAGGAGGCATTCTGACATGGGAACCAGAAGCCATGAAATAGAAAGGCTCTCGCCTCCTGGTGAAGATGATGAAAGATAGAGCAGCCACAGGAGAGAATGCACAGACAGGTGGTGAAAGTAGCAGGGATTTCTAAAGAGGCCTTTTGCATAATCCCATAGAAAGGTCCAGAGAGGTAAGAAAACAAAACCTCATGCTGATTTTCATTTGGTTTTTCTCAATCCAGGCATTTCCTGTAACAGGTTTAGGCGGCGGGGGAGGGGGATTGCGGGGAAGAAATTATTGCTGCTATATTTCATGCAATTTGGTATCCCAGGGCAAGAAAGATATGAACCTGGCGCCTCCGTAAGAGTGAGGTTGTGGGAAAGCAAAGGCTGCTGCAGTGCAAGCCTGACTTTTTTCTGAAGGCTAACTAGCAGAAATCCACTGTCAGAAATCCCATCCCCTTTGACCTTAGAGTTTTATCTCTGTTACTGAGATGCTTTTCATTAAATTTCCTCTGCTCTCGCCTCCTTGTGAGACTGCTGGCTCCAGGGATACCTCTCCCAGGGTTTCAATCCTGCGGAGGTTTCTCTCTTGTTTGGAGCCATCTGTTTTCTCACATCAGGTTGGTATTTAACAACTCTGAGACCTTCCTGCTTGCCAACATGGATTACGAGCTATGGGAGGGCACAGGCCCCCTGACGGACAGCAGACTATAAGGAATTATTAAAGCAGTATGTACCACTGCCAGGACTTTTAAAGCATGGCAGTGTACTGGACTGGCAGATGTCATCAGCTGAATAGCTGAGCCATAGGCTGGCAGAGCACAAAATCAGCTTTTGACAAAAGTAGCCTTTCTTGTGAAAACGCAGTTTCCTATTCATCTTAACAAATTGAACTAGTTCATTCAAAGCCAAAACATAATCTGGAAGCTGTAAGAACAGGAAATCTAGTTTTTCCTATTCAATCTATAAATAAAAAAGTAGATGTTGAAGAATGACTTGTGTTAATTCCACAACTCTGAAGAAGCTGACAACTGGAAAAAAATCCCCTGATGAATTCATTTTCCTAAATGTGTCATTTCGATTTTTGAATGGTTTAAGTGACAGATCTACCAAGGAAAAAAGAAATTCAGATTGTTTTAAACTTCAAAAATAAAAATGAAGACTCTGAGGCTTTAAATGCAGATTTATTTTCATTCAAATGCAAGCTGAAAAAATAAGTAAATAAAAAATCAGCTGTCCAATCAGACACAATTCCTAACACATAAAAATTAAGAATCTGAATATTAAGTTTATAGAATAACATAAATATGTAAGAGCCTTCTGCTTACTGAATTTAGCACTATGGCTGCGTGTAGTGACAGACCAACATGTTTTAATGCTACCACTCAAAGAAAATGAACATTCCTTTGCGAATCAGAAAGTAGAAGCATAGGAGCAGATTAAAATTTATTTCAGTTTGTAAGATTTTCTTCTTTTCAGCTTAAATACTTTTGAATTTCAAACACTGGAGTAAAATCGAATCACACAAAGGTGCACTTTGAATCCTTGTTTCAAAGGCAACCTACACAACAGCGAATAGAAGCCACTGCATTGCCGAAAACACCTGTGAGCATTGCTTATCTCAGCTCTGTTCTTTGTGGACAGATTTTGTACAAGAAGCAGCTACCCTCTGCTGAATGCCAAGGAATGGATATCCCCTCTTCTCGCTTCCTTACTCTCCAGTCTTTATGCCTTTCTCCTTTTTCTCCCCACCCACCAGTCATAGAACCTTAACTCGTGTTCAGCCCCTTACTTATGGCAGTTCAATGGCTATCAAAAAATACCAAAACCCAAGCAATTTATCCTGATAGGGAAGAAAAATCATTTGGTAGTGCTCTCTGGGAAGAACACTCAAATCAAACAAGTCATATGAGCAGACAGGCCAACTGGATTTTCCTTGGTGGCCTGCGGCTCAGTCGGGATGGCAGACAGGTTGGAATACAAAGATCTAGTTCACTAGCACAGATGAGTGCTTCTCCCTGGGATTAATTAATGATCACTCCTGATTCGGCCTGCCTGAGATATTTAGGGCAGGCAGAGACAGTTAATGGGGATCTGTGGAGTCTTCAGATTGTGCAAGATAATTAAAAGGGGGAAAAATATTCTTGCAGTGACACCCACAGAGCTTCACATTTTGCGTCCAGCAAGTAACGCCTTGCTTTAAAATAGCGAAGTATTCTGCAAACATCACCCCACCCGAAAGGCAAGTTTGCCTCGCTGGCCTAAGCCACCATGCAGAAATCCATTCCTGTCTTGTCCCCCTTTGCTGAGCGAGTTAACTTCGCCGGGCATCCCCTTCCCTACACTTAAAAGGAGGGAAAACAGCTTCATTTGAAACACACCAGACTCAAGAGTAAAGACGTTATCTTACAATTTTATCCGATTGAAAGTATAAAACCTTAGAACATGCTTTGGAAAAAGTAAATAAATCCAAAACCCTAATGGAAATCCAAAACAGAGTCAACAATTCTCCCACTTTACTTAGATACGTCTCTTTTTAAAAAAAAATTGTCACTCTCACATTAGCCATCTCCCCTAGGGCAAAAACAACTGGACCAAACCTGACATATACTTTCAAGCGTCTCTTCTACTGAAGAGGACAGAGGAGATGCCTGGAAAGATGCTGAACATGCACACACATGAACATGCTCCTGGGCACATCAGCCAGGGCTAAAATCACCTGCAATGGACAAAGATGCTCTGTCCCTTCTCTGTGGGACAGAAAGGAGAATGATGTCGGCTGCTGTGTCACCCGAATAACGAATACTGAGCTTACAGAGAACGATTTGAAGTGAAGAAAACCCCACCATAAAGGCATTTTAGCACAAAATGGCTATGTTAGGGAGATGGTAAATGGTATCACCTCAGTCTTCGTGGCTTCTTCCAGACAAAGTCCACGCCTGGAGAGGGGACTCTCCGTCGGCGGGTCACTGGCAGGAGAACCCCAGCAGCTTTCTCTGCCATTTGTGACACCTTCAGCGCATCACACGGGCTTCTCCTGGCTGGGGCTCCGCTCCTCGGGGCGCCCTCGCTGCGGAAGGTGACCCGAAACGCCACCGAAAAACACGATACCACCACGAGCAGCAGCCGCCGCCTGGACGGCAGATGAGGGCCAGGTGGGTTTGGTGCCAGCCTCCCGCAGGCACCGATCCCTCCTCCCAAGCGCTCAACCTTCGGCCAACGGTCCCTCCACCGCGGGGACAGACCCGAGGCGTTACCCACCGGGGGGTAACCACCCCCCTCCCACCACCTTACCTGCCGCCCGCGGGGCCGCGCCGCACCTTGCCGCNGGCGGCGGCACCGGCATCGGCAAGGCCATCGCCGCCGACTTGCTGGCGCTAGGTGGGCGCGGGAGGGGGTGGAGGGGAGCTGCTCAGGACAGACCGCGGTGGGGCAAAGGGGCAGAGCGGGGGCAGCGGGGCTGGTCGTGAGGCGATGACGGGGGCTGGAGTCTGGCGGGCCGGGCCGGGTCAGGGAGTGCTCGGGTTGTGGTGCCTTTTGGGAGTGAGCGGGACGTTGTGACAGGAGTCAGGGAATAGCGGGGAGAAGGGGGTCGGGCTGATGCGCCTTTTGACCCGGGGGCTCTTTTAAATGTGGCAGTCAGAGGGAAGCGACTTTAAACCCGGACCCTTTCTCTCACGCTGCCTCCTGAGCGAGCGGTGGTCTTGCTGAACTGGGGGGGTTGCCTGGTTGTTGAACTGAGCCTTACGGTGTCGTGTGGTTTCGAGCCATTGTCTGCCCGGGGAGCTGAGGGAAATGGTGCTTCTCTCTCACTGCCTGTGACAGGAGTGTCCTGAGGTTAAAGTGTGCCTTCAGCCTCCGCTCTGCGGGGTTTCTTTCTGTGCCGATTCCAGAGAAATGGTAAAATCTGGGGTGAAAGGCGGTCTTCTGAGTTGTCCACCTTGCGACACCTTTTCCACAGGTTTCGACATAAGTGCTAGGGATCACTGGCATCAGACTGGTTTCGGGTAATGTTTTATTATCGTGGCTGGATTTGCTGTTTCCAAAATAACCAGCACTTAGCATTAACCCTCACGGCACCGTACTCCCCCTGCTTTGAGCTCTTGCAATGCACACAGTACTGTTCCATGGCATGGCAAAGAGCTCTCTTTGTTAAGACTGTGTGCTGGGAGGCCTCTCTGCCTCTCCTGGCCTTTGTCACTCCAGCTTCCCACTTGCTCTGGGGAGCTGAAGTAGGGGTTAGTTCTGTTCCCTTTGCGTTACTAGGGAATGAAGCATTTATATATTTTTAAGGTGTCCTCACATGCTGCCTTCAGGTGCTTTTTAAGCACCATCACACTGTTGATTCATTATGTTACCCAGTTAACTTAAAACTTTCATTTGATCTGCATTACTTTTCTCAAGCAAAATACAAACAACAAAAGTGCGTGTAACGTCCTAAATAGAAACCAAATCATGTGTGAGAAAAGGAAGAGCAAGCTATGGCTTAAGTCTGTCTGAGTAACCTTCCTTACCTGCAGACTTAGCAGGCTGCTCCTGACAAGAACATGATCAGGAACTATTTCCATGCATACATTGCACTTTAAGCTGTATTTTTTTGGAGGGGGGAGAATGCCTTTAGGAGCAGTGGCAGATAATGCCAGTCATGATGTGTGTTGTTTTTATAACCAGCGTCCTGTGAAGTCTTCTGGATGGATTTAAACTTTCATCTGGAAACTTGTGCCTTTATCCCTCTGACCCTACCAGGGGTCTTGCTTTGTGAAGAAAAATAAGTGGTGTCAGCTTGCACAGTATGGTGTGTTCTTCAGTGAGTTAGAATCTCTCCCTACCCCTATTAATGTACGTAGCAAAAATACAGTCTTTTAATGGACCTTATTCTGTATCAATGTGTGTAATAATGAGCACTTAAATTGCACAGAGAGGTGATGAAATCTCCATCTCTGGAGACATTAAAAAGTAGCCTGGACACTGTCCTGTGCAACCTGCTCTAGGTGAATTGGCTCTGGCAGGGGGGTTGGACTAGATGATCTCCAGAGGTCCTTCCCAAGCCCTAGCATTCTGTGATAACTATAACTGTTCTACTGTAATCTAATATTTTGTGTTCATTGATAACTGTGTGGGCCATTTTATGAACTCTGCATTAGTCAAGTGATTGTCCAAGCGACTGGAGTTCTTAATTTAAAAAATCAGGAGACCTCACAGACTGATACATTCACATGTGTTATTTTAAGATTGCAACTGATTGTAGGTGAAGTTCCAGTTTCTAGGGAGATGTAGTTGCAGCATTTCCTTCTGGAAGAATTCAACTCCTCTGGTTGTTTTTTTTGTTTTGGGTTGTTTTTTTTTTCAGTTTTATGTATAGTTTCACAAGACAGCCTGTGCCAAGTGAACAGCTTTCTGCTCTTTACTCCCACTACTTATTTTGAGTTGATTTTAGTATTTGTTTGATCACATGAGAGGCCAAATTCCACTCAGTAAAATAGCAACAAAGAAAAAAAAACAACCTGGCAAGATGTTAACTTTTTTTTTTTTTGGATCACAGTCTTGAATTGGTTTATGTTAAAGCAGATGAGCCGTGGAGATGAGGCAGGGGTGGCTTCTGTTTGGATGCTGGGATTATGGAAAGGAGGAACTGGGAGCAAGACCACCTTGCTTGGGAGTGGAGGCTACTAATTTGCTTATTCATAATATGAAAATGCATGCCTACTGTATTTGTGCTAGGAATTAATTTGGAGTGGCCTATGTAGTAGCAGTTGTTGAAACCTTAAAGCTGTCCTGAGTCTGCTGGTGGGACAGAAAAAAATAGACTGGTTGTACCATGAGTGCTTGCCATAAATTTGACACCACTTTGTTTTAATCTGTGGAATGAGTCCTTCTGCCTCCAAATGCTGAAAATAACCCAGCCCAAAACCAGAAGGCTTGAGCTCCTCCCAGTTTTTCCCTTTTTTTCTGAGCTAGGATTCTACAGATTGTGGCAGTACCACAGGGGAGCCTCTGTTCCTGCTGTCTGTAGTCTGCAGATAGGAATTAATCTTGTGAGGTTATTTTTCTTTCCCTCAGACTCTGTAGGGTTAAAAAGCAGAGCATTGCATTTGGTCGCCACTAGACAAAATTACAGCCAGGCATACCGTAAAATTACCTTTGTGGTTTTAGGAGCAAGCATTTTCTTTGTAATCAAGACCTGCTGAAACATCTTTAAATCACGTTATCGACAAATGAGGCAGCTGTGAGCAGAGGCAGCAAAAGTGATGTCTGAAAGCTACTGTGCTGACTCTGCAACTCAGAGGCTATCAGCCTTCCTGAAGGAAGGAGAGGGAACCTTGTGGGCATTTTTTTGATTTCTCTTTTCCTGGCTCAGTGGGATCTTGTTGCTAAGAAGCTTCTGACATCAGTCATTTCTCTCTTGCAAGAACACCGTATCTTCTAGTGAGTGATTAATAAACGCAGAGCCTACGAGATATCTCTATAATATTAAAAAAAAAAAATAGTACAACTGTAACGTTAACTCTGTTAGCTGAGGAATGTTTCATTTTCTCTCTTCAGGTTGCAGTGTTGTTATTGCCTCTCGTAAATTTGACCGATTAAAAGCAGCTGCAGAAGAACTGAATAATACATTTTCTTCCATGAGTCCTGCCAAAGTGACTCCCATACAGTGCAATATCCGCAATGAAGATGAGGTAAAGACTAGTGATGTTCTTCTGGGGCTTAACACATCACAAGCATCTTGTGTTTATAAATTCTCAGGTTTCCAAAGGTCTTCTATCCCTTCTCAAAAGTGGCTTAGATCAAGGGGGCAGCTGCAGTAAAGCACCGTTGAATTGATCTAGACAGAGGTATGCTTTCCAAGGGAAGACCATTTGTTAGCCACGCAAGCGAGAAAGCATTTGTGATTGCAAATATTCTTCTGACCATGTAAACGTATTTCAGATAGTTTGGGGAGAAGCTGGCCTTGGAGCTGGCATGTCCTACAGCTGAACTGGAGCCCGCTTAGCATGGTTCTGTGTCATATTCCTGTGACTGCAGTTAATTTGTGAAAATGGAGAGGTTTTCCTTCAAACAGGAAGTCATAGCATGGAATCTCAATACTCGTATTGTCAGATTTGCTTGTATTAAAGCAAAAAAAATCAACCCCACAATATTGTTATTTTAGCCATGCGTCAAATTTTGATTGCAATTTGAGGTGTGCCTCATTACAAACTTTATTACTATCCCAATTAAGTTTGTTTTTTCTTTTTTTTTCTTCATATTACAGAAAATGGAAGATCAAGACCAAACGTATTTAATCTAGGTTCTTCAGAAGTCTGCATTCACATCCTCAGTTTTAATCTCTGTAATTAAACATTTAAAAGTCCAGCCTCAAGCTTTTAATTTACTGAAGACAGCTAGAAAATATTCCAGTAACAACTGGTTGATACTTTGTTCTTAACCTTTCAAAGTCTCTGTTAAATTCTAGCCTAGCTTAAGGAGATAGTAGTGGCCTTCAGTAGCTCTGTAGGTTCTGAAAATACCCAACTATACAACCATAAAGCATATAAAAAGTAAAATTCTTCCCTCATGGAACAGCTCGTGCCATCAAATATTTACAGTGATAGACTTAGACTTTCTCTCCTGAAGGATAGAAACCCTGGGGCTGTGCAGTGTGTCACTTCACCTGCCAGTGAATTTTAGGTTTGTATTTACTAGCATCAGCAGTGCGATATAATAGGTTATGACAGGTGTCAGAGGGCAACTCACATGATTAAAGCTACAGGAAAGAAAAGGGGTAAAGAGAGAGAAAAGGCTTAAGCCTTCTTTCACTTTACTGTTCCTGCAGAAAGTACTCTGACGTCCTTAATCGCCTTCTGCACATGAATCTTGTTTCTGTGTCAGTTTGAATGTGATTTAGTGGGAACTGCAGTGCTGTGTGATGTGGTAGAGGGCTTGGATGGTGAAATGAGGTAATCTCCATTAAACAAACTACCATTCCTACTTTATTTCCTGTTTATTGGGTGTAGCTA
>VZTM01032980.1:0-61572 GCA_013400555.1 Jacana jacana
TAAGTTTTATGCTTCAGTGATATTGTCAAATACTTGCAGAGTATCTTCAGAAAGTGACAACACCGAAACACTCTTTGATTATCCTTGTTACCTGCTGCACTTTAAACAGTGTTTCATGCTGTCATTTAGAAATGATTCAGGATACTTGGGATCCAGATTGTCTTCTCCCAAAGTCATGAACCTAGACTGCTTGGATAATTGAATTTTCTTTGTTAGACTTGAACAGGAGGACATAAGCCATAAATCAGTCAAGTAATATAATTTATCAGGTGTCACTCTACTTCTCTTTTATTTAGAGCTGTATTCCTTAGCTACAGGCTAAAGTAGAGAATTATTATATATAGATGTGCTTTATTACAGCCTTGCTTTTAAAGCAAATTAATTGAACTCGGCTGGGAATGTTACAGTCTTCAAGAAGAATCGGGTCAAGCAAAATCTCATTACAGGATCCTGTAAGGGCAGATTTTTTTCTCCTGTACTAGTCAGGGCAGGAGACTTTCATGTTAACATGTCTCCAAACAGGATTAATTTCTTGTGGATTTTTAAGACTATTTCAATTCAACCAAAAAGGTTCTTAAAAGTTCATTCATTTGTAATTTTTTCCTATATTGAACAAGGCATAAACATTTAAAATGAGAGAATAGTCTTCTGTTTAGATGTTAGTTCATATCTTCTGTCTTCCCTTATCTTGGAAGCTGATGGTTATTTTGTCAACAAAATCCCTGTAATTGCTTTTACTGAAATTTTTGCAGGACTTGTTACTTGTGCAAATTTTTACTTTAGGGAAGCACAGCTGCCTGTTTAAAATTGTACTGGGATTAAGTAGCTAAAATTCCTTTTCTAGTCTCAATGTGCAGCAATTTATTAATTGAGTATGACTTCTAAAGAACCAAAAATAAGCCTGTTAGTAAACTGCAGGCAGAATTCCTACATTCTAGTTGTTCACAGAGCTTTAACTCAGCCGTAGGCTTTTGGAAAACGATTTAGATTAAAACATTTGAAAGATGAACCTGTCATAAATGCCAGTTCTGGATTTGATTCACAGATGTTCTGTCTGTCTTGAGTAAACTATTCATTAATTCACTTATGATGCTATGACTGATCTTTTTGCAGATTTCATAACTATTTCTGTAGATAAACTTTAAATAAGGAGAACTTAGGTGTTGTTTTAGCAACTAGACTTTTGCTGTTACCAAGCGAAGGACTTTTGTAGAAAATAGAGGGGCTGCATTGATGAGATATTTACACAGAGTGAGTTTTCTTTCACTACCAAACGTTCTTTTTAGAGTTTTGTGTTCAGAGAGGCAGTCATTCTGTGCCTTGCCATCTTTTGAAAGAAATAATATTCCATATTCTTTAATGTATCTGAAAGAGAGACCACCTGCTTAGTTTCTGTCCCCACATCTTGAAGCCTAAACTCTTAGAGTACTCAAGAAGGATCCTTAGAATAATCTATAACACAGATTTATGACCATCTATTCACGGTGATCCCCTGTAAATTCTGAATACAATCAGCAAAGGAGGTTTTATGGATATGCAAGAATAATAGGAATATTGTCATGTCTTGAATAATTGGTCGAATCTCCTCAATAGAATAAATGGATCAAGTTCAGTTTTCATAAGAGTCCAGGTAAAAGTAAAGCTGGGGTTGAGAGTTAACTATTTCTACTTTTTTTTTTTTTTCCCATTGTATTTAAATATCAGTTAATTGTTTATGTTGAAAGGAACCTCTTAAGATCACCTAGTCCAATCATCCTGCTTGATCAGGGTCACCTAGCACGGGTTGCCCGGGAACTTGTAAAGTCAAATTTTCAATATCTCCATTGATACACAACCTTTAAGGGCAACCTGTTCCAGTGTTTGAAAACACTCACTGTAAAAATGTGGGGGTTATCCACAACTAGAATACTGCATCTAGTTCTGGACTCTCCAGTTCAAGAGAGACAGGGAACTACTGGAGAGAGTCCAGCATAGGGCAACAAAGATGATTAAGGGATTGGAGCATCTCTCTTATGAGGTAAGTCTGAGAGCTGGGACTCTTTAGCCTGGAGAAGAGAAGGCTGAGGGGAGACCTTATTAATGCTTATAAGTATCTGAAGGGTGGGTTAAAGGAGGGTGGAGCTAGACTGTTTTCAGTGGTTCCCAGTGACAGGACAAGGGGCAATGGGCACAAGCTGAAACATAGGAAGTTCTAGTCAAGGAAGAGGAGAAACATCTTTATGGTTAGGGTGGCAGAGCAGTGAAACAGGCCGCTCAGGGAGGTTGTGGAGTCCTCTTCTCTGGAGACCTTCAAGACCTGCCTGGATGCACTCCTGAATAATGCTCTCTAGACAATCCTGCTTTAGATGGGGGCGGGACTAGATGATCTCTAGAGGTCCTTTCCAACTCTGATAATTCCATGGAACCTTGGGATAAGGTCACACGTTTTCCTTAGAACTGTCAAAGCTACACATTTACTTCAAAAATGTCTTCAGACATCCTAGTATTGCTTTGAAGTGATGAACACTGCACAAGTGATGAACACTGTTTTATGAAGAAAATGACTAGCAATCTGGTTGAACACTTTTTTTTTCATTGTTTGCTTTGCTGTTAATTTAATAACTAAAAACACCAATGCTGTTATAAAAAAAAACACTATTATTTTGGTCTCACCACTCACTGTGTGCATAAGCTGGGCATTTCCATGACCCAAGTGATACAAAATCACAAATAAAAAGCTCTTACAGAGCTGAAAAGTGAACCTGAACCATAATTCCCATAATGTTTTACTGTAGTTGCTTCTTATTGGATTTGAATGTACACCATGTTTCTTGAAATTCTGCTTTTAATATCTGTGTAATAGAATATGGCTCAGCAGGAGAGAAATAGTTACCCTCTAAAATCACTGGAAGGTTTTACCCTGTTTTAGTCATTTTTACATTTCTGTTTTCTTATTAATTTCATCAAGTTCTTTTTTACAAGTATTTGTGTTGCTGTATCATCATTCCTTATACCAGTTGTTATCATGTTGAATAAAGATATGTGATGTCTCCTCTACTTTGGTATGAAAGGGTAGAATTTAAGCATTATTACTAATGTCATAAGCACAGGTAAAAATAGGTCATAATTGTTTCAGTACTGGACACTATAAACAAGGGGCTCCTCCATTCTGGTAATCCAGAGTCCAGGGCAGTCTCTTTGTAGTGTTACTTGTAGCTGTTTCCAGTATGTGATTCAGTACATCTGTTTCTTTTGTTCCATTTGA
Organism: Jacana jacana; assembly: GCA_013400555.1. Taxonomy (NCBI): domain Eukaryota; kingdom Metazoa; phylum Chordata; class Aves; order Charadriiformes; family Jacanidae; genus Jacana; species Jacana jacana. The sequence continues at coordinate 3,245 of VZTM01032980.1, forward strand.
TACTCCCACAGTGCCTGTGCTTGTGGGTAGGGCATAAAACAATTTCTTAAGAACAAAACTTAATGCTGCAGTTTAAGGTGCAAACAATCCCCTGCATTACTCTGCTGTTGATTCATCTGGACATTCTTCTGGACTTACATTTCTGATACTGAAGCTCTAGCACAGGCAGGCAGTCACATCGTCTGCTGTTTCAAGTACCATTCTCTGACCTTCCCTCATCACAACTACTTACATAAGTGCTTGTCATAAAAGTAGCAGTTAGTGGTCCATTGATCATAGAGTTTCCAGCGATGCTGTCACTGGGGAAGATGAGCTGCTTTGGCAACAGTTGGAAATAGCAGTAGTGTTGCTGGAGATGCTTAATAGCAATGCTTAGAGGTAATGCTACGGCTCAAGAGTGAGTTTGGTGTTGTGCTGAGTACAGTTGAGGGAGCTTTTTTCCATGCAGAGTCAAGCCTAAAAGTGACAAAGATACTGAAATTAACTGCTGATTATTAGAACTTCACCAGGGTCTACATCCAAGCATGTTGGTTGTATGCTGTAAATAACATGCTGTGTGTTCCTCTTTCACTGATAATTAGTGGACTTCAGTCTCCATTGCTGTTTAATCTATACTTACTTAGAAAAGATATTTTCTGCTTGCCAGATACTTATTTTAACTAGGAAATATTCTATCATGTTTGTCTCAAAACAGCTGATTTCCATAGCATATATGTGGTCTAGAACCATTCAACTCAGTGGAAAATAAACTGGTTTTTTCAAGTGCCAAATCATTGCTCTCTACAAAAGGCCAATCTTGCTAGACTTTGTGGAGTTATTGCTGTATACTATCTAAAGTCTTACTGAGTTTAGGACAAGTGTGTTGCTTTCTAAAACATTCATGAGGCTCTGGGCACAGCAAGCACTAGTGGAAGCAGGCTGAGTAGATAAGTGAGCAGAGCCCTGCAGTAGGACCAGGGGAGTTGAGTTGATGACTGGTCACAGACCTGTCTTCTGTGGCACCTTTTTCCCGTAAAATAGAGGAAATAATACCCATGTAATGTATTTGGGGGTTTTCTGATGACAATTCCTGTGTAAGAGATAATTTTTATCATCCTCAGGTGGAGTAAATTGACTTTAGTTCATTCAATGCAGCTGTAAAGCTTTAACTTTAGGGTTGGATCCATGTCCTCAGTGTACGTCTGGACAAGAGATTATGACACTTCTATTATGCAAGAGATTCTTAAGAAAAAAATATGGTTTGGATTGTGAGACTAAAGGACCAACACTCCTGGTGATATTACTGTTTGAAGAGGAAAAGGCTGGTTTTGGGTAAGATGTTTTATAATTCAGTGGTTTTTTTCAATCCTTATTTTATTAGGACTGTCAGGGGATTTCTTGCGTTCTGGAAGATACTCTGCTCATACCATTAATGGTGCCTGGTCACCCTGGTCTCCATGGTCTCAGTGCAGTCGTGACTGCAGTAGAGGCATACGAAATCGCAAACGGGTCTGCAGCAATCCTGAGCCCAAGTACGGGGGACTTCCTTGCCTTGGCCCATCTCTGGAGTACCAGGAATGCAACATTTTGCCTTGTCCAGGTAAGAATCAACTGAAATGAGTGAAGTATGTGCAAATAAAATAACTTATCTTCAAGGCTATGTTTTGCAACAGTTGGTCTGGATTTTTTTGTGTGTGTGAGTTTGGGGTTTGTTTTATGTTTTGAATAAAATACATCTCAAATTTACCTTCATAATGTAAGTGGATTGACACCCAAGTGGTGTCAATCGTTTTATTGTCAACAGTATTAATAGCTATGTCTTTCTTTACTTGTGAGACTTTGATTGTAAAAATATAATTCTAATAAGTAAATTCATAAGAGAAAAAAAGATGTAAGAAATTTGACAAGGTGTGAGAAATCTGGCCTAGTCTTTATTTAAACTTGAAATGCCATTTTCATTACAGTGGTTTCTGGCATTAAATCTGCACTAGCTTTTGAGTGTGAAGCATCCAGCAAATGAGGTTCAGGACTGATCACCAAACTAGATGGTATCTCAAATAGGCCATAAAGATTGTTCTTGGAATCTTGAGCTTCTCCGTCATTGGAAGTTGTTTTATGATTCTATAAAAGGGTTACAAGTAGAATATATAAATTTCAAGAAAGTACTTTGGGTTATAAATCATGGTTGTATCTTAGACATTTGGGGAAAAAACAAATCTTGGTTTCAGTCACCTGTCACCCGTCATAAAACAGATATCCAAATTCAGAAGGTTTTGAGCTTTGTAGAGGCTTTGTGGAAAAAGAAAAGGGAAGGATATAGGAGAATACATGAAGAAAAGAAAGTATAATTGGAATTGGAGGAAAGAATTCAAGGTATGAAATGACAGAGAGGAAGAAGGATAACGACTGAGAGACTGCGTTCTTTCCAGTATCAACAAGTAAATTTAGAAATAAGCTTACATACATCTTTAATTGTATTAATTGTGTATAACGGTGCTGCATGTTTTATTATTAAAGACTTAGAGCTTTTGGCTTTTATTCAAGTGTGAATCTGAAGGATTACTATGGCAATATACATATTACAAATGTATACAAGTAATATGTATATTGCCATATGACATATGTATGTATATATATCTATAAGGTTACAATTTGAAACTGTGTTCCCTAAATCATAAACATGTTTTTCTTAAATATGAGTATCATTACAGTACTTTCCCTAAGGTTTGTGAGACAGTCATTGTCCATTCTCTATATCAGAATCTAAGCAGTAGATCTATGCAGAAGACAGAGCTTCCCTTTCAGGAGGACACAGGTTCTTGACAAAAAAAAATACTATCTTGAAATGAACCTAAGTAATATATTTCAGCAGATATCCCACAAACCTAGCAGCTGTATTGAGTGTTCTGACTGCTCAATGAATGTGAACTTCTCTGCAGTTTTATGACTACTGGGAACAGTAGGATTCCGTGGCAACTTGAATGCTTCAGGCAGTCCCCTGAGGCATTTAAGCCTCCAGCTCTCTTGCTGGTGGGTCAGATCCAAAGGGAATTTCAGTTGGGGATCTTTGACCTGTGTGAACATCTATGGAGCCATTGAGGGTCTGAGAGATGCACCTGGTACCTTTCAGAGCTTTTTAAGGAGCCACTGTAAGAAATACAGCACCACAGCTGAGACCACTATAACAAACCTGACAAAACAAAGATTAATACATCTGGCACACTAAAAAGAAACTCTTTATCTATTTTGAATACATACTCATTGAACAACTTGTAAAACCAAATATTTTAACACATGAAATCTGGGCTCAGTGTCATCCAAAGAGACAAAGTGCTCTGAAGGACTGACACAATGAAAAAGCTCATGGAGCAGTCAACAAGCGTACAAAGCTTTCTTGTCTCATTAAGTGTCTTACAGCATAATTTTAAATATACTTATTAATGTATTAATAGCCTGTAATGTATGATTAAATGTGCTACAGGATCCCTTCAAAAATTGCTGAAGCTATCTAGAACTTGCCTTCAGCAGCTTCTATTAAATCTTTCTTGAGTCTGAAGGGGAGAGAGAAGCAGTGAAATTTTTCCCACAGCTTGTTGCAATGTAAGTGGTCCACTGCCATGTGGATTGATAGCAGTTACTGGGCAGATTACTTTTTGCTCCTAGTACCTGAAGGCTGAATATATGATAGTATATTGAACAGTGACAGATATTTGCCAGAAATTGTACCCAGACCTGGGAATATGATTCAAGTTTTAGAATGATCCCTCGTACAATTTTGCCTTTGACTAAGTAATGCTCTCCCAAATAATCTGCAGAAATAATTTGGGTATCAGTGCAGTGTAAGGCCTGTTCCCAGTACTCGGTTTCCATGTGGCCAAACTGCTTTGTGGGGCAGAAGAAGTTGCACTGTTGTCTTGCTCTAGCAAATTTTGCTGTGGCCCTGTGCTTCAGCTCCTTCTTCATGGCCCAGTGATGTGGTGAGCAGAGTTGAGCTGGCAAGCACTGAACAGTCTCAATCACTATGAGAAGGATCTGTGAATACTTACTGATGTTTCTGTTTGTTTTGAGTTACTAATATGTAGTCAATATGAAAAGAAAGGAATGTATAACCAGAAATATTGGGGTTTTGTTAACCTTGGGGGTGTTGTGAGATACTTACATTATGAAGAGAAATAGATGATAAAAGGAAGCATGGTCTGAACAAAAAATTCTGGAAATTTAGAAAAATTACAGGCATTTACTAATTAAAGATGTGTTTGCCTGGAAATAATAACCAAATGTAAGGCTGTCCTAGTTCACAATATTACACGTCTTCAGGTATTACTCTAGAAAAAGTCAGCTTTTTCTTCAGTTTTGTTTTGTTTCTTGTTGACTTCTCTTTTATTCTTTTGCACATAGGGATACTTAGCAATGTGCCTTAATTAGGAGATTAAAGAATAGCTACATGAAAACACTGAGTAGCATGACTTACAGAAGTACCCATTCCCTCTTCTCTTCAGAGTGTAGCAGTGGATCAGAGGGAAAGGACAGTTGCCTTCTCTTAAATTTCAAATTCTGATACTTCATGACAATATCTTGAGATTTTACCAGTTTCAGTTTTTTGTTATAGTAGTTTTAGTTTGGTTTAGTTGTGACATTTTGGCTGAGAACTGAGTAAGTTCATATATCACTAAATAACCATAATGGCATTAACGAGTCTGAGATACACAAAGCTCCCTGAAAGACTGTATGAGTTATTTATGCATGCCCTAAAGCTAGGTTGTTTCTTGGTTTGGTTTGGTTGGGTTTTTTTCTATTTTTTTCCTTTGCAGTCATACTCGGCCACAAGGAAACAGAAGTATATTTAAAGGAATGGACAAAAATTATTCTGCAGTAACTTTATAAACCAGTGGAAGGAAATCACTCTGATCCAAGAAAGCTTGATTCTTAAGCTGCTGAAGCTCATCTCTCCACACACATTGATCTTTCTAGGCTGCTTCTGTAGCCAGTGAGGAGAGGGTTGAACTGCCCTTCAGAAGCAGCTGTTGCTTCTATAACAAGAAGAGTCTCAGTTACAGACTTAGACCTGGGTTGAACTTTAGGTTTTGTCGTTGTGCTTTCTGTAGAAGTATTCATTTGCCTTCTGTGTTTCTGCACTGCACTATGTTGACTGTTTCATCCAGCATTGTTTTTATGAATGAAAGGTATCTGTAGCATCACAGAAAAAAGACTTTGTCTTTGCAAGCTATGATGTAAAAGTTGCTCTTTCACACACTGAAACATACAGGAACATTCCACACGACTAGGAAAAAGCAGTAGGCTTTTTTTTTTGATGTGGAATGGGGTGTCTGGAAGGGAGCAGTACTCTCTTGGGTCTGTAGACTGTCAAACAAACTCAGTGGCACCAGATTTAATAATTACTCAACCACTGAGAAGTACACCGTCTGCATTTCGGTGGGTGGAAAGGACCACTGTCCCTCTTTTTGTACTCCTTCATGCATATAGAAAAGACTGACCTCTCAACATTTTTTATTCTCTTTTGCTTCACTTTCAAAGAGGTGAAGATGAAAAATTATAAACCTAAAGGCATACACCAATAAAAACCCAAATATTTTCTATTTTTTTGAGGAGGGGGAGGGGTAAATTTGAACTGAGGCCAGACAATATATGAAACAGCCCGCAATCCTATCTGTGTTCTCATGAAAGCAGGTGAGGACAGTGTGTATGCCCACACTTCCTTCCACTTTCTTTTAAAACCCAAGGTGCACAGCAGGGTATCCAATTTACTTAATTGTGTCTTGGAAATTCTCCAGCAGTGTGGATGTTTTATTATGTCCCCAGGAGATCCCATTTCTGTATGCTGTTTCTCCCTAGTACATCCTCTTCCCTATTTTTTTTTTTCCATTGTAGTGAGGAAATATTTATTAACCACAGCAACAGCTGGTAGGCAAAGTTATTCACTTTACTGTAAAGGAGGGAGCATTGTTTGTGAGCACCCAGCTAGCTGAAGGTTGTCTTCTTCCAAAAGGGACCAACCTCAGTAATTGTCAGAAGACGTAAAGACTCTTCCTGTCTTTCACTGTGGAGCTGCTGTAACGACTCTCTTTTGTCCAACAGCTCTGCAAAACTGATATGTAAAGAAACTGTAGCAACTGGAACTTTCCTTGCAGCTGTGTATTTTTCCTCCTATAAGAAGCAGAAATAACACTAAGGACCCCATGACAAAAAGAAAAAGGAAAAAAAAAACAACCAACCAAACACCCCCCCCTCCTCCTCCCAAAAAAAACCAACCCAACCCAGATGGTGCTGTGTTGCTAGGCAACTTTAAGAAAGATTAAAGAAACCACAGAGCTCTATTTAGGTCTTGTAAAAACTCAAGCAGTAAATACCCACTCTTTTGATCTTATTTAACCATGATGATGCTTTATCATCCTGTGTTGCTGAGAAGAAAAAGTTCAGGGACAAATAAAAGAGGTAGTTATGATAGTCCTTGAAAGGCCTAGAGATTTAGGATGGCAGCCTGTCAGTAAGTAGTTACGAAGAAAACCAGTTATAATTACACTGTCTAGCTCAACCATGATCAAATTTAATGTTGTCTATTATGTTATGTCTACCCTAGACCCACTTCCCTGTTTACTTCCAAAGTCTTCTAATACAGTCATGATCACTGTTGTTGTGGAACATGGTGACATTCCTGGATGTCACATCAGTCTCTGTGTTCTCTGACACCTATAGATAGATGGCAGATTGCAGTTTCACATGCATTCACATTTGTAATTCTCACTCCAGTCCATTGAAAAATAATACAAAGTGTTGGAGCTCATTGTCTCCATTACAGTGAACAAACCACAGGTAATGTTTGCAGAAAATTTATCTTCTGTCTAGGCAATCTCTGTTTCATGGAGGACTATACACTGCAGCAGGAATGTCTCTGATTATCCACTTGAGCTAGTCAAGGATCATTTTAAATTAAAAAAAATAAGGAAAAGAAAAAAAGGTAGTATCTGGAAAGATAAAGCCTTAATATCACATGAAATTAATGGCTTAGCTAATATCCTCTGCTTCTATTTGACATAATTTTCAAAAATAAAAAATAATAAAAAGAGGCAAGTTTTGAATAAAAGATACCATGTCTTAAAATTGTTATAAAATTGCACAGTGTATTTCACCTGCACTGAAGACAAATAACCTGTGGCTTTCATAGATATGAGCTTGCATAATACTACATTAACGGAGTTATCTCAGGCAAAAAGACATATTTTTTTCCACTGACTATATGAATAAGAGAACAAGTCAAGCACTCCACAGAGATGCAGTATTTATTTATAATAGGTGGTATAAAACTCTCTCATACATCTGTGTAGCTGGGTGATTTGGCTGACAAATATATCCTGGAAAAAATGTAGCAATCATTCAATTCCTTAATAATGGAAATAATTTATTTAAATGACATACTTGGAATAAAGTACCCAATTCTAAATCCTGTCTGTCCAATCAAGCTATTCAGAGGCCAGATACGTTACTTGCAGAAGTTTTTTACAACTATTGTTCTTAGCAAGGAAATGCCAGCTCCATGCTTTTTTGATTTACAGGATAATGTTGCAGACAATACCAAGAATAAAATGTTATATATTCAACAGCTTCACTTAGAGTATTCGTTAATAACCTTAGGTATGCACTACTGAATTACCTATTTAATTAGCAGTTGAGAACCTGAGGGTATGCTGTATCTGAAATTACATTCAAAAATGGATGTGTAAGTCTTAATATAAACCCCCCCGCATTCTCCTAGTTCATTTTCTCACTGTTGCAGCCTTTGCATAGAAATAATTTTACTCCACTGACCAAGTGTGTTTGTGATATACAGTGCTAACAAAACAAGTATTTTTATATGTTCTACATCTCCATCCAGGAGACAATTTAAATGCAAATATTGCACAGATATTTTTATTGCAAGTTAATTATTTTTTCAGATTTGGAACCTCCTTTTTTTTTGTTATGGAATAACATTTCGATAAACCAGTGGAAACTGGTTTACCCCTTGAAAGGCTGTTTGATTAACTGAACAGAAAGGATCAAAAGGAGTCATTTTGAAATGCTGGGTGAATGTTTTGTAGACTTCAGTGAAAATCAATTGTTTCAACAAACCATGAAGTAAAGTCTTACAAGGAGTGTCTTACATGAATGCATAGTAAAAATTGTGTCCGAAAATGTGTACTTACCATGTATTTTTAGGAGTAGGTAATAATGAGTTTCTGTCTTGCATGGTAAAATGCCCACTGCTGCTGTGATGGGAGAAAAAAAGAGGCAAAACTTCTGCTCTGTTTCCAGTCATGTCATAAAACAAAACTTTACTGACACATTGCCTTTATTTTACTTAGGGTCCCATCTATTAGTGCTGGTTGACCAACACATAATATTCGTTTTATTCAATTGAAGAATTCGTAAATAATTTCCTTAGTTAAGTATTAAGAAAGCAAGTGATAACACTTTAAATAGGGGTTTGAAAAATTTTTTTTTTGTAGGATATGAACATTTTAAAGTTAAGGGGTTTGTTGCCTTTTTTTTCCCCAAAAGAAAAAAAAAAAAAAGAAAAGAAAGTTATTTGAAGAAAATACTGAGATTCTTTTCAGATAGAATGCTGTCCCTGGGAGAAGCGCATCTGACTTTGTCATGTGGTTGCAGACAGGAATCCTATAGCAGATGGGCTGCAGTATGACTGTAAATGTCAGAAATACATTTCAGAGCAGTTTTAAGAACAGTGGCTGCAAAGAAGCCAGTCCAGTGAAGGCAATGAGGCGAACTTTCAATAGAAGCCTTTCTAGTGGCCATGTGTCGAAAGCTGTCTGAGAAATGGGGCTCCCATGAAAACCAGCCCTCATTTCAGAGCAACCTTGTGAAAGTCTGGAGAACAGTTTGACATTCTTGAAGCAGTAAATACTAATGGGGAAAAAAAACCCTAAAATTACTCTTCAGCAACCTGTGTTTGAAACTTTTAAGTGGCAACTCATTTTTGTCATTCATTTGTTTCTTTTTTAAACTATTCCCATTATTCCACTGCTGGCATCCATGCTAAAGCTGTGTTAAAATTGTAACATTATATTGGCCCATCAAACCCTGTAACTGTGTTAGATCAATTGAAATGGATTGTAGGGTTAAGGCACAGAACACAATTTGCATTCCTCGGTCCCTCTGATATTATTGGGCTAAGTTTTAAGTTATGAATTAAAAATTTACTTTGAGCTTGTAATACTTCTGCTGAACAACCTTTAGTATTTTATTTCCTTAAAAGTGAGAAAAGAGCTTTGGCCTTAAAGCCCTTACTGTTCCCACTGAAAGTTTCTTATGTGGACAAGTGGCTTTGTTAGACTTCCTAATAAGCCCCAGAGGCTTTTGAAATACATAAATTAAATTGCGTTGTGGTAAGATTAAATTTGTGGGCCTATGTTCAGCGACACCTACAAATGTCCAGTAATTTCAGTAGTCCATGAATTAGATCCATGGAATATGAGAAGATGGGTTGGATTATGTAATATCAAACATAACTTGGAACAGTAAGATATTTTGTGCCTTTTCAGTGGATGGAGGCTGGTCCTGTTGGTCGTCTTGGTCAAAATGCTCAGCAACTTGTGGAGGAGGGCATTACATGAGAACACGTTCCTGCACAAACCCAGCACCAGCGTATGGAGGAGATATCTGCCTTGGCCTGCATACTGAAGAAGCACTCTGCAACACACAGCCGTGTCCAGGTATGGCAAATCAGCCCATGTGGCATTGTTGTTTGTGCCACAGAATAAGGCATTCACAGTTAGGCTTCACATCGTGCTCCTTGATATATTAACTAGGAGCAAATGATTTATCTCCCTTATTAAATGCACAATCAGCTCTACAATCATTAGATGTTACAATTACAGTAAATCAAGTAATAGCCGAATATAACCTACATGACACCACGTCCACCCTACCCTTTAAAAATGAAAATTAAAGTAGCCAGGGTCTGGGCCTGGAAAAACTAAAGCTGCATAATATATTTGAAGTGGATCATTCAAACTTCCTGGGAGATTTTTAATAATATCACAAAGCAGTGCGTTTGTTATAACACTAAACATAAACAGCAAGTGAATTGCTGAAGTTAATATTCAACAACATGTTGTCAATGAGGTCCTTCAAGCAGATAGTATTTGCCCTGTTTTCATTTAAAACACAGAGCAAACTTGAATTCTGTTTCTAGCTTCAACCTTGGATATCAAGGAGCAGGGACTGCATCTTTTTAAATTACTATGGAATACTAAGTAAATAAAATATGTCATCACTCCCGTTTGTTGTATGATATTATGGATCATGACTTTGGCTGTAACTTTGACTCTGCCTTTTGACTTATATTAAAGGAAACTAGTTTTTTTGGGTGAACTTTAAGTGAAAAGTAGAGAGCAGAACCACACAAAACTGGATAAAATTACTAAAGAAGAGTCAGTGGGAAAAATTGTTTTTATTTTTTTCTGATTAATGGATTACAGACAACAGCAAAAGGAAATAAACAGCTCTGATGCCACATTGTATTACTTGCTTCAGAGAGAGCTCCTAGACTTCATGTTTTCTACTCATATAATGAGGCTGTGCATGTGAGGGCACAGTTTGAATTTATGGATTCTATTACCTGTTCTGAACTACAATTTAAGTTAATTTCCTTTTCTAAGCACTGCATGTCTTGCAGCAGAATTAAAGCACCTACTTTGTCAAAATTAAAGCAGATACAACACTCTATACTGTGTTTAAAAAAAAACCAAACAGAAATCAGTAGATGATTTGATTTTTCAAGACAAATCGTATCTATTTGTATGTAGAAGTTACATAGCTGCCTTGGGATCCTTAAAGCACCTTTAAAAGGTCAGCCTAACACACCCATTGTGCTAGTATTGTAGCTATTGTTGCACATTTATTTTCTACCACCATTTTTCTAGAAATGACAGTTTGCAAATGTTTATAAACAGTCTCCTTTTACTTTGACCTGCTTGTTATCCAAATTTTGGAGTAGGCAGAGGGGCAGCAGAGGAGGTTGGATTCACTTTGCTTCTAAAAAGTGAATACTTTTATAAAGCGATAAAATTTCAGAGGATGAAGTGTATTTCTCATATTCTATGATGTTTTATCTATATCTCTATCTCACTGAAAATTTGCCATAGGATTTTGAAACAACACAACATCATCTAGCTTTGAGAGTGGCCCTTGCTTCATATTTAAGATGTAGATTTCAAAACTTTTTTACTGCTCATAATAAATGCAGTGCTACACGTGTCAAGTTTGACCAGACTCCTGCATCCCTGCTGAGCCTTTTTCTTGCAGGCCAGTGATTCCTGCTTGTGGCAGTCTGAAAGTACCATTGGTGTGATCTTCTGCTTGAGTGACATGTTTAATATAGGAAGGGAACACTTGGAAACTAAGAACAACCAACCAACACAGAAATGCATATACAAAAATGGAAATTATTTATAACATTTCTTAAGTTGTGAGAAGAGTAAAAATTTCTTGGCATTTGAAATAGTACTTTTTTTTTTTTTTTTTTTTTGGCCAAAAAAAACTAGCAGAATAGACTGTAATCCTGATACTAAAGATTTTTTGAGGATAGGGAGGGTTACTTAAACTATGCAAACATGCACTTAAAAGAGTGAGAAAGCCAACAGAGAAAGAAAAATGTTTAGCTGAGCTCTGTCTTATACTATACATGCCAAACTCAGAAGATTAGTATGAAGGCAAGATTTGTGCTTGAACTGTAAGAAAGCTGAGCTCAGTAAACTCACAGTACCTCATGGGAATGAGATCAATTTGCTTCATTTAAGGAAAGTACTCTGAGATCACGCAGGCATGAAATAAAAATGTCTTAATCAAAACTCCATAGGCAGAGGAGGAAATGGAGAGAAACAATAGGAGCTGATAATGAACTGAATGAGGAAGGAAGGTGAAAGTACTTGATGAGATCTTCTCTATCTACAGCAAACATGGACCTGAAATAACAAAAGCTTAAATAAAAAATAAAAAAAAGACTCTGCAAGATACTACTGGTTTTGTGATTAAATAAATATCCTGTTTCAGACTTGGAGTACATACTCTGATAACTCTCATTGCTACTTGTTGGGTACCTAAATAAAAGACAGTATGGTTGTCCACCCTAATGTCTAGACTGGAATTAACTTCATGGTGATCGAGACTCGAAGTAACTTCTTCCAATCACTGCTGCAGAATCCCTCTGGCTTCGCACTACCACACAAAAAAGCTGCGGTGGAAGCCAAAGCCATAATAGGTCTGCAACAGATCTACCATCACACCCCACGTCTCACAGATTTTTGCTAAAGCCAATTGTAATTTTTGTAATTACTGTAATGAAAGAGCTGTGCTCTACTAGTTGGTGGTAGCTGGGGATGAGACCTTCTGTCATAACTGAGAAATACAGGTTATTGCTCTCTCACTCGGTGTACTTAAAGCATTTAATTGCAGCACCTGGATGTGTGTCTCTCTCTGCCTGTTGCAGACAGCTGGTCGGAGTGGTCGGAGTGGTCTGAGTGTGACTCCTCTGGCCTCCAGTTCCGTGTTCGTCAGTGTGTCATTTTGTTTCCTGTGGGAAGCCAGTGCACAGGCAACACCACGGAGAGCCGAGCCTGTGCTTTGGACTCCAACTTTATACCAGGTGAGTATAAACCCTTCTGCTCCTCGAAGGATTAGTGATATCTCTCAGTGTTTCAGGAGCAAGGCATAGTTTTGTCCCACACTGCACTGTGCAGAGCCGGGAGCTGGAACAGAACTTGCCTTGTGCCAGCCAAAGCATGTTGGTCTACTATGTAGAGAAAATGTTGACAGATCTGGCTTCTTCAATAAAATCTGTCTCATGGCATCAAGTGCTGTGGAGCTGTCCTTGCTGTCACCACCTGGGACTTTGGTCGGTCGCCATCACAGCATTCTGCAGATCCCTCCTGTCCTACTTGGTAGCCGAGTACAGGGATGACTGTAGACAGCTAGGAGAAATAGTTTCCTTTTTACTTTAATTTAAGTGGGTTTGAGACTGCTTAGAAAGGTAAATACTATTAACTCAGGTCCTTATCTCCCCTGTGACTGCTAAGTATCTGATGGATATTATGTATTATTCTATAGCATTCTATAGCATTTGTTAAAACTCATGACTTTACTCTTCTTTTCTTTTTCTTTTTAATCATAGCAGTCATTTAAATCAACTCATCAGTATGGGTGTCCACATTGCATTGCTGTTAACAGTCATCTTTCTCCCTGTGTACGTTAAAAAAAGCTAGCAGTCTATTCACAGACAAAGAAATTTACATTTTAATGTATGAAATGAAATGTAATTATGTTTACTCAGTGCAGTAACCTTTTTTTGTGTCTGTGTGGTACAATATAACACAGAAATCAACACAGTTGAAATACTGTTTTTATGGACGGTGCACAATGTTTAAACTCCCAACTGGTTTTTTCCTCCAAAACCGATTTGAAAAATGTCAATGTGAAGCGTAAACTCCCACATTGTATTTTCCCCTTTTTCTCAGGCTTTTGAAGCAGCTCCATTAATATTCACATTCTGTGAATCCCCTGCTTAATCCAATATAAGCTCTACATCTTGTTTTGGAAAGTAGGCTTTTTCAGAAGCTGAAATGAGCCACCTCTTCTCTCGCCCTTCTCATTGGTTTGGCACTCCTCCGCAAATTTTCTGTATCACAGTAGATATGGTTGTGCCCATTACACTCACCTTAGTGAAAATAGCTCGCTTTCTTGGAATCTCTTAGCTCACTTTCACTCCTTTGAGTCCTCTGACTCTGAGTTTTCTCCCTCTCTCCCTCCTTTCTCAACCTCTCTCCAACCTTTCATCAGCCAGTGTGTTTCTGGTGTGTCCCCTCTCATGTTGTCTTCTCCTCTTCCTGCTTACCTTAGCTCTGTTCTTCTACAGAACTTAGTGATTCTGGCAGAGTGCAGAAGTGACTCCTTTATAATTGCTGCTGCTGTGTTTCCAGAGTGAGTCCTTGTCAACATTACCTGGCAAAACTTCATGGTTTTCTGCTACATTTTTTATGCTTTTTGTTTGGATTGTGAATGAATAGTCCAAACCAGACAAAATGTGCTCTCAGTGTTCAACTCTCTGTGAGAGTGCTGTTCTGCCAGGTCTGATACTTTCTCATTTTGAAAATAGTATTGATTTAGCATGTGAAGAAAGGTAAAAAATTGTTAACTCTTTAGCAGTAGCTGCATGTAGATCATCTTTTGGCAGCAGAGAGCCAACTTTGTTGATTCTGCATACAGAAGCTATTGCATACCTGTGGCCATCATTGCTGCACTTGTCTAATCTTTTTTTAGTTCTACTAGAGACATCCTTAGATGGGAAAACGAAAACCAGAGCACCATGCTGTGTTCATGATGTGGGCGACACACTGATTTGTAAAGTACCATAATGCTGATATCCTGTCCTATTGACTATCACCTTCTCGGTAGCATTTGTTTTGCCCTTTTCATTGCATCTGAACATGAAGCTGGTATTTTCATGGAACATGTTGTCATAAACCTCCTTTCTCTCTCAGGAGTAGTAATGGTCATCTCACAGCCCATGATTTTATATGCGAAACTAGGATTGCTTTCCTCTGTATGTATTGTTTTACACTGACCTACATTCTGTTTAATTTGGTATTTTATTGCCTAGTTTTGTAAGGCCTTCCTTTGGGTCTACACAGCATACTCTCATCCATGCTCCCTTAGCTTTTTATTATCTGCAAACTTCAAAACCACATTTGTGTCCTGCTTTTCTAGATCTTTACTGGAAAGCCTCGGTCCCTCTATTGTAAGAACTGAGCATACAATACTACCCCGTTTTCCATCATCCCCCAATTTGACTTTGTTTCTTGGTAAAACTCTGACAAGGAACTTAAAACCTTTTTTGAAACCCAGGTAGATTGTGTCAGTTATCTCACTAGTATCCACATGATTATTAACCCTTTGAGAGGTTCAAGAGATTTGTAAGACAGGACTTCCCTTTGCAGAAGCCATGGTCCTGAAGTAAAGAGTGCGTTAAAGTTGATTGCCAACAGACTTTTATTCAATATTTATTCAGAATGCTCCCAAAGTCAAAATGATAAGGATAAAGGCTGAAATAACATCTTATTAGATTACAGTTGAGACCTGTGAAATAAGAAGTAATCTTTTTTGAAGATTTGTAAATTCCCTCTTTTCACATTAGTGCTAGTCGTGACTAGAAGTAATGAGACCATTTGAACACAAGATAATTAAACTCTCATTAATTTTACTATTCAGAAAATAAACACTTTCTCAATGTGCTTAAACTCCACAAAGAATGTTTTCATGTAAATTTCAGAGATGTTTTGAGGCAAGAATTAAAAATATGTTGCTGCTTTTGCTTGGGAGTCTAAGGAACCTGAGGATGTCATTAAACCTTTTTGTTAATTCTACCACAGAGTCAAAATCTTTTTCACTTTGGATTTGGAGTGAATGAAGTAGAATAAATTCTTAAATCCTTACTTTGTTAACCAAACTAGTAGTTCTCTGTAATATTTTTTCTCCTTAGCATAAGCGGTTTATTTATTTTTCTAGAAATATCAGTGGCACGATCCAGCAGCATAGAAGAAAAACGATGTGGAGGTGAGCATTTCAACTCTAGATGTTTATTAAATGCTGAAATATTGATTCCCCATTGTTTCCTTTTGCTTCACCTTTGCACTCTCTTAGTTGTATTCTACCTTTTAAATGCAGCATTCTCATTATTTACACTTGTACAGAAAAAGAGATGGGGTTACTACTGGATTTTTCATTAAATATCCATCTGCCATTGCTGACCTTTGAGACAAGAGCATGAATTACTGAATGTTTGTACTTTCTTCTTTTTCAGTATGGCGGTCAGCCTTTTCTCAAAAAGAAATTCCTATTATAAGCTTGTTATCAATATGTCACAATTTGCAAAGTTGCTCCACCTTTTGCAGGGTAATAATTTCATAAACCTCTTTGGGACTCTACATGAACAGCAGAAAGCCAGCCTGCTAACCCATTTAATAGCTCTGACTGTATCTGGGACTCATTTTCAGCTTTGCTGCCAAAGACAAATCTAAAAAGTAACAACAACAAAAATTCCATTCCAGAGAGTCCTGATGATAGCAAAACAAATCTTGAAAGGGAAAACTGTTTAAAAAAGCAATCAAGAAGAAAAAGGGGAAGAAAAAGGGAAAAATGACCATTTTTTTTGTGCTATCACGCTTAGTCTGTGTTGTCATGGTAATACCTCTGGCGGGTTCTAGTATTCTTCCATGCACAGATAAGCTGTATTTTTAACCTAATAAAGGACAATGAAATGGGTTATGCAAGGATACTAGTGTGCATAGTAACTTGTTACAGGAGCAGGATAATGTGATTTGATTTTTTTCTAATTAGCAGTGTTACTCTGAAAACATCTTGCCAAGTTCTGCAACAGTGGGAAACTCTTGGAAAAGTGTAGAAGGACATTTCAGTGATAATTTATATCCTGGGGCAGTCAACCCCGTCAGCTAAATATTATTTTGTGTTTCTAAATAGCCAGTAGGCATGTAAAGGTCCTACCTTAAGCATTTGCGAAAAATGGGAACCATGTGCTGGCCCATTTTACTGTGTTTCGGTGAAAAGGGTCTAGCAGGTGTTTTTCAGAGTAGTACCAGTTTTTCAGTTTAAAATCTTCTATTTGTGCATTTAGGCAACCAAAAACAAATTTTCAGTAACGTTAAGATGAAACTTCCAACATGAGCTTCTCATTGAAACTTCTTTCCTAATCAAAAAGCACAGCTCCAGTCTAAAATAACAATGAAAACCAGTGTGATTTTGTTTAATTTGAGCTAATTCTTCTGGTGCCACATCTGACCTGATGTCTCTGTTCAGTAACATCAGGGGATGATTGTGCTTTAGAATCCTTTCTTCAGTTTCCTGCAGCAACAAGCTTCCACTCAGTTTTAGTCCTTGTGTAGGTGATGAAGGTTTCCCATCATCTGATCCCATAGTATCTCTGAAGAGCAGAGCAGACAAGAGAACGCTGACATCTGAGCTGTTGACTTTGTGCTCTCTGGCTGCTGGGGTTAAAAGCACACTGAGCTTTAAGGAGTCTCTCTCCCCTTCCCATTTTCCCCTAAAACACTACCATTTCTTCCTCACCCCACTTTACATACAGAAAAAATTGAGAAAGCTGGAGAAGGGAAGAAATTTGCTCTGTATCAAAGACACAGAAGCAGTGAGACTCAGCAAGAATCAAAGCAGGGGATGGAAAATTGTGTGCCACTGCTTCTGAGACGTGTACCAAATAAAGGGGATCCAGAAGACATTTTAGGGGAAGCAGGACTGTGATTCAAAGAGATCAGGATTTTATTAGTTCTGCCACAAGTCACTATATGTACAAGAAAGAAGTAGAACAGCAGAGAAGATGTTATTTTATTTCACTGGAAAAAACTATGTCTGTACATTACATACATAATTTATATATAACAAGGCTTTGTTATACAGTCTAAAAAAAAACTTTGCTGAACTATTCAAACATACAAAATGCAATTCTCTCATCTGTTATTTGGGTTCTGAACTTGTTTAAGTATCTTTTGAGAATCTGTTCCAATACTTGCAGAGGTGTGTGGGTATCTAAGATTCTCATAATGACCCCTTCAGGGAAATGCAGTGCATTTGGTACTGTACAGATAAACCATTGCAATTGAGATGTTGCTGGGAAACACATGAAATTTCCCTTATCTTATTTGCATCAAGCACTTGTCTACGGTTTCCCCCAAACTTAAGGTCTTGTTGCCACTTCCTTAAAAATTAGATTGTCTTCTGCTCTCCGCTTTGCAGAGTTCAACATGTTTCACATGATCGCAGTGGGATTTAGTAGCTCGATACTTGGTTGCCTTCTTACCCTGCTTGTTTACACTTACTGCCAACGATATCAACAACAGTCCCATGATGCAACTGTCATCCATCCCGTATCACCGGCTCCTCTAAATACCAGCATTACCAACCATATCAACAAACTGGACAAATATGATTCTGTAGAAGCCATCAAGGTGAGAAGTGGGTTGGGAGCTCTGTAATGCACAACGTATACGGTCCTAGACAACAGCTCTGCTGTTTCAAGAGAGTTCTACTTACTAATTTTCTGCAGTGGCATTTGGACTCAAATTACACTGACTGTTAATGACGAAAAATAGATTTCACTTGAAGCATTGTAAATACAGATCCTTTCCTTTGTCAATCCCTGTTACACAGCAAGTTAGATTTTGTATGTGTGTATAAATTACACAGCAGTAGCCTTTCCTGGAAAAAAAAAAAACAGACCAGTCAATTTTGGGGTGTGGGATTTTTTGCCTAATTGTGTTCCCCAGTTCAAGAAGTAAATAAAGCCATTAACAATCATTATTGCATATATTGAAGATAATAGTTTGGCTCCAATGATACAGTGTCAAGGGCACTGTTCACCTTCCTGCACTGTGTTTATACAGGAGATGTATCTGGTGAATGTATTTTGGTGAATGTATGAACAGCTAGTGTTCATACTCAAAATATTCTGTAAATAAGCAGTATAGATTTATGTTAGCTGAGAGTCTGGAATGATATCTGTATCGCATGATCATTGTTCCCAAACAGCTATTTTCTTTTTATGACCTTTTAGAACAGCTCTTCTTTTCAGACCCTTTGAATTAAGGATGAACATTCTGAATGTAGGTAGTTCAGTATCTTCAAATCACACTGCTTATTCATGCAGCTGCAAAACTTGTTGTAAATTGCGGATTTTCTTAAATCCTACCTGGGTAATCCAATTTTTCATTTCTAAATTTTTATTTCTAATTAAAGACACTTTAAAGAATTTCATTAGAAAATGACAAGAGGAGTCTAGATTTTTTAATCAATGGTGAAATGTGTACCTAATTTAACTGGGTAGTACAGAAACAAGCAACAACCGAAAAAACTTTTAAAATTCATACTCTAAATACCCATATAATTTTTTTTAAAAAGGATTTACACTCTAAGACCATCAGAGATATCTCCCCTTAACATATTGCAATTGAAAATTGAGGAATTAATGCAGTAAAGAGAAAATAATTCTTATTCAGTAAAAAGATAATGAGTGAATCATTCTAATAAGAAGAACTGAATATGTATGATTAAAAAGTATTTTTAATCATAAAATTATAATAAAGGGGAGAAGTGCTGGCTTTTTTGAGCAGCATTGCTTTTTATAGGAACGTTATGTAAGCGGATACATGCAAATGCAAGTTTTTGTAAATGTGCGGGTATTTCTCAAGCCATTTTTGATTGATTGTACATAGATATTTGCCACCAAAATTGCCTTGGTGAAAAAGCACTTAGTGGCTTCCTTTCTTCTGTCCTTCCCATTCTCTTATTTCTTTCTTTCTTTTTTTTTTTTTTTTTCCCCCCAGGCATTTAACAAAAACAACCTGATTCTGGAGGAGAGAAACAAGTACTTCAATCCACATCTTACTGCAAAAACTTATTCTAATACCTATTTTACGGATTTCAATAATTATGATGAGTACTAATGGGCTTGTGTATTTTCTGGCCTCCTGTAACTCCCAGTCCCCAAAGCCTGTGCTACTTGACTGCTCATGTGATTGAGGCTTCAGAGATGAAGTTCAGAGACATTTCAAGCACGATCAAAGCCATCGATGTCCCATTGCTGCCAAAAGCCCAAAACACCTGTTTGTGACATGATGTTTTCTTTGCAGAGTGCAAGGTGTCAGGTGCAACTATAGCCCTTCGGTGTTGCTGGACCACTTGTGAGGATTGCATCGCTTCACTCAGTTTCATAACCTTCCAGTGAGAGTTGTCTAACAAGTGACTAAATAATTCCTGAGCTTTACATTAAAAAAAAAACAAAAACAAAAAAACCTTTTTAAGCTGTGCTAGGAGTATATGTCTAATTTTCTTTTTAAGTTTTTTCTTTTATTTCAATGAGGTGTGAAAAGGGGAGCTCTGCTGTTAACCATGGAGCCCTCTGTGCAGTCCCCTGAAGCTCACACCACCAAAAAGAGCTCACAGGTTGCTGGGAACAGCAACCAGAGAGAAGCACCGTGATGGTCTAGCAACGCTCTGTGGCAGCTCTGGGCTCTGTAGGGCTGATCGTTCTGGGCTGTAAATCACTCCGGCTGCAGTTCAGCTGCTCAGAGTGCGGAGACTGCGGCGGTGCCTAAGGGATGCAATTTGTAATTAACCCAGAAAGCTGCAGGGTCGGTGTTTTCCTGTTGTGAGCCAGGCCCAGTCGCTTAAAGCCTTCACCTAGTTTGGTTTAATTTTTGGAAAGGTGTGGAAGGGCACATCCCAGAGGGAGGCCGAGGGAGGAGGGCAGAGAGGAGAGGCACACCGGAGGGTTTTTCTGCGTGTCGTTAGTAAACCAGCCTTGCTGAGCTTGCACAAGTGGTGGCATCCCACAGACTCCCCCTCCCCAGTGCGTGCCTGCGGGAGCTTGATTGTCTCTCTCCTGTAGCACTCACCATCAGGCCGGTCACAGAAGGATGCGGCTGCACTGGGTTTTGTGTGCCTTCTCAGGCTCTCGGGGGTATGTAGGCACAATCATAGACCTGCTTTTTTCTTTCCGGCTTTTACTTTATATGCACGTCTGACAAACAAAGCTGGCTCAGAAAATGTATGTGCAAAGTGTTCTCTCATCTTGCTGCCATGTCCAACACATGCTAGTCAGCCCCTAGAGAAACATTCTTATGGTGTTTTATGTGATTATCTTGTCACCTTTCCTTGATGTAAATATTTAAAATATTGTTTGAATTTTAAGTTATCGGTTTTAATTCCTTTTGTAGTGGCAGGTGGGGAAACAGAATGGATTTTTATATCATTTTTCTTTGTTCTGTCTGTCTTCACCCACATTCATGACATTGTTATTTTTGTATGTAAAATTCCAGATGTATAACTCAAAAGAAAAGGTCAGGGATTTGGGCAAGATTTTTCAGAGCGCTTAGTAGTAAGGCAGCCTTTGCCATTCTCAGAATCTTGTGAAGAGAAAGCAAAAGTGAATAGTCAGGATTAAAAAATTGAGTTTTCATTCTTTAGAGCATGCTAGATGCAAAGACCATGACACCAGAATATCGGGCAGGTATGTGAGGGTAAGCAGGGTGGAAAGGTTTCCATTCTGTTTAGAGCCCTTGATCTTTAGATTGTGCTCTGACAGGCAAATAGAGAAAAACGTGTACAGATTATAATGATTCAAAACTATGTACAAAAAAGCTAAAAAGGCCAAGAAATGTCGTTCATGTGAGACAGCATTTTGAGCACCATTTTGGTGGTCTAGTGATTTACATAGCAAAAGTAAACACCGTATCTAATGACTGCAACGAACAACATCTTTTAAGTGGGGATAGATCTGAGTGTAGCGCTATGCTTCCTGTCTCTGTTCTGCAGAAAGGAAAAAAATGCAAAGCAAGTGGTCATTGAAAATCTGTGCAGCAAAATGAATACACATTTACCATCTTTGAAAATAATTCAGATCAGCCGCCTGTTTTCTCCCACTGAATAGTTTTCTCTGTTACTAACTTAATCAAAAGAAACTACCTGACCCTTGGACCAGTTCATCTACATAAAGTATAGTGATATTGGTTCTCTATAATTCGTGATTTTTTTACTGTACCTTAGATTTGGGTTTTCAGGAAGGAAGGGAGTTGGTTGCCCTTAAGTAAGAGGAAATTTTCTGCAAGAAAATTCAGTGAAACAGATAGAGGGAGGAAAAGCTCTCAAAATCATAACCAGTTTGGTATCTTAATCACTTTATTCATGCCAATAGATAAACCTTTACATTTAAATAAGCTAGATAAAATCTATATTGCTGCTACTGCCAAGAAAAAGCAGCACATGCACATACACACATATGCTCAACACTGTTCCTGTCTGCCCCTGTACTAAAATCACATTAGTCTGGCTTATTGATTTTATTTTTAGACTGTTAGTTATGACACCAATATCTTAAAAATATTTGAACTATATATTTTTATTTTAACTTTTTTAATTAAAATTATCTGAAACTAGCGCTTTTTTTACTCTTCAGTAGTTTGAGGCACATCTATCTTTACAGTGATCTGTTTTCCATTCTTTTCATGGATAGATACATATGTTAGATAAGTGTTATGTATGCAGTAATAATACCCTAGGTTAAGTCTGCATGATCATAGATAGAAGTGCATTAAGCAAGTGCTCAGTCTGCTCACATTTCCATCTCCCAAATGAATATTTTAGTTCCAAATCTTTGAGCAACTCCCATAGGATAGCATTTAAACAACATGGCAACTTGTCAGAAGTTTTTTTTCTCGGTTATTCAGCTTCCTAAATTCCATTGTTCTAAATTGCAGGCAGAGGTACATTCAAGCCTCGCTCTGAAGTAGTAGGGTAAACATGGAAATTCCACAACACTTCAATGAGGAAAAAAATGATGGTAAGATCTCCTTATCAAGCTAGATTTTGAGACAACAGGTTTTAAAGCCCCTAGATATTCGTGTCTTAGGTAATTTTATAGGACGCCAGATGCACGGCCTATGTCAGTATTTTCACCTTCTGAGTTCTACACAGCTACCTGGGTAGTTTAATACAGCCTTTCCTAATACATGGAGCAAACCAAAGTGCAGTCTTTATTCATTTTCAATTTACTTTATGAGCATTTTTTTTTCTAAAACAGTCTACATGTGTTTATTTTTCCTTTACCAAAAAAATTAACAAAAAAGTGGTCTTGTTTAAGCTAATAGAGCTCTCAAATTTACATAAGGGTAAAATTTGGTTCTTACAGCATTGTTCTGTTCTTGGAAGGGGAAAATTAACTCCTTTGCCCATTAAACACCATGCTTAAATACCTCTTATCCTTTTGCTTGGATAAAGTGATCTTTTCTGAATAAATAATTGTATTACCTCTGATGCCAATAGTTAATATTAGTAAGCCTCTTTTGCACTAACTGTTTAAATTTAAAAATGTTTCTCCATTTTGAATGCAAACATTTCAGCAGATCGATTTAAATTCTCTGAGTTAAGCTGTTTCTGTGTAGCCCTGCTACATGGAGTGAGGAGGAAGCAGGATTACCAGTCGGATCCTGTACAGTAAATACACTTTCATTTGATGTCGCAAAGTAGAATTGTGCCTGAGTACACATTTTGGCTTATTTTTGTGTCTGATACATAGCATATGTTCCAGTTGCTTAGAAAATGGACTCCTGCACTTGCAATTTTAACTTGTACTTTGATTTTAATCTGATGACCTTTATGGTCATTTATAGTTACTTTACAGGGAAGCTTTTCCGGCCATTTGCAGTCACCTGCTGTTGGAGCAGTGTGGTTTGGCTAAAATTAATCAAGGGATTTTTTGACTAGGATTAAGATTTTCATAAGAGAGTGGGAGAAAGAACGGGGCGTAAATGGCTTTGATTTCTAGGCTATTAAGCGGTACTGATTAAAGTCTCAGATGGGTGTAGGACACCGTGCATTTAGTTAGCTCTACCAGAACCCCACAGTAACCTCTGGGAAAATACCAGATCAACATACAAATCAAAAGGTACCAAAGCACTTATGTTAAGTGAAGAAAGTTCTCAGAGCATCAGACCATATGGCTGTTCAAACCAGAAAAGAAAGTAAGAGGTCCCAGATGCAACAAAAATGTTAATGGGAATAAATGCTTCAATATATTTTTCCTCATAATTATAGAATAAATTTATTTGCTTGCTTCTTTAAGTGTGGGACCAGTTTTATTAAAATCAGCACAACATAAGCACATTCCTAAAGTTAATTGTATGCATAATGGCTTTGCTGTATGAGATCAATTCTGTAAACGGTTTAGTCCAAGCTTGTCTGGCTCTGCTTGGGGCATCTGACCAATTTCCGATTACAGCTGCCACCAGCGCTGGGATAGCATATGTAGATGGGCAGAGTTATGTCCTGGTGAGGGCTTGTCTCTCTCCACCAACGCTACAGTGAGCCTAGAGAGTTGCACTTCTAATTTTCACTGCCATTTGGATGCCTAAATTTAGATTGGTGAAACCTAGGCTCTTCAGCATGATTTTACTCATCACATAGGTAACCACAGTGAGTTCAGTGGTCTGGATGTAGCCAGTTACGTATTTTAATGTGTTTACAGGATTGAGCCCAAAACATGCCGCTTCTGCGCAAATCCATGCACAGTACAAGATGACTTCAATAGTAAGAAAACAAATTCGTTTAAAATTGTTCACAAGCAAATCTGCATCTTGATATCAGGGAATAAATATGTGTTCATTGTGTGAGGTATTTGAATTCATTCCTTTCTTTGCTAAATAAATGAATGATAAAAGAAGATACTGCTTGACTTCATTTAAAAGCCATTCTTCCAAATAAAGAGGGGTTCTGGGATGTGTGAATGTTTCCCCTTTCTTTCTCTCTCTGCTTCTCCGCAGAAATGAATCTGTGCGTGGCTGAAATGGCCTTTAGCTAGACTGTTCTCTGTAATCGCGTGGATGCTTTGCATTGTGTTGCCATGCGACAACGTTTTCTAACCGGAATGGTACAAAGACAGAAATATGCGAACCTGGCAAAGATTTCAAGCCCAGCGGTAGCAAGGGTAGGCAGAAGTGGAAGCAGAAATGCAGAAGAATGTGACTGAAGGCTTGGCAACCCAGTCAGTAAACTTTCACAGAACCTTACAGGGGTTTTGGGAGCTGCCAAGGGCAAGGCTGTTGGGGTATAACCTCCTGAATAGTCAAGCCAACTATTTGCTCCAGCAAAAAACAAGCTGGTCACAATCATACTTGTGCAAAGTTGTGGCCGCTTCTCAGAATAGAATCGGGAGAAAAATGCTTTCTCAAGCAGGAAGCACCACAGTGCAGGTGGCATTTTGGCAACATCTGGGTGTTGGCAGGAAGCACAGGGCAACAGGAGCATTTCTGTAGAGCAAAACAGCTGGTGCTGAACTCCTGGCTTGTGGACTAGCTCCAGGCCAGTCCCACAGGCTGAACACTCGCTACCCACTACAGTGTACCCCTTCGGTTTCCCTCATTCATGTATAAAAACCCTACAACAAAACCAAACCCCACCAGATGGCACGCTCTGAGACTGCTCCGTGGTGCAAATGAAAGCACAGTGAGAGGTGTAACGGGAACAGACAAACCTTTTGTTTCCAGTTGGCTCTTTGGATGCAGGTTGGACAATTTTTCATGTATTTCTGCCCTTGCCTTTACTGCTTGTGGGAAACTGATTACAGCCCTCCCTAGCTGAGGATTTATCAGTTTGAAGGAGTGGTTTTATACCAGTACAGAAGCCTGTTAGAAATTTGTATTGTAAAACTGACCTCAAGGGCTGTGTGAAAACTGTTATACTGGTACTGAGTCTGGCTGATTTTAATTGTTCTTAAACTGAATGTAATATAGCCATTCCTCAACTGAAATGATCATCTGAGCAGGGGTGGCAGTCTCATAACCTCATTTCAGAAAAAAATTGAGTGTAACACTCAGCATTTTCACAATTCAGTCCTAGAGGCTGATAATGCAGAAAGAAGCTGCTATTTGTGCCTTTTTTTTTCTTTTTTTTTCTCCAAAGGATTTATCCACAATCCTCAACCAAAAATAGCTCTGGATTTTAAAGTATCATGGAAGGTAATTAACACAGTAAATGTTCCAGGTCTCAGCAAGCATATTTGGTAATCACTAAGCCCATGGTCACAAATTAATTCTCCCTTTTGTTAGTTGCAGCAGAAGGCATTGACTAAATGTGAAATAAATATCAAATTTCAAATAAATGAGACATCCAAGCCCTAAACTTTTAAATAAAGCTTTGAAGCCAGTACAGCTGCAGAAGAGATTGCTTTTATATCTGTGTGCTGAAAAGTGCTTTCTTTTGTCACAGCCTTATGAAATGTCCTGTACATTGGAAAAATTGTTTTTAATAGTGATGTACCTCAGATAAAATAATTGAAATAGAGCTCAGGGATTTTTAGCAATAGTAAATACTTTCGGTTTGGTATCAGGAGAATGCCATTCCTTATTGTGCTAATGGGAGTAAATGATCCCTGTACAGAACTTTATGGGGAATAATTTCCCCCTGCCATTAACTCCTTCAAAAACAGCTTCCATAGCGAACCTTCTTAGGAAATCTGCTGAAGATACTCACATTTCAGACAAAGTACTGGTGCGGCGGCTGGAGCAGAGAAGTGCAGCTGTGGGAACCTAAGCCAGTTACAACTGCAGGGTCGTTCCACAGGCATGGAGCTCACTTTGGATTTACACCTATTCAGACAGCTCGCTGAAGTGGTATCCTAATGGCTGTCTGTTGACTTATTTAGTACTCCAGGGAGGTAATTCAACATAATGCTTTACTGATCATGTGCAAGAGAGAGAAGCAGCTCAATTGGTGGGTGGTGACACTGTTTTTCCATCATATTTCTACACCTGTATTTCCCTCTCCAGTGATATTTTTTGATATTTTAAGTGATATAATTTGATGAATTAACTTCTATCAAATTGGATTCTAGGATGGGGGAGGGGAATGTACCACTTTTTGAGTCTTCATTATTCATATTAATATTGTATAATTGCCTTTATTATTCAGTTTTTTCTTGACTTAGTCTTTTTCAAGCTTTGATTGTATGGATTTAACTGCCTTTTACAGGTCTTTTCACGTAAGCACAAACTGAACTTCATCCTTTTGTGCTTATTTAACACTTTTGCCCAAATCGCAAGACTTATCCTTAACACAAATACTCAAATCTCAGTCACACTTCTGTGATTTTCTAAGCCATACTTTTTGGTTGTTTGCTTTTTGCATTAGTGGAAACAGTACTAACCCACAATGAAGTACCAAGTTCTGCAGTGATAAATTTGGACTCTGTACAGAAGAAAAGAAAAATCAACTTCTTTGCCTTTTTATATTCCCTTTGAAGCTTCCAGCTTGGTGTAAGTCGGGGGCCTTGGTGTACAAGTAGATGCCTCTGTAAGTGTGCTCTTCAAGTCAATGCTTACAGTTAAAGCTGTGTTTATGGGATTTCCTGATCCTATGAAATGTTTGATATTAAAACACCCATAAAACTTGCCATCAACCCACACTACAGAGATGGGCAGAAATCTTTTCAAATCTCATGATTTGCCTCCAAATATAGTTTATAGTCATTCATTCCCCTGATTTCCTATAAATGCAGTTAACTTCCCAAGACCATTCCTTGGATGGGTAGTTTTTTTGAAACCTTATAAATTATTTATCCATGACCATAATAAGCGCCCACCTTTGCTTATGATTTTGAACTGGGATTTCTTCTGAGGTGCAGATTACAGCATAAGACACTTTCAAACGTCTGTTAACATATGCTTTGCTGCAGAAAGGCAAAGTCTGAAGAAGGCAGTCTTTTCATCTTCCCATCAGCAGCAATTATTTAGAAAATGAAAATAGGGGAAAGTTAGCTTGCTTGATTTGCTGGGAGTGGTTTTGGAATATAAATTCCTCACATAGATTACATTAATTGATGTGTCATTATAAGAGGTAAGACCAAAAGCATTTTTAAGCCTCTCAACTGGTAGTAGCTGGGAGCATCTATATTTGTACTTCAATTGTTCCTTATTTTGCTATAATCCTTTTAAGGGGTGGCCTTTTCTTGCTGTGGAAACAAATGGTTCTTAATTTTTTATATTTATTTTTTTCTCACAGGAATTAGGACTCTCCGAGTCACACTGAGATTCCTTCCTGCATACCAGTCCTTCCCCACAACCTAACTGCAAAGCCTCTCCACCTGTTACCTTGTGTGAGAGCAGTAAGTTGGTTCTAACTTCCAACCCTTATTCCAGCACAAGTTTCCAACTTGTGTGGTTGCCTCCATGTTCTGTGTTTCCAGTCAAAAGCTCGTTTCTGGTTACGAGTTTTCATTCTGATACTTGTGTACTCCCTGGTTGGCTGTGACTGGATTGCACTTGGCAAAATTCTTCAGCAAACATTTCATTTCAGAAGGCTCAGGTAGGTACTTAGGACAGACAGCATTATGGGTGTGTTTGTAGCTTTTAAGAGCAAGATAGAAATATTTTTCAGAGAAAAAACATGGTAGGTAGACAAAAGTTAGTGCAACCCTCTATGTTAACAACTGTTTATGCCATGGAAATCTGTGGTTTAGATCCCAAAATCTTACATAGCCCTTGTGATTAAAATTCATAGGAGAGCTTGATAATAAACAAAACAAAAAAAAACCCACCAGAAAACCAAAGAATTCTCAAGAAAGGAAAGTTCATCCACCATACCTCTCCAGCACATCCACTTGATCTAGAGTTAAACATCTATTAAAAATGTAAAGACAGTTTTTAAATGCTCATAAACCCCAGGTAAATAAGCAAACAAGCAAAAACTATCCCAATGTTCAGAGGAGCTGCACTCCTGTCCTGTTGCAAGCACTGTGTAATGACATAGCCTGTTATCAACCTGGAAAATTTACAGATAATAAAATTTAAACATAGGTGGCCAACACCTAGAAACTTCCTCAAAGCTTTCCAGGAAAAGCAGAAAGATTTCTGCTGCTGGGCAGGTCAGGATTTGGTTGTTTTACTTCCCCGTTTTCTGCAACCAATAGCAGGTGGGATTCAAGGCTGCGTTTTTTTAGCCTAGCTCTCTCATGTCCTCTCTAATATCTGTAGATGAAAGTCCCTACTCAAAAGACAAAGTACTGCACAATTGCCTTATGGCTTTTTAAGTGTTGTTTGTAGCCCATTTGTGAAAAAATGTATATGTTTTTGTCTGTCTGGACTCCCATGCACTCTGCTGTGCATGTGTGCACACAAGCGCATGCGTGTCCAGCATGATGGAGACAGAGCAGAAGATTGCTGAAGTCACTGTCAGAATATAGTTTTAGCCTTTTTTTCTCCTGTAACGATACTTTTTCTGTGGATTCCATGTGGTTGTGTTTCTTATTCATGCTTGACAGCTCACACGCTGACTGAGATCAGGCATGTAAACACAAAACAGAAAATCAGGTTTGTGTGTGGGAGTTGTTAACGTTTGAGTTCCCTCAATATTTAAACAGAAGGTGCTGACCGCTTTTGGTTTAAATAATGTGGTTTTATCTCTAAAGAAAAATGTCTGAAGGGTTACTCAGTTGATACAAATTGAGCTCAACATCCTCATTGCCAGGTTTGCAGGGGCCAATTAGTGATCATTAAAAGAGGTACCCCTGGGTTGGTAGCAAGCTGAGCTGCCATTTCTGCTTCAAAGCCATGCTCTATGAAGTTTCAATGAACACCAAAAGAGATGCTAACAAAAACTGAAGCACTATGCACAAATATTTAGCTCCCAAAGCACACCTAGTGTGACAGTCACTACAGTGACTTCTGTAGTACAGTCAGATCTACACTTAAAAGTGGGCAATTGCCAGCAGCATGGGATGTAATGTGAGGCTTTTGCATATAGGTGATCCAACCTCTAAGATTACCACCAGAATCACCACCATGGTTTGCCTCTGATAGCAGACTCAATGCATATCAGAAATGGAAAAGGCACCTGGTGGTTGCTGTTGGTGGTGCATGCACCACCATGCTTTGGTCTGCTTTGTACGTACGCTATTAAGCTCTTAGTTCCCTCTGCACCAAATAACACTTTTACAAGAACTTTTACAACTTTTAGCTAGTTATTAATTTGAATTAACTTCAGCAATAGCCCTCTAATGAAGCAATAATTGTTTTTCCTCACCAAAACCATGGAATACTAAAAAAATAAAGATAGATATTATTTGACTCTCTGCCTTCTATCCACTACAAGTATTAAAGTTAAAATCTTCTTGTTCAGTATTTTTGTTGTGCGATCTGATTCAGCCAAATCAACAAACAAAACAGGCTATTGCCAAGAAATTTTATCTTTAAGCAAACACATGAATAGAATTTAATTTACCTTACTCTGAACAAGTGTTAAACTTGTGAAAGCCTTTTTAAATACAGTGAATGCAATTGCAAAATAGTTTCAGTCCAAGAGGACTAAAGCAGAACTTAAAGTAAATATGGAAATGCATCATTGTTTATGCAGCCATTTCTTTTGCTGCAACTCCATCCTGGTGGTAAGATGATTAGAGGGTGAGAATAACAAACAAAGAAATTTTAAAAAATGGTGAATATTTACATATGTCATCAGGAAATAAATGTCATGCAGTAGGCAGGAATATTCTCATGGCTCTTCCTTACCACTTCTAGGTGAAATGACAGGTAAGTGACCTTTTACCCTCTTAAAGTTGGACGGTTTGAAATAATGTATAAGTCTGAATCACATATAGATTTTAAATCTAGTCGGCAAATTGTTGTGAGGGGCAGTCTTTACTCAAAAGAAGCCCTGGGCAGCTGGGAAAGCTGGAAACAATTCCAGCTACAAACACACCAGTGAGCTGACACCTCAGTTTTACAGTAAGCACTGCAGTACTTTCCGGGCTATATATATCCCTCTGCTGGGGATGCTCTTACACCACTTCTTCTCTGCTAAGCAGCCAGAAGCTCACCTATGCTTGCTTCTAGCCACTGCAGACTCCCAGGTGAGGTCTGACAGCTGGGATAACCTGGTTCCTGAACTGACTTTCTGTAATTTGTCTTTGCTGGGTGGTGCTGGTTGCAGGTGCTGAGGCACTAGCAGATGTGCTCACCTGACCCACCCACACCTGATCCTCACTCTCAGAGTGCAGCATTGTGCAGAATATGGGAATGTGACCGGAGAGAGTTCTTAACTACCACTTCTCTGAGCATCAGTAAGGATGAACAAAAAGCAGTGTCACAATGCATTCTTACAGATGAGGGGACAGTTGCATGGCAAGGTTAAGGAGCAGCTTTATTAGGGTGCGTAGCTGAATTGCTTTCACTGCACGGTGTGAAAACTCTAAATTTGTTTATAAATCCAGCCCCAGATAACTTCCCTGAGATATAAAACTTGACTTGTAGGAGAAGAAAGCATCAAACCCTAACCCTAACCTAGCGGTTTATTCAAAAAAGAACATCCTTTATCTTAGAGTGACAGTTCTGAGTTAAAAATGTCACCGGGCTCCCCATCTCACCTATAACATCCCTAGGAAGCTGTTGGAGTCTCAGTTTTGCCTGCACGGTCTGTCACCAGAGGAAAATCTAAAGCAGATTCAAGCGAACTCTGATGTCTGGCATGTCACATTTTGAAATATTCTCTAATATTTTTTTTTCATGTCATAGCTGATCAACAGTTTGGCAAAACCCACAGATTTTTCAAACCTTTTTTCCATAATGTAGTGCAGAAATCCAGCTTGGCATTATCCACCTCGGCAATGGGAAATGTGAGAATACTTGAGTGAATATGAACAGTCCGTCATCAGCCTCAAGCCTTTATAAATCTACCTGCAGAACTGGAATGCTATAAATCTGCATAAAATTAGGAAAAGTCTCCTAAAGTAAGCTGAACTATTGCTGTGATTCTTGAGAAATGAATAACCATTAACGTCTATGAACTTGGACATATCATTTAGTGCCCTGTTATTCCTCTCTCTCACTCCATGTGCTATCTCTTAGCAATTTCACTGCATAGCTAAAACAATACCACTGGTAGGAAACACATTAACACTGGCTAATTGATAGGTCACCGGCAAAGAATTCTCTTCTGGATGGAGAGAATGTTTTCAGTAGGCTTCCCCAGAAACCTATTTTCACCCCTGTGTTGGATTGTGCTTTTTGTGGTCAGGAAGGAAACAAAAACCAAAAAACCAGTGCTAAAGTTCCTGAAAAAAAAATATGGAATTGATAAGTAAAAACAGGAACAGCTACAAAATCAGCACACTGTACAGACATATAAACTGTGTTTTCACACAGTGTTCCTAAATGTTCCTAAATGTGTTAGGAATAAAGCCACTAAACCCACATGTACTGTAGGGGAGTCTCTTCTGAGAAGCAGTGAATGAAACTCCAATCAGGGCCATGATGGACAGTTAGATGACCATCACCATATATAGGTGGAAGCATTACAGGACTGGGAGTTTCCATCCAACTGAGTAAAATGGCTGAAAATTAAAGCTAAGTACAGAATATGGTGGATATTTTGAGCATATTTGTATTATTATTTATAATGTATAAATAACTTACCTATTTAGAATAGATAAGGTAAATAATCATTGGATGATCTTCTGAAGGGTTGTACTTTTTCCCAATAAATGTCAAGCTTCCAGATATTATTGGAGGGTCTCCGTGTTATGTTATGGTTTGGTTTGGTTTGGTTTGTAAGTCAGAGGGAACACACCGAAGGCAGTCTCATACATTCTTATTTAGAGATCCATGAAAGAAAAGGAGAGTAGCTCAGGCTTTTCTTCTACTCCTGATGAGACAGGTTATATTAAGAGCCCATATTTTCATGCCACATCTTCATGCCACATCCTAAGACAAGATTATGAGCCGTTGCAAACAGCACTTGCTTGGGAACACATGCATTTGATTAAAAAAAAAAAAAAAAAAAGTAAAGATAGAAAAAGTTTGGAACTTCATGCTGAAATCTTAAAGAAGCCTCTTTAACTTCTCCAGCATCTCATTTTTTTCACCTGTAATATAATATTATTTGCCTGTCTTACGGCTGTGTACATTAATTAACGTTAATTGTTCTCTGTTGCTGAATTCTCTTCTAATAGTAAAAACTCATCATTGAAGATTTTGTAATGACAAAACTGTGCATATATTACCAATAAAGATAATCTTCTTATGCTTCAATTACTTTTCACCAGTTGATCCTCTTGCAATGCAAACGACTGAAGCTGGATGGTCTGCACTACCCAGGTGCACAGTAGCACACAAAGAGCACCAAGCAGCTATGAAGACATTACATGAAATGAGTTGATAGAATTTTTTTTATGAAAGCTCACAAAGTTTTTACAAGTGTGGCCTGTTTCTTCAGACCAAAAAATCTTGTGTGCTCGCTGAGCCCTGACACAAATATTAGATATCACTGAAGTTCTCTTGGCCTTAATTTGAATAGCCACAATGCCAACTGGCATTATTCTCTTTAGTCTGGAGATCTTTAGATAATAATTTACAGGGCAAGTGGAAAGTGATGGTGATTAAAGAAAAATTCCTTACACTAGTGATTCCTGAACTTCTTGGACCCATCAGCAAAGACTGGAAAACTTTGAAACTGACTTTCGTGCTTGAGAGAAATCCAGATCAGAAATCACAGAAGAGTCTGCAAGCTTGCAGAGACTTGTGTATCCATTCTTAGACCCACACTTTCCTACCTGAAGGTAGAGTTTGACAACTGCAGCTGATTGTACCTAGGCATGAAGCCAGCGGTCCTTGGAACAGTATGACAAGCTGCCACTCTCTTTCTCAAATCCAGTGACCACCTGTGGTCAGTGGTGTGGCTGTGTGTCCAACAGAAGGGGATATTCAGTATCAAATAAGAGAATGGGGGCATAAAGGGGAAATTAGCATTTTTTTCAATAGGGTTAGTCAGGGCTTTGGTAGAGCAGAATCATCTAAAAAATTGTTAGAAAATATTTCTTGAAGTTTTAGCTCTGCTGTTGTCCCTTGCCATTACCCTGTTCCCAGCTGAATGGACAGATCATTTATTCCATAAAAAATAATGTAAACTTGGAGTGCTTTATAAACTCTCATTGTGTTCATCTTGAGCTTTCTTTTTGGTCTTTTTTTTTTTTTTTGGTAATAACAATTGCATAAATCACAGAGATTAATTTGGTTTGTTAGACATTGGAGATTTAAAGATTAAGCTGAATCCATGTTTCCAACAGGCAACTCATTCTGAGGGCTCACCAAGGGGTAGTGCCGCCACATCAAATGCAGTCACTAAAAGAATGTAATTTTAGCTTTATTTAATGGATCTTTTCTAATGGTATAGAGTATGTCCTTAATTTGCCTCTCTGTAATGTGAAGCTGATATCCTTGAATAAGGAATTCAGAGGCAAGCATTTTAATTTTTTTTCCAAGAAGCATTTTCTTTATTGCAGAGGCAATCAGTGTTAAAAGTGAGACCATAAAACACACTACTTTTTGGGGATCTGTAGTGACAAGATGTCAGTTTTTAATGCAAGTGTTCTTTAGTGAATGAACCATAAAACAATCTATATGCAAACCTTAATAATAATAATGTTAGACACAGTGGGAAGGACAGCCAAGGATGTGAATCAGGATTTGTCTACAGAAAAACTGAAAGACTGTGAAAAAAAATCTGTGTAAAAAGAATCAAAGGAGCACAAATGAAGTTTGAGGCAGGACTGGCAGCACAGTGGTCACCCAAGAGCTCTGCAGAGGGTATAAGAGAAAGAGGACAGCCCAAGCAATGCAATTCCCAACAGGAAATCCTCCTGAGATACGTAGCCCTTTGCAGTGAGCCATGCAACTGCTTCTAACAAAGCCCAAATATCTGGAAATGTAAAGTAGGGGCACATGCACAGTGTTAGCATCGATGATTTTCCTTCCTCAGCCAGGAGCCCCCCAGCAGGCTTCTCGAAGCTCCTGAAGGATGTTGGTGGCTGGGTTTTCCAAAGATGGGTCTAAAATGCTGCTGTAAAATCCAGCTTGGGGTATTGCAGTCACCCTGCCCAATTGTCAATGGCAATGGATACTTGAAGTATGGCAGTGCTGGGAATGAGCAGCGGCAATATTTTCTATGGGCAAAAACAGACTTACAAATGAAAATGAAAGCCAGCGCCTGGATCGGCTGAAGCTCTCGCACATGGCTGATGGAGGCAGCCTGATAATGGGCACACACAAGTGCAAAGGCTTTTCCCCCAGCAACCATATCCTGGTTCCCAACACTAAGAAAATGACTTTCATTTTGACAACCAGGTGAGGTTTTCAGACAGAAGATAAGACTGTTTGCAGTGTAAAGCTGGTGGAGGTCACGTGAGGTAGCTGCTAAAAAGGGCAGATGCTTGAAGGCAGGGGGGATGCTTTACCAACCTCCTTTCTCTTTGGCTTACAGAGACCATTTCATGTATTCTGGTTTACAGAACTGCCAAATGTCATGCAGGGAATCTGACAGCTTTCTTCCACTTTCCTGCAGCTCAGCCTGACCCCTGTTCATCCGGCTGTGCAGTACCACCATGCCATATTTTCTGTTGCCAGCTACCAGGGACCCCTGTGTTGTTGGCTCAGCAGAGTGCCTCAGCCTTTCTGCTGCCTCTCTCCATGCCCTGTCATCCCCTCCTCATAGCTCCATGACAGCAATTCATAGATAACAGTGGTCCTGAGAAAGAAAGATGGGAACAGTCAGAAGATGAAAAGAGAGAGGGAGAAAGGGTCAAATGCAGGAGGAAGGGGAAGAGCGCAAGAGCGGCCGACGCTCTCAGGGACCTCACAGGGTTGATGCATAGCGAGAGATGACAAATTCCAGTGCCTGGACTGGGAGATATTAAGTCAGTCACAGCTCTTGATGCCAGTGAAAGAAAGATGCCTCTGAAGTAAATGTGGCTTCGTATGGTCTGAACTGTACTTTGGACATGCCAGGTCTGGCCAAGGAGTCTAGAAGTCTGTACGCAGCTGGGACAGGCTCGGTGTGCTTGCAGGTCTCAGACCCTGTGCCAAAGCAGGAGAGTGCTGTGATAACAGCCACATTTTAAAAAACTAATGGTCCAGGTCAGAGTTGTGACTGCAAATGCAGGTTTCTGTTCTGAGAGCAGATAATAGAAGAGATTACCAAGCCTCAGCCTACAGATGCTGATCATCAGCTGTGGGCAGGCCAGAAAGAAATCTCTCTCCACTTTAGACTAGATAAGCATGAAGACTGTGACATCCAGTATGGTCTGGCTTTTTTCTTAAGAATGTGATGCATAACCAGATCATGAAACGTAGGCCAGACTGACCCATGTATATTCCAATGATGTAACCGATGGACAGTTTTCACATTACTTTTCTACATTATAGATTGTGAGGACAAGAAGTGGGCTATTTGTTCCGTTCCCAACAGCTCCCATTTTACTGCTTAGATGGACAGACGTGTCAGGTAACGTGACTTAATTAATTTTTACTAATGAAAATTACAAAGGCAGTTCTGAGCTAAAGTCTGCAAGGCTTCTCTGAAGTGCCTGGACTGCTGAACAAATGGGGTACGATGGCAAATCATTCAAAAGAGATTTTTTTTTTCTCAGCCTGAATGAGTAGGATACAGTCTCATTTGCAGAAGATGATTGTTTCTGTACACCTTTGGTCTCTGTATCATTCTTGCTTTATTCTGGAAAGCAGCTAATCATGAAACACCAAAGTTAAAATAAATATAATAGCTGCTCCTGCTGTTCTTTTGCAAAAGTCAATAGACTTTTACCTGGGCAAAGGCTGAATTATTGACCTCTGCATTCAATGCCACTGACATCTCTTTTCTCCCCTACCTCAAACTCAAAGAACCCCTGAAATAATTATCCTATTTATATCATGAGTATAAAAGGTTAAAAAAAGACTTCTTCCCTTATCTATCCCAATCTGTCTGATGCCATCCTTAATTCCCAGTGACACTACCAGAGAGATCCAGCAGCAGCATGTAAGCAGTCAGAACCAATCCCTTCATTTGCAAGCAGCTTCATGGGGCAACAAGGTAGTGGGGGAGGTGGCCTGCAACTGGTAGCTGAGAGAATATTGCTCCCTGATGGATTAGGAGAAGATGAGTCATCAGTCCTGGCTCACAGCTGAAAGAACCAAGGATAATTAGGCCAAGATGCACAGGAATTCAAGGAAGTCCTCCATGACTGTGTTATGAACAAAGAACATACTTCATTGCACACAAAAAAGCAGGGAGGAGGGAGGGGGAGGCCACCCAGCTCTCTACGCTTTCAAGACAGGCTGAAAAGTGAATACAATATGGGACATTTAGGTGGGAGTCATGATTTTGTCAACCATGTCCTCATCATGGCAATGTCAGCCAAACCCACACTAGGGATTGCTGGGAACAGCCTGATCAGTAGTCTCACAGGTGAGATGACAGAGTAACAGGCAAGCAAATGGGGAAGCTCGTTCTACATGTGTATCAGTAAAAGAAAGAGTGGAGCAGTACACTGCAGATCCTACAGCAGAAGTGCTCCAGTGGATTTTTCTTGAGAGTCTTTGTAGCAGGCTGAAGGCAGAGCAGATACACCTTTGTGAAATATCAGTTTGGAGAAATGATTTGACACATAAGTTTTGAAGTAGAGCAACAATTCTGCATTGATTGGGCTGATTTTATTTCTTTTTTCTCAAATTACTCCATTTTGGAGTTCCTTTCTGCTTCCTTTCCTCCTGTAATTGCTCTTTAGCTGGTCAGCTGCATTTAAACTTTTGTAGAAAGACTTTTTTTTTTAGTGTGACAGGTCAATCTTTTTGGGTTTTGCCCTGTTTTTTGATTCCAAGGAGCATCCAGTTTTTAGATTCAATCTTTTTACAAAAAAGGCCACTGCTGTGGGGTGGCAGCTGTCACTTAGGCTAGACTCAGTCTACAAAATCAATAATAGGCATCACTCTGGATCTGAACCTGTGGCAAAAGGAGCTTGGATTGCCAGTCTCTGCGGCTGACTCTCAGATGTTGGATAATGATGTGAAACAGTGAATACTTGTTTCTTTTATAATATAAACTGTATCTTCCTTCCCTGAAGGGATATGGAATGAAATTCATGTATTCGTGTTAGTTATCTCATTTCCTAGACAAAAACGTAATACGGCATTTATCTTACCTTACAACGAATGCTGCTGAAGTGCTGTGTTAATTGATAAGATCACAACATAAGGCTACTCAGAAATAATGTTCTTCCATGTAAATGTTGCAGAAGAAAACAGAGCTGGTAGGCCTTGTCCTTTCTTTTTTTGTGATGGTTGCTGAGTGCAGGTCACCAACCACCTTTGTGACAATCCACAGAGGAAATGAGGTCATGCAGCCCTTACTCTACAGATAAGTATTACACTTCGAACTGTGCAGGTGTGTAGCTCAGTGCCTAGATATTGCCACCATGTGGAAGAGCAACTGTGGGTGCTCAGCATCCAGGAGGCAGAGGGGAATCTCAGCAGAAAACAGCAGTGAGCACTGCTGGGATATTTATTCTGTGGCAGGGTCAGTGTCTAAAATTAAAAATTAGTAAATAATAACACATTTCTAGTAAGTGTTGGGGACTAGCCCAAAGACTGTCAGTCACAGCTACTTCTAAAATATTTCTCTACTTCAGTTTAGAATATATTTCAGCAAAGGATGTAGTTATTAATTGCCAAACAAAGTCAACAAGAAAAGCCACTATTAACAGCTTGAAAATATATTTTAGGGAGGTGTCAATGAGTGAAATGCATATTCTTTCCTTTCCTCACTATGACACCTGTTTAGCTTAAAAAGAAAGAGGAAAAAAAAAAAGACGAGAGACAAAAAATATGCAAAAAGCAGCACATTGATGACTCCCACAAGCCAGGGTTTAAGATGACAACAAGGAGCTTCATTGTCCTCTACCCCCCATTTGGTCTGGGAAATATTTCAGGGGAGAAGGTAACACTGTCCTCTACCCCCCATTTGGTCTGAGAAATATTTCAGGGGAGAAGGTACAATAGTTGGAGTAAAAGCATAGACTGCATTCTCAGGGGGAATGATGTAGTGCTGCAGTAATGCAGCTGTAGTTTTCTGCTGTACATGCTCACGTCCTAAACTGTGCTAAGCAAGCAGGCAACAACGGCCACTCTTGGATCTCTAGCACTCAGTCAAAATTATTCCTTTCAGTAACACTGAAAAGTGCTAATTAAGTAAATTATTTTAATTTCACTCAGCTACAGATTTGTGATACTTACATATAATATTTTGTACTACTGTATGTAATATGCATTAAAACCTCATACTGTACATTGCATTATATAAATTATTTACTATATGATTGCACATTATGCATTTTTATGTTATATAACTTATTAAAACTTCATGTTGTATGAAAACAAAATTACATAAAAATAAGGATCAATTTTTATAAATTACAGTAATTTATCTGTGTTGCCACATTAACTTTCCTTTCTCCCACACATTTGAAATATACATTATTTTATTCATGGCATAAACAGGTACTGAAATGCCTTTTTCTAGCCAGATCTGTTTTCACAGGCAGGTGTGTGGAGTGTTCATGGTGCTGTCAGGAAAAGGCTGGGGAACAAGACACTGGAATTTGTGCCTGTCTTGGGTGAGTAAAAATTATGGTTGCTCTGACTGCAAGGAGAAAAGGATGGAATTCACGGAGCTAGCAAATCAAACCTCGGGCTCTTTCTTCATGCTAGCTGTCTTAGTTAACACTTTGATCACATTTAACCCCAATCAAAAGTTTCCTCAATGTTTGGATGATATTAGGGTTGATGACAATGCTGTTGCCTTTCTTGTATCTAACCGTTGCTCACAAGCTGTATCACAGCAGTGCTCAGTTCTGCAGGGAGTAGTGCCTGCTAATGCTTTGTGCTAGCAGCCTGCTGACCTTAGCACACCTGCCAGGTCATAGAATCATGGAACGGTTTGGGTTGGAAGGGACCTTAGCAATCATCTACTTCCTACTCTCCTGCCATGGGCAAGGACCCCTTCCACTTGACCAGGTTGCTCAAAGCCCCATCCAGCCTGTCCTTAAACACTCCCAGCAATGACTGGGCAACCTGTTCCAGTGTCTCGCCACCCTCACAGTAAAGAATTTCTTCCCAATATCTAATCTAAACCTACCCTCTTCCAGTTTAAACCCCTTACCCCTTGTCCTATGACTACATTCTAAGAGTCCCTCCCCATTTCTCCTATAGGCCCCCTTTACTGGGAGTCTGCTATAAGGTCTCCAAGATCTCCCCAGAGCCTTCCCTTCTCCAGGCTAAACAACCCCAATTATTTCAGCCTGTCTTGATAGGAGAGGTGCCAATCATCTTTATGAC
The DNA here is from genome assembly GCA_013400555.1 of Jacana jacana. Classification (NCBI taxonomy): domain Eukaryota; kingdom Metazoa; phylum Chordata; class Aves; order Charadriiformes; family Jacanidae; genus Jacana; species Jacana jacana. The sequence goes on from VZTM01032980.1 coordinate 43,024, forward strand.
CCTCCTCTAGACTTGCTCCAACAGGTCTATGTCCTTCCTATATCGGAGGCTGCAGAGCTGGACGCAGTACTCCAGGAGTTTCACTAGGGCAGCATAGAGGGGGAGAATCACCTTCCTCAACTTGCTGGCCGTGCTTCTTTTGATGCAGCCCATGATAGGGTTGGATTTCTGGACTGTGCGTGCACATTGCCATCTCATGTTGAGCTTCTCATCCACCAACACCCCCAATTTCTTCTTGGCAGTGCTGCACTCAATCCATCCTCTACCCAGCCCATGCTTGGGATTGTAGCAATACAGGTGCAGACACTTGGCTGGTTGCAATTCATGAGGTTCACACAGGCCCACCCCTTTCCTCCTGTGTGTTGACCACACCACAACAATATGCCTGCTGTCTCAGGTGGGAGAGGGGCATGTGGACATGCTAGCTGGTGTGCAAAAGCCTGTCTGCTGGCCCATCTCAGGGATGGACATTTCCCTCTGCTGCCTGGTACAACTCCAGAGGGCAGCTGTTAGAAAACAGGCACAACCTTCACTCCCAGCCCTGCTCAACTGCAGTCATACTGCCCTGCCCCTTCAACAATTAAAGAGGAAATTAAACAGCTAGAATATCTTGACTTCAAATAGCATTGATTTGAAATGAGAGAAGGTAGTTGAGGCATTGCCATCACCTTTCAGCATGCAGTCATCCTTGTTCCCTTCAGAAAGAACAGCTTTTGTCCTTCTGATCAAGAACAGCCACAAATCACTGCTCACTTGATCACAGCTTGAATCCCTGTCATGAAAACAAAAATAATCAATTAAAGCTCAGACTGCTGCATGCTGTTCTTTCATTTTTAATGACAGTTTAATTCACTACCCATTTCTTTTAGCTCACCAGAAAGGCTCTGTTTTATTGCAATCTCAGAGCATTTCTTTCTGCTCACTATTCATATTTGAGCATGGAACATGGACAAATCCTCAACAATTTTTTTGACAGGATGTGATCTGAGCTGATTTTCTCAGTGGATGCCCCAGGTTATCTAAAGAGCGAGCTTTTAAACTAAAACGGCCGTGTTTTAACAGAACTAGTACTCTTAAAGCAGAAAAACCCTCGAAGTTATTAGGTCAGGCTAGCAAGAAATAAAAAAGGATTTAATATTCTAACCCCGGTGTCCTTGAAGGGTGGGTGCATGCCCCCAGCTTGGTTCAGCATATGCCTGATAAAGTCTGAGTCATGCCAGGCTTTCTTTCAGTCTCTGCTCTCCCCTTGTCCCCAAGGCAGGGCTGCCTGTTGGTCCCCTCAGTAGCCTCCCAGGGGCTGGAGGGCTCCTGGTTCAGTGCGTTGATGCTCCCACCTGCTGCCCTCAGCTGCAGCCTTCAGCCACTTCTTTCCTGACTGGTAGCCCCATAGCACAGCACCGGGATTAGCCGAAGCTCTTCCTCCTGCAACAGGCAAATCAAGACCAGCAAAGAAATTGTTTATTGTAGACCTAAAGGACAAAAAAACCTAAATTGGTAAAAACAAATAGACTTTTCCCAAACCAAGGTTTTGTATAAGCCTTCAGCCACTTCTTTCCTCTCCGGCAGGGGGATTGGGCTAGATGATCTTTCAAGGTCTCTTCCAATCCCTGATATTCTNAAAATATAGAGAACTTGAGTTAGTTACTGGCCTTTCTTCAGGGGTGCAGAAGTGAGATCAGGGGTGTCATCAACACCTACTGCTAAATCAACCTGCCTGGCATTCCTAAATTGGTAAAAACAAATAGAGTTTTCCCAAACCAAGGTTTTGTATAAGCCTTCAGCCACTTCTTTCCTCTCCGGCAGGGGGATTGGACTAGATTATCTTTCAAGGTCCCTTCCAATCCCTGATATTCTATGATTCTGTGAAAACCGGGTACAGAAAATGGAAAATATTTACCAAAGCAAACTAAGTACGTATTTGCCTTTCAGAAAAGGTGACATGGTCTGGACGTGAGTCGAAGCAGAGATAATTGCTTACTTACTATCAAGTATGTTTCTAATACCGGGGTCTGCCCAGGCCTGCCTGATACATCATACAGTAGACTCTTCAGCAAAGTTGCTTGGGACTTTTTGAAAGAAAACCTGAAACCTGGGTTATGTTTAAGCAAAGATTATGTGACGACAGCAGCTCCCCCGCTCCCCACAAAATATGGAGCCAACAAAGGATAAATTGGAGTCAAGCAAAACTTACCAGCTTGAATTAAATTTCATTTGAGGCTTTATTCAAAACAGGAGTCAGAGTTACTATGGATGCTAAAAGCTGATTTTACTTTGGAAAAAAATGTTAAGAGGACTTCTGAGTGAAATTTCAACTATTTCTTTGCCAGTAGTCTGTTCCCCATGCTCCCACTCCAAAAAGAAAACCTCTCAACAACAGAAATATTTATGTTGGAAACTTTTGTCTGACAAAAACGGCTACTATTTTGTGAAAATTGTACATCTGGTGCTTTGTGTCCTCATTCTCCTCTGTTGATGCAGTTGTACACAGCTCTACTGTGTGTCCAGGGATGTACCATAACCTTCCCTCTTCCCAGAACATCAGGGTGCAACTGCTGATACAGACCTGAGGCATTTGAACTCTAATTTCTGAGAGATATTTGGCAGCAGTTCTGAGAAGACATTTTTTAGTATTCAGGTATTCACATTTTCTGACAAAAGAAACATTTAATCTCTTACTGAAAAGTGGGCTGCTATGACAGCAAAGCCCAACTTCCTGCTAAAAAACAGTTCTGGAGGAAAACTTCAAAAAAGCTGCAGGCCAGAGCTACAAAAAATAAGAGAAAGAAGAGTGTTAAGAACTGTGATCTGAAAGCATTGGATTTTCCACAGCCTGTCATAGACTAAAATCATATAAAGTTTGGCATTTATATCCAATCAGGATTTAGGTATCTTTATTACAGGACTGAAATCTACTCAGTGTAGGCTGCTAGAATAAAGAGCAGTTGTTTTTGCCAAATGCCACGTTTGGGGCAGGTTTGCTTTGCTCTAATTTTAAGTGTATCTATACCTAAAAATACTTGCATTTATTTTTGTGTTCTTTGCTATTGAATGTGAACAGGATTTCATTTATGCTCCAAAACCAGTTCCCTGTGTCAACAGATAAACTTCAGAAAAAACCGTATCTTTTTGAAGCAGAATTCTTAGTGCAGCAGTGCTTAGGGAAATTACTGGGAAATGCTGCATGCTCAGTACTTTTGAAAAAAAGATTTGTTTAGATATTTTAATATGGATTAAGATGCCTAATACAAGCTTCCTGTCTTTTAAAACCTGATGTCTGGTTTGTGAAAGAGAGTTTAGGACTTAGCGTGTTCTTTTTTTTCATGTATTCATCCAAATCAGTTAACTTCCTTAGTTTCTCCAAAATAATTTTTAATGATGCTAAAATCTATTGTGGAAAATATTTGCAACTAATAATGCAGACTAAATAATAACAACAGCAACAAAAGCCACCTAGGTATGGAATTTTACCTGTAAATCAGATGCAATTACTCAAATTTCCTTGTGGACACCCTACTAAATCTATAGATGTATCAGATTCTCTTTTCCTTATTCCTTTTCCCACCAGAACCCACGTGGGAAGCTGCTGCTGGGTATCAGTGTGACTACTCTTCCTGCCACACCTCTGCACAGCTGGCAGGACCAGGTTTCATTATGCTGTTGCAAATCACAGGCAAGTTCCTCTTTACAACAAACCTTCTGTTTTGAAAGAAATGGCTCCCTAGCATAATTAAAGCACGTAAAAATACCCCCACGTATCAGACCCTTTCCATTCCTCTCTTTTGTGTTCCATCATATGTCAACAAAGTGATTTTTTTTTAAGTTTCCTCCTCTGAGAAATCTTTTGGTAGATGGAAGGAAAAGGTCTTTCAAGTCTCCATTACCATGTTTACAATTAATGTCTTATGCTTAAATAATAGATCAATTCCACCAGCTATTACAGAAGTCAAAAGACACAGTACTTTTTACTTTCAGTCACAGAATTAATACTGGGCAAAGGCTCAAATGGAGAATGAGTAGCCTTTGATTCTGCAGATAACGAGGGTAGGGTAGTTCTCCTTGGAAAGGAATTGCAGATAATGAAGGTAGTTCTTCTCAAAGGAAAAATACTTCCACCCCAAAATTACTTGAAGGCCACATTCATTTTATCTTTTTTATTTTTTTCAGTATTTTACAAGTATCTGAGATTATTCTTCATGCACTGGAAAACAAAATTGATTTGGGTATAGCAGGAAATGAAGTGAAGACAAAAAGGAAGCATCAGCTTTTGAACTCTTGCACTCAAAATAAAAAGTCATTTTTCTCTAAACAAAAGGAGAAATTTCTACAGCTCCTGTGAACCCTGGCACAGCTGACGGGAATCTGTTGATACATTGCTCTTGATAAAGTGCAACACTTATACAGCAATGTGGCTGAACATATTCTGTAAATTTCTGCCTTTTGTAGGCAGCTGGACAAGATACGTGGTCTGACCGAGAAGATTTATGCCTTTTTCTGCTCCCTTGGACAGAAAGAAATTGTTGACAGGTATGGAGGGGTGTGTTGGTATGGCTAGGCTGTGGAAGGAGAAATTGGAGTAAAGAAAAGGAAAAGATTGATTGCAAATACTTTTGTTAAGAAATACGTCCAACCTTTTTGACTGAATAAACCCTGTTTCTGGAAATTTATGAAGAGTCTGAATAGGAAAGCAACAAGTTGCTTTAAAACTGAAGGGAGTCCAAAGGGGCTTTTTACCTAATAGAAGCCGTTTTCAAGCTCTCTGAGAGGATAAATAATGAAAAAATCAATGGACAGCACAGAGGGTGAAGATGCTTTGAGCAGCATGACATTGACAATGCACCTTGATAAAAGTGAAAACGTGTTTGCTTTTTCTTTGGCAAAAATCAGCACTGCATCTCCACATAGCTGCTTTAATATTGCAACTGTCTGAGAGTTCACTTGCTGAATATGCCCCTAAGTATGAAGAACTGCAGCTGAGCAATTTAAGGAAGCTTTTCTTTACCAGCCATATTTGTAGGCAGGTGGTAGTGATTGGCCTGGAATCTATCTGCTCCTCATTTCTCAGTATTTCAATCTGAATAAAAACAAATCTGTTTTCTTTCCTTCATGCTGGCCTACATCTAGCCTTTTCACACCCACACAAGACAGCAGTAGGAACAAAATCCTTAAATTGCAGTTTGACAGAATATCATTGGATAAGATAGCTAAAACCAGAATCAGCATGCTCTATATAAAGCTTTAAGGGAAAACAAACAAACAAAAAATCAAGCCAAAACCAAACCCTTGCATTTCTGGAAAGACAAACACTCTAAAACAAAGCAAGCAGAGGTAACATCCATTTTACTCACATTAGCACGTTTTTCTTGAGTCTAATGGGAAGATATTATACATACAGAAATACACAAAGAAAGTTTGGAAATTTTGCTATATAAAATGGATTTTTTGCTATTTTTCAGTCTTATCTTGATAAAGCTAGCAGGCATAAAAGCAATGATAAACTGATGAAAGCTTAGGGTTGACTGTTATCTTTATGATGTAAAGGGTTTTGGGCAGGTAATTAAGAACGTGCTACGATTCCTTTTCTTTTTTCTCTTTGTCTTTCTTCCTCCTTCTTTCACCCCTCACTTTCTTTCACCTCCAATAATCTATTTTTATGCAGCCTGGATTCATTCCCAAATTCTTTGTTTTTATGTGTGGCTGTTTTCCTCTTCCAATAATTCCTCCTCCCACTTACTGAGAAATTATCTATTCTTTTCAACCAATTTCCTGCTCTGGCTGGATTAATACTAAAATTAAAACCTAAAATGGGAAAAAAAGAGATGGCATTAGGAGATTCCGTTTGTGACTATAGATAAATTTGAAAGAGTTTGGTTGTACTTGTTCTTATACATATACCTTTGAACCAGTTTAGCTGCTCAGGATTATCTCTAGCCTTGTCACTTTAATCCTTCCTGTGTTTTGGGTTTTTGGTTGGTTTTATTTTTGCTCCACTCAAAACCTTTCAGTGCCTTTTGCATATTATTATACACTGCTTTTTTTCTTTGGAATTATTTTAATGAACTGGGGCATCATAGGATTTTGTCCTTGAAGCTGATGCCAGTAGGCATGAGTGGGCAGTGGTGGGAGGATGATAACCGTAAGGCATGTACCAATAAGAAATGGTATAAGCAGATTATTGTTTTGTTTTGTCATCAGGCTTCTGACCAATATATAGTACTACACTCACTTCAGAGAGACTATGAGAGAACCATGTATGTGGTGAGAAAACATGAGGATTTTCTAGCATCATTCTAGTCAAAACAGAAAAATATCATCACTAAAAATCTGTTAGTGTCAATGAAATCTCTGTAATTGAACTGCATCATTGTGTGTTTTGTTCCTGATGTCCACATTCCCAGAAAGACTGCTTATGAGTTATTTTAGGTATTACATTAGGGGTGATGAGGCTTATTCCTTCATCAATTAGATATTTAGTATAGATGCATACATACATATAAATATAAAAATATAAAAAAAATAATCTATTTTTTTTTGAAATCCTCATTTAAAAGATGCCTTTGAATTTCCTTCTGTCTTTTTCACACACTGAAAGAATTTTAATCAATGTGCAAGTGAATATTTTTCTCTATAGAAATCCTGATGATTCTAGCTGTATATAATTCTCACTTTAAAGTTTTATATTTTTATTTCTAATTAATTTAGTTCATTTGCATGTTCTGGAGTCAGGGTCAAACAATTGCATATATTGGAACAGCACTCACTGCTTCATTTTCCTGGTACAGGAGCTAATATCACTGAGCAGCTATGTATATTTCCAACAGAATCAAGAGAATTCTTGAATGCTTTCAGACAATCTGAACAAATACCATAAATGTTTACTGGTTTTCTGATGTTCATCAATTTGCTAACATATTCCATGTGTAGGCAAGGAGTAAACTGAAATGAAACTGTTTAGTTTGAGGAATAGGTGGCTGAGGGGAAAATTCATCACTCTGTACAACTACTTGAAAGGACACTGTAGAGAGGTTAGTGCTGGTCTCTTCTCACAGGAATTAGTGATAGAACAGGGAACGGCTGCAAACTGCAGCAGGTTTAAGCTGGACATTAGGAAAAAAATCTTCCCAGAAAGAGTGGTCAGGCACTGGAATGGGCTGCCCAGGGAGGTGGTGGAGTCACCATCCCTGACTGTGTTTAGGGGTAGATTAGATAAGGTGTTGAGGGCTATGGTGTAGGGGAGAACTTTGTAGAGTAGGGCTGATGGTTGGACTCAATGATCCCAAGGGTCTCTTCCAACCAGAATGAATCTATGTTTCTATGATTCTATGAAAGAGGTTACTCAGGGAGTAATGCTATCTCTGAGTATCATCCTGTAACCTTTCAGTAAGAGTAGAAATATATGTCCCTAAATTTTTCTGCAATATTTATTTTTTTTGTTTTGTTTTAGCCTTTTATCTTGATAGATTTATCATAGTTCATCTTAGTTTTCTTACCTGGATCTCCATGTTGCAAGGTTCTGCTTACAGTTTCTGTAACAATATGTACATCATTATGGTTTCTCTTTCCTTGATTTTCTATTTCCCTTCATACTTGCATGCATATTCAACTGTGTTGTGAGTTCATGGTGAAGAAAATAATTTTGTTTTAGTTTAGTATAACTTCTTTTAATTTATGAATAGTAAGAAATTGCTCAGAATATTGGAAGTTTTGGTGCTTTTTTGATAAATGGAAGCATTCTGTCTAATCCTGTTAAGAAAATAGCATTTATTTTAAACATACAAGTAACTTTCTGAGAAAATGCAAATAACCTCATTGCTTAATTGCAAGTAACTCAAAGCATCTTTTTTTTTTCTTTCAATCCATGTCAAGAGTTTGTTTGCCCTGAATGATCCTAATAGAATAACAAAGAAACTTAAAATCATCAATATCATGAACATGTGCTAAAGATTGTAACTAAGATACGTTTAAATTACGATACCTAGCTGCTACAAGGTTAAGCAGGCAATAGGTGTTACGTTTTTCTCATTTGCGGGCTCCTTAAAATTTTCCCACAACGTTATGGTGAAACATTCAGGTTTATCTGTCACACGACATATTCAAGGCTACTTGCAACAGACTGGGGGTGGGGGGAGCTTGTGCTGAGGTGTATGTTTAGTTATTGTTTGCAGAGTCCTTATAAGAGAGGCAACAAATTCCAGTGGTCCACAGACCACAATTTAAAAATCACAGATACTGGGCTATAGGCAGGGTTAGAGAGCAAAAATCATATAGGTTTTAAATAGGACTTTTGCACCACCTTCATTAAGGTGGTCAGTTACCTCTACAGCTAACTTGTGATGAAGCTCTCTCCACCACAATATTGTAGTCGTATGATAAAGGTTGGCTACATGCAGCAGAAGTTCTGGGAAATTACTTGCTCCAGCAATCTCAACTATTTAAAGACTCCATTGAACTATTTGCCACTCCTTTCACAGCTCTCCAAGCCAGGAAGTTAAGTGCAAGTGCAGGGCTGAGCTTGGCTGAGTCCTTTGCACTGCCCTGCCAAGGTGAATTTCCAGATGATTTCTTCTGTGCCTGCTCCCCACGCGGTGAGGCAAAGCCAGCACACTGATACTATCCCGTACGGAGGAGGCATGGCTGGAGAGAAAGGAGAGCGAGAAGTGGAAGCAGCTGCTTCAGGGTGCGGGAAGGCCTCTCCCAGGACTTGATCGTCTGCTTCATCCCTCTTCTGCCAAAGTCATCACATTCTTGGAGGCTCTGCAGTGCTTTGCTGCTGTGGAAAAACCATCCTTGGGTGTTTGAACCACTGAAGTGATTTAAACGAAATGTGGTTTTCTTATCATCATTCCTCTATTGTCAGCCTCAGAAAAAAATGTGCAGTAGCATTTGGATTTCTTTTTTTTAGTATTAAGGAATAACGTATTGTAAATTTTTCCTCTGATGGAGAAATACTACAAAAAGCAGTTAAATAAAATGGAGCAAGTATTACACAGGCATCTGCAAGTATATAGATGTCAGAATTTTCCTAAAATCAGCCTTGTAAATCAAGGGAAGTCTGGATTTAGGTTTTACTGAAAGCAAATCTGCTTAGGTTAAAATGAATAGCCTACACATGACCTTTATTCTAGCTTATACCACCATCAGGAGCTGGGGAGAGGGAGAATGCAAATGCCAATCTTGAGACTTTAAAAGTCTAATTTAAGACTGTGAGCAATGCCTTAATCACAGTTATACATGGATCATAATCCATAAAATTATTATGGGGTGAGTGCATCACTGCTCAAAACTGCAGTCAAAGAGTGATTACGGGATTCTGTCAAGCTAGAGGGCATATCAAGGAGGAGCCCATGAGGGTCTCTTTTGGACTCAGTAATGCGCAATAGCAGCACTAACAGTTAGGGTGATGGACAATAATTTTCATCTCAAATCCACAGATGACACCAAAGGGGAAAGGAACCACAAATGCTTTTTAAAAAGCGGCCAATTTGAAGTGGTCTTGATAACTTGGAGAAATAGCTCCAAAACACTGAAGTGATATTCAGTCAAGCTGAGTACAAAGTACTGCATTTAAGAATGACAGAAGTAGAAAATGAAGAAAAACTGGTTAAGCTGCAGGCAGTGTGGAAAGGATGAATGTTTATTGTGAACTACAGACTAAATATGAGTTGAATAACACAACACATATGCAAAAATTGGAAAGTCATTTGATATTCTCAGCATTAATGATTTCTCAGCTGGGGTACTGACGTGTGCCGCTATGGGAAAAGCCAGACAAACTGACAATTAATAAGATGTTTTTAAAAAAAAGACAGAGAACAAAATATTTTTTAAAAAGAAATTATTTGGGTTTTAACTCTTTTAAAACATTAAGAATAAAGCGTGACTTATATGGAAACTTAAAAGAATTATTTTTAGCAAGCATTAAAACCAGGGAAAAAAAAAAAAAGAGATGTCTGCCAGAACTTTTCACAATATTCAAACATAAAAGACACCTATGAAGAAGGTGGGCTCGGCTGTACTGTGTGTCCATGCTGAGTAAGACAAGATTTAATAGGGTTTAACCAGCCCTGAGAAAAATAAATTTTGACTAGCAAAATAAGCTTTTTGGCCACCTTATTGGTTAGTAAGAAACATTGAGAGCTGTCTTTGAGGGAGCACAAAAGGAAAGTGGAGATATATGTAGGAAGGATGTGCAAGATATCTTTGAATCTGTCTCAGAGTGGGAGAATGGACTAGACAATTTTTCAATATCCCAGATTTCTGTAATTGCTCACATAGCATCTCCCAAAGCTGATATCTAGACATTTCTTTGCCATGTGATTCTCCACTTTATAATAGTGCCCATAGCTGTATGGGAGCATAGTGGATGTCTGGCAAAAGAAATGCAAAAAACAAAAAATAATTAAAAAATCATTGTATGCTTTTGATTTAACCAGAGATCAAAAGTACTAAGTATTAAAGCAGCAATAAATTTTTCAGGGTGTCAAAACAGGATTTCTCATCTCCTCTATTATTTAGGTTTCTTTCAGATCACTAGAGAAAAAGGTAAATTGAGAATTATTTTTTTCCCTAATGACTCCAGAATTATTTCAGTCCAAGGGTCTCTGGACGTACCTCAGAGAAATCACAGTATCTGCATATCTACATCGCATTTGTAGATTGATACCATACCATCAAAATGTTGGCAGGCTAGTTCCCCTTCTGGTACCTATAAATCTTGTCTTTTGGTATGCAAGGATTGGGCCCAGGGATTAATTTGTCTTCTTGACAGTTTAACTGAGGTTGTGATAGAGGAGATGTATGGAGGCAAACACTACCTGGCCAAATCAAAGCGTGAATGCAGGTCCTAGCTTCTTTCCTTAGAGTGTCCTAGCACTCACCTGTAGCAATGCTTTGGCAGAGATTTGCATTCAAAGAATGTGGCCTTCAGGGAAGTTTGTGCTTGCACGTGGTCACGAGCTCTTGCTATGATTACTGGCCTGATTAATCCTAAATACAGTTTCACAAAGCCATGTGGCCCAACTGTGTCTCAAGGAGAGTAGTCACGAAGTGTTTGTGTGGAAGATCTCAAAACAAACCCTTTTTCTTCCAGAGATTGCTATCAATGCAGCTGATCACAGAGCAGTAGTGGTTCATGTCTGTGGTAATCAATACTATGGGTAATTTCTCGCTACTATGAAAGTTTGGATGACTTGAGCATAACCAAATTAAAAAGTACTTTCTGAGCAATTTGCTGATGAAAGAAAATGCATTATGAAAAAGTTTGCCCATGCACTACTGGGTATCACCACCTGTTTTCTTTCATTTTTATTCAAAGGGCATGCAGCTCTGCTGTTCAGATTACTCAGGGTATTGGCTAAGTGGATGGCGTGGGACGTGTTATTTGCATATTGATTTGTTTTGTATGGAAATTATTTTGATGAGTTTTTACCTTATTAGATTGTGCATAGTTATCGTATGTATATGAATACAACAGTCTCAGACTGGGGAGCAGTTTTGAAAGATGGAAATGCAAACACAAACAAATTCATTCTATTAAATGAATATGCATTACATATTTAATTAGTAAACTCCTGAATTTAGGAATTGGAAATGGGAAAAACACAAGATTGAAGAACTTGTAGGTATTAGATGTGATCAAGTATACTTGGTGTGGAGTCATTGGCTACCCCGAGCTCAACACAGACGCCAGCTGAGGTCTTTTGGGCACGCTAGCAAAGGGGTTTGTAGGCTGGGTGCTTAACCATGCAACGTGATTCTGTATTCTTGTTCAGGACTGTATTCTTGTTCCTAGACTTTTATTTAAAGATGTCATCATGACGTAGTGCCTTACATAGGCATCTCCTGAAGTCTGTGAAGGGCAATGTATTGGTTGTAGTAACAACCAACCAGATTTGATTAACATGCTGTTTTCATGATTTCTTGTAAGTGAATAAACAAATATTGAGCAGCAGCTCAATCTTGCAAGTAACTACCTTATGTACATACATATACCACGCTTTTGGCATTCTGGCGATAAATGCATTAGTGACAGGAGTATGCCCTGTTTATCTACCTGTGTCGTTCCACATAAATCCAATGGTTGCTTGCTTCTCTGAACTCAGACATTAGTAGGGATTTAAAGATCACATTCACAGCGATTTGCGTTCTTAGACACAGTTGTCAGGGGGACCATCTAATGGTGTCATGTGCAAGGTACAACCATTCTGGCTAATTAGCTATTAGCTGGGCGGAAATCTTTTCTCAATGAAGTTTCAGTACAGCTTGTCTTATTTTCAAGAAGTCTGATACAATTGCATCAGCAGTGCCCATTTTCCTGTTTGCACTGCTCTGTAAGAGCCTAATTTGTTACTTTATGATTCCTCTGTCAGACATCAAAGGGCAGCTGACCAATTGCATTTAACTGTTTTACAGAGCTTCATCTCAGGAAAACATTGGAAAATGGAAAGTCCAGTCAAACATTGTAGAAAAAGAATGCTTATTTAAATAACTCCAGTTCTCTAGGCTTCATAATTATTTTGTCGTTAATGTGAAGCCTCAGCCTTTCTTAGGAGAATCTCTACATTTCTATGGTATCATTTTTTTAACATGTTAACTAATCATGTAACCACTGGAGACTTCAGAAATAATTTTTTTCTATAACTTGCAGAGTAACTATGAAGACCAACAAACTGCAAAGCTCAGAAATCTGCCAGATGGTACAAACTGAGAGAGTGCACTTTTAGTAATTAACATTGAAATAGTGGGATTTGGAATGGCCTTTTGGGTTCCAAATCTTATAAAAACCAAAATAGATGCATTATTAATAAATAACTATTGTAAATTTGTACTCCATAGCAACATGCACTTTTACCCTCAAGGGCTTTTTGAGAGACCTCAGCAGTTACTCAAAGACTAGGCACAAGGCAATGAATGCACTGTGAAAATTTCTCTTTCTCTGAGAGAAGTAGTAGATTCCTCCTCTTAATGACCCAACTGCCTCTCTGTTACAGCCCACAGTCCCCATGCACTCAATTGAAATGTAATTTAATGACTTTGGCTCAATTTTAAATTTTAAAATTTATTTTATTTTATTCAGTTACTCAGAGACATTTTTCTACAGGACTATATTTCTCACTCTTGCAACCAGAGAGTGAGTTCTGAAGGTGGGAATGAAAGGTAAAAACATGACTGTAGACAGCTGCCAGAATTTCAGCTTGCTTCAAATAGAATTAAGGGGAAGAATGGCTGATGGTCTCTTCTAGTTATGGATGGTGCCATTGATGCTACTAAGATCTATAGAAAGGACAATGAAATAAGGAAAGGGAATGAGATAGAGACGAGTCAAAACTCCACCCTTTCTGCCACAGTGTGCATCTTTAAAAGTGCAGGAATTTCTACCAGTCCTTCACCAGATGAGTTCTGGAGATATGGCATAGTTATTGGTGGTTGTCACTTGCTTCTGAAACAGTGGTTGGAAATTTATATAATATTGCCCCACAATAAAGAGGAAAAATTCATAGTAGTCCAAAGAACAGAAATAGCTGACGTAAAGGAACAATATTTTCTCTCTTTACTTCAGAGAGGTAACTCAGATTGTATTTTTGGTCTCAAAATAAGGTAGCATGTATTTAGAAAGCCACCCTAGATGGTAGGCTGAAGCTGTCAGAAAAAGACTAACAATTACTGTTAACAGCTCTACCATGATGTCATTTCAGGGATATACCTGCATGATCAAAAACTACTGCAATGAAAAATTGCCAAAATTTCTTAATGAATCACTGAATTAATAGTCCAACTCTTCAATTCAGTGTTTCTACATAAGTGCACAATAAGATTGATCAATAATACAGATAATTCCATATGCAGGACAATCTGGATTTTGAAATTTATGCTTGCAAAACAAATCAGAACTAATGACTATTCTGAAGTTCTGTACATGACCTATGAAACCCAGCATGATTACTTCTCAGCTGCATGCAGTCTCAGTGTAAGCTTAATAATTTAAGAAACCATTGACCCAGACTCCCCAAACTTCACCTACTTCACCAGTACACCGAATCCTGCACTGAAGGCAAACTGCTATGGATTTCCTGAAAGCCAGCTTCCTCTTTTTAATACAAAAATCAAAGCAAACTAACCATGGTAGCTTTTCTAAGCTAACATCAGCTGAGAGGTATGTGTGTGTGCCTGTATTTTCTCAGGTCATTTTTGTTTTCTGGCTCTTATGGGGCAGTTTAATTGATCATTTCCTCTGACTTGTAACAAACACTTCTTATCACTATAAATATTTAGCAACATACTTGAATGTCTCCTCTCGGTCATATGCAATGTAAGAGCTTGAAGGCGTTATTGACATTTGAGTAAGACAAATAGTTCTCTCTCAATCTTTTGGTTTCAAAAAGAAACCTCTAAGGCAACTAGAAAGCTGCATGTTCCAGATCTAAAGGCTCGATATGTCAGTAAATAGGGATAGTGCATTTAACGTTTTGCTCATATGAGCACTATGGAGTTTTGTTTTCAAATATACTGTAAGGGTAAAGTAGTGTCTCATCAAAATAAAAGAATAAAAGAACATACACTCTACACAGAAGTATGTTCCCACTTATCAGCAAATGAGGATTGATGCATCGGATGGCTTGTGGTGCAAAGACCATGAAATAAACAATACCATCAGCTACAACAGACTCATGGCTCAGATCACAGAGGAGCTATGACTTGTGACACTCTCCTTGGAAGCCCCAGAGCAGACAGTGCAGAGTGCAGATGCTCAGTTTGCTCTCTGCAAAGCATCTTGGGACTGAAAGTAACACAGTAACATTTACCCTTGTGTCCAAAGTCCTAGACCACCCTACTTTTTAAATGTGTGCCCTGTTTATCAGGTTGCAGGGGTGGTAGTGTTGGTAGTGCTGTCTTTACCTCTCTTTCAACCTACGCTTTGAAAAAGAGGAGCAAGCCAGATTGACTTTTTGAAACAAATATTTATGCAAATAAGGATTCAGTGCAGAGCAGAGGGAGCCTGTAATTTTTTTTTTAAAAAGTATCTAATTCTGTACTGTGGTTCCATCAACTGTCCTCACATGGCTAAGTCCTTTAGGACTGCTTAATGTTCAGACTTCCACTTCCTTTTGGTGGTGGCACTGTTTGCCCCTAATGTTAAGAATAATAGCATTGATTAGTGCAGAAGGGCTTTCTCTTTCTCCTCCTTTTTCCTCACTCCTGCCTCCAATGAACTCTTATAGGACTTGGGGTACATTTTTCAGTCTTGAATCTATAGGGTCTGGTTCTGTTCAATCCTTTAAGAGAAAGAGATAACTGTAGTTAGCACATTCTATTTTTCACTCTTTTGTGGAAGTGTGATAATTAACTACCATCTCAATACACTTTAGTCACTAAAAGCCAGTGGCCGCAAAGAGTTAATTTTGCCTTTCATGCTAGAAAGTGCTGGGAGCATTTTTAATTCTTTTTCCACATGATCATACGTGTTGCTTTATTGCCAAGAAATATATCTCTACTGGGCTGTAGGTATGGATGTATGTGCATATTTTAACTTCTTATTAATACCAGAACAGCGAGTCACAGAGTTCGTTCAGTCTGATGAGCGTCCCAGATCAAGCCTCTACTTGCCTCCCCTCAAGAGTTATATGCTAGGAGTTGTGAGAAGCAGCAGAAAGTACAATGCCATTAATCACAGGGAGCAGGCAAACTGGCAGATATGCAGTGTCTTCATTCTCACACCTGTACCCTGCAGTCAACCAAAATCGTTTGGCTGAATTAAGTAGTCATATCAATACATCTGTCTTCTCCATACTGGCATCGTTTCAGTAGGCTTCATTTCAGAGTTTAGATTTCTGTTGGGAATTACTATGGAAAAACACAGATAAAGAACTATTGAAATTAAAGCCAAAGCAAGTGCCAAAAGTACCTTAGTTTCCCCTTCCTGCAAGGCTGAATTTAATCCTCCTGAAAAAAGGGCACTGTGCTTAAAACCCTTGGTTGTTTTGTCTTTTACAATTTTTTAACTATTTTTCCACTCTGTGACAACTGGGAACATAGAATTAATCTTCAGATAACCCAGGCTTTTTAAAATCAGTTGCAAATACACTTAGGATGTTGGCTAGAGAGAAGAATAAGAAATCTATTAGCTTTTTTGAGCTTGGAAACTGCCAGCACAGTAGTATCAAGGTCTTCCAACCACGAAAATGAAGTTTCCAGTATGCATGATAAAGACAATGTCAAATTGACTGAAATAACCTGATAAATCTCAACAGAGGGCAAGATTCTTACACTGTCACTATGGAGAGCAGAGCTTTTAGCAAGAGCAGTTCCACAGAGGACTTGAGGTATGAGGATACAGGAACTACTGGGCACCTGAAGCATACTCAATCTTGATCTGAGTGCAACAGTGTTTCTCCTTCAAAACTTTCATAAAATGAAACATATTTTACCGTACTTTGTAACTTAATAGTCCATTTTATTTTTCTATTCTTGTTTTCAAATTATTTGTTAGACAGCCTTCATGTTCATATTTGAGCTATGTTTGCAGGTTTTGTTTAGGAAACGGAAGTTTTTGTTTAAATGTTGAATTTGCTAGTTGGAATTGGTGACTGTGCACCTTCACTTGAATTCAGCCCATCTAATATCATACAATTCTCCAAGACACGAGCCTCTTCAGTGATGAAGATAAGCCCAAGCTGATGTTAGGTTGGTGTGATAAACCTGGAACTTGGTAATATTTTGGTTTTCTGGGTAGTGCTATCTTTATCAAAGATTTTCACTGAAATGCATTCTGTTTGTGCTTTTGCTTCTATTAAATGCATCTGTTTTCCAGAGAACCAAAAGTCACTGCTAAGCAAAGCTTCAATGCAAAACAAAATTTCCTCTTAGCAGCTGACCTTGCTTTAAAATTGCAAAAGAGCGTGGCAGTGCATGATAGCATAAGGACATGAAAGAGCTGACAAAAAAAGATAGAATACTGATCATTGAGGAGTTTAATTATTCTGACATTTCTTCTGAAAGCACTAATGGGATTAGGAATGCAGAATATATATTTTTTCAATCCCTGATAATCAAAGTAATTAGGTAAAATAGAATCATCAAGGGTGGGCATTAGGGGATCTTTTTATTACAGTGACTGAAGAGTGAAGTGCTTGTGTCTCTCTAACAGGAACAACAGATACCATATCTATTATTTCTCTTACTCAACGTCTCAGAATAATGGGCCCCTAGTGCTTTTGTTTTGCCTGATTTTAATGTAAGTGTTTCCTGTAAGTTATGATATAGTTTCAAAATGACCTTAGTAAATCCCTTTGGAATAACTATTTTAGCACTATGCCAAGAAGACACCCTCTGATGACTTATGTTTCATGTTTGAATAGAAGAAAGTATCCTCATCAATTGGTGTAATCTGTATAGAATCAGAGAAATCTGTAACTTGAGTGAAAAATTTTGACCTAAATAATTGTAATAGAAATTTAAGTTTTTGACAGAACCAGAATGATCATATATTAGTCTCATAAATCTTCTTTGAATAATTTTCTAATGTTTAGCTCATGTGGCTATAGGGACCTTAGGATAAGAAGATATGCTGGGATAATTGTTCAATCTATGTAAAATTATTTCCATAGTGGAAATATCAGTATTTTATTCTAGCTTATCCCTAGAGCCATCACTTTGACATCCACGGATGACTTTAAAATTGGACATGCTAGATAGTGACACTGACCCCAGTTTATTCTACATGTAGGTAGGTCTCACCGTACATAGGCAAAGAGCTACTTTATTTAGTGTTAGTTAGTTAGTTAGTACATTAGTTAATGACTAGTAGACTTATGACTAGTACATTAGTTAAATGACTGTTCTCTATGTTGTTATTTTTGATCATGAAATAATATCTTTCTAATTGATGCGTAGGCTCTCCTGCCCTTAAACTTTCATGAATCAGACCCTCAAGGCTTGCTAACTTTTTTCCATGCTCCCAATGCTAACAGAAATCAGACACTCTGAGATGTGCACATTATCCCGGTGCAGGAGCATGTCAAGTCTTGGTTTTGCAGCTCTGCTTACACAGGTTCAAACCAGCCTGTACATAACTGGTCACATTTATGAGGCCTCATGCTAACCTTGGTGACATTTTTTTGTTAAACTATATATATAATAACAACAATTTTATTGCCATATTAAATTCATTTCCACACTTCAGATAATATTGCATTTTCAGACGAAACCTGCTGAGTGTGTTGTCAATTGGAGTACAGAACACGGCAAATGAGGAGGGAAGAGGTGTGCCTCTGCAAGTATTTAGTAGAACCATGGCTTTAGTCCTCTCTCTGACTGTCAGCAAGACAAAGAGCTGTGTGTCAGCAGCAGCTGGCACTTTTTGCAATAAATGTATTCAGCTTTCCGTTCTGCTTCAAAAAGATCAATATGCTGTACTGAGAAGGATTGTCTCTCAGGCAGCAGTAAACGTAACAGGGAAAAGTATATGGAAAAAGAAGAGAGGAACACAGGGTAGATGGGACATTTGGTATCCTAAATTCCACCTATATTAAAGCAGGAGAAATGCAGGATCTTTGG
>VZTM01032982.1:9194-26760 GCA_013400555.1 Jacana jacana
CTTTTCTTTTCTTTTCTTTTCTTTTCTTTTCTTTTCTTTTCTTTTCTTTTCTTTTCTCTTCTTTTCTCTTTTCTCTTTTTTCTTTTTTCTTTTTTTTTTCTTTCTTTCCTTTTCTTCTTTCCACATTTCCTTCATTGTACTATCATCTCACAGTGTATGAAACAGAAAAAAAAACCCATCCAATGATTTCTAGTCTTTTGGTTTTGGTTGTTGTTGTTTCAGTAAAAACATATGAGAAACTGAAGAAATAAATCAGACTCAAGATCTGATCAAGCTCAAGAATCACAGTACTGAAGAACTCATTGTTACCTGAAACCTGCACACCTGCAGTTTGTCCTTGAGCACAGAGAGATCTTTCCAGGTCTAGGCTTTAAATAGAAACAGTTTTTAGTTCAAATACATTTAAAAAAAAATCTGGATTCAAATTTTCACTGTTAAGACTTCTCTGCAGGGTCAGAGCTTTTTAATTCCACTTTTAAAGCTATCATAGAAATGATGACATTGATCAGAGAAGGATCCTATTTGAAGAAATGTAGATTAGGCCGTTGCCTACATGATGAATGCCTTGACCTCTACTACGCCTCTGTGAGAAGCAAAATCGAAGGTAACAATTTATCAGCTACTAAATATCAGTCTCTTTTTACTGCCTCTTTTCTGTAAACTCCTTTATCTTACATAAATATTAAGCTTAAACTGAGTGGCACTTTTATTTGTTTACATACTATGATTCAACAAATAAATCTTCAATCAGAACTACTCTTTCAAATGGGCGGTTGAAATCTCTGTTTCTAAAGGATAAGTAACCTAATATTTGTTGGATTTTTTGTCTTCCCAAATGTTGTAGGCAAACTGCATTTTACACCTAGATTCTCAATTTTGCTGTTTCATTAATTGCTCTTTCCCATCAAACCCAGACCATTATTGAATTCCCTCAGGACTTTTCAGTCACCCCTGCCTATTGCCTATGGTTACTGACAGCAAAGACTAAATTCATGGTAACATCATCTGGGTTGGTTGGAAGTCGGGTTGGTTGGAAGTCGGGTTGGTTGGAAGCAGCAAAAAATACTGCCTTTACCATAATAATTCCATATAGCTCAGCAACTATCAAATCACTGATATATGTAGCCTCATTTCTGGACCTCAGCACCTCTCTGCCCAGTAGTTCAGCCCCATAAGTGCAGCTGTCCTTTTTTTTAAAAAAGTGAAAACTAGATTAACTACCCACTCCTGTCTTCCTTGTAGTCCATGTTCTCATTCACGTCAAAGTAACAGTTATTTTCTTTTTTTTTCAAATCTGTTGTCACTGCTTCCATTTCTTCATTTCATCCTACACTTCTTTATTGCTGTTATAGTTGTCCTTTTATCCTCTCTTCTAACTAAAAATTGTCTCAAGCCAAAACCACAGACACATATGTGAGCAACTTCAAACCAATCCTGGGGTCCCTGAAGTCTTAATCCAGATCCAATTTTTGCAGCTTGAGCCATCTCTAATCCCTAATTGCTCCTGTCATCTCTTTCTTACAGTCCTGGCTGTAAGCCACAATGTTTTATGCTGCCTTCTGTGCTTGGAAATAAAGTTACAATGCCCTCCTGTCTCTTCAGTCTTAAAAACATATTTATTTTCTGAATGCTTCCTTCCACTGACTTCTCTGCCGAAATTATTGTATATGAGCTGTTGTCAGCATTTTGGCTATAGAGCATACTAGCACTCATAACATGTAGCAAAAGCTGCAAGCAGCATGCTGCCTTGTGGTCACTGCCCCGACAAGAGGACACCTATGTTTTTGTATATGGTCCAAGGATTTGGATTTGCAAAGCATTTTTTCTAATTAGTATTTCTTGTAAAATATATAAACAGTCTTCAGCATAAGAATTAAAAACCTGTGCGAGAATCCAAACCACAAAGCTATAAAGACATATAACTCATGATGTTCTCTTTTTACTGCACTGAGATTGCACACAGCCACAGCTTCAGAAAATGGAGCAGCCACCGAAACCCAGAACTGTCTAGTGTTTTGGGTTCCCTGCTAGGAGGTAGGCAAACAGTTTTTCTGTGTGCCTCAAGAAAGAAAGAAAACTGAAAACAGAGCTCTGATATTTTACGTTGATATTCTGGTCACCAAGTTGGTGATATAACAGTAATATCAGCAATAAATTCCCTCTCTGGATTATAAAATTGAAAATATCTGGTGGATTAAGAACTTTCAAAATCATCACTTTTGTAATATTTCTCATATAAGTTGCTTCCATAATTTCTGAAGATATGAAGTTTTCTGTAGTAAAAATATGCTTTTGCACATGAAATTTCCACTGATCTTAACACACTTTCTAATTGAAGATGAAAGACAGGATTTCTAGTAAATTCAGGCAACCTGGGCTTAGAAATAAGACAAAAGGCTTTCATTACAACGTTAAAATTATTACAGTGGGGGGGCTTTCTTAATTCTATTGTGGTCAGTTTTATGATTACCTTTTCTTCAGGACTCCATTTGTCACTTGGGTAGACAGAGGTGACTTTACGGTAGTTTGCAGGAGAACTCCATCCAACTGTTTTCTAAAGCTAAGACTAGACTGTCGATACTGAAAGTTGCATGGACTTCAAGCTTACGTGACCAGCAAAGCCAGATGCAAATCCTCAGAACACTGACACATCAGCTCAGGAAATGCCAAAGGATAAAGGTTTATAAAAGTTGCATTTGTGAAACAGTCAGCTGTAACTTCGGAATATTTTTTTCTTTTTCATAGTAAAACCACTTCTATCAGGGGAAAAGAATAGATCTAGTGCACTACATATGATTCATTTACTACCTAGTAACTAGAGAAATGCTGGAAGCACAGTTTAGATTAAAAAATAAAAACATTAAAAAATAGAAACAAACAAACAAAAAATCCCAAATAAACCAACAAAAAAAAACCCACAAAAAAGCCAACACAGAAAACCCCAGAAAAACCTGCCAAACACAAATCAAAAATCCAAAACAACAGCCACCCCCAACTAAATGTGTTAACTAAAAAAGGAGAAAGATGATTCAGTTGCAAAGATAAGCAAGATTGTGTTCCCAATGGGGAAAGACTGAACTTTTCCCATTACCAGAGATCATCAAAAGCTGTAGATACAATTACGTGAATTAGTTCACAGACAAGACTTTCAACATGGATGTGACTAAGCCTGGCACAAAACAAGCAGTGGTCCTGTTGAGTTTTTGTGTCTCCAGAGAACCTGATTACTGGCATTGCCTGAAGTAACAAATTAACCTCACTTTTTTACAGTGGAATAATTTTGCTAATTTTAGCTTTCTTGTACTGGATTTACAATGACATATGATAGTGTAGACTAAGTTCATTTACTTCACATTAGGAAGTATATTAAGAGTATTCTTACTCAATCTTTTTCTTTCATATAATTGACTAATTGATAGGAAGTGACTGATACTCCAGGACATTACACTGGCTTAAACCAAGAACATGCAAGGAGAGAAAATTCTGAACTATTGGTGGTGGAAGCAGAAAATACGGCATAATTTTGTTAGGTATGGATTCCAAGTGAAAATGAGGAACACCATGCTTCCCCCTTTAGGTAGCAACTGCTCACATATAAAGGTTCGTGCCAGAGCCATTCCCTTTTCTCTCCCTCCCTAGTATTTCTACATATGCCAATTTTATAGGAAAAATATAGGATTACATTACGGAAACACACTTTTTATAAGATATGCTACTATCTCTATCTAGATTTGAGATGTCCTAATAATAATTTATTTTGATTTATATAGCAACAACAAAATACAGAGAACCCTAAAAATTTAAGTCATTAAAAATCACTTCTTTTACGTTTATTATTTTTCTTTTTCCCCCCTCTCTCTTTTGAATTCTCATGTAAATCTGGTTCCAGGTGAGCTTTATTGTTATTTCAATAGTATCCATTCTCTTATTCTATCCGCTTCCCAAGAGAGCCAAATGAATTTTCCAATGGCATAAGGCTACTGAAGTGGCACTCAGAGCTAGATGAAAAGCAGAGTGTCTGGTTTTGAGCATTTTTATTTTTTTTAACACTTAATTTTGGTCAAAATTCAAGTAGGACATCAAAGGAAATTGTAGTTTACAAAACTGCAGAACTAAGAGAAACTGACTTTCTCATGAGCTAACATGACATTGAGTTTCACTGAACAGTTTTAGAAGCTTCCCTTTGCCTCTACTTCATTTCTTATCCACAACCACGCCCAAGTACTCTTCAGTGCTGCTCTCAGCCATTCTCTGGCCAACCTGTATTTATGCTTGGGATTGTCATGTCCCAGGTGCAAGACCCTGCATTTGGCTTGATTGAAATTCATGAGTTTTAGGTGACCCCCCCTCTCAAGCCTGTCCATGTCCCTCTGGATGGCATCCCTTCTCTCCATCGAGTCGACCACACCACAAAGCTTGGTGTCATTGGCAAACTTGCTGAAGACGCACTCTATCCCACTGTCCCCCTCTCCAACAAAGATGTTAAACAGTGCTGGTCCCAGTACCCACACCTGAGGAATGCTACTCATCATTGGCCACCACTTGTCACTGGCTGCCACTTAGACATTGAACCATTGACCACAAGCCTTTGAGTGCAGCTTTCCTGCCAGTTCTTTATCTTCAAAGCCAGGGCTTTGAAGATAAAACATGGTGCAGAATGCTCTAGAAATTCTGAACTAAAGCAACTCAAAGTTGGCATCCAACTTTTGCACAGCTTAATGTTACTTTGATTCAATTTCCTGTCTGTGAAGTAAGGATAACAAAAGCCACCATGTTGTAGTTGTTTTATGAAAAGAAATTAATTGCCTGTGGTGTAGTGTGATACTGGAGTGCTGAATATCACAGAGAAACACATGAGGAAATTAATAATTCTGTCTTCAGCACAAGGCTGAACAGTGTGCAGGAACCAAAGCCTAGAACCGCAAGAGAAAAACAAAGCAATGAACAGTTGTTGACAGAGAGTTGAATTCACTGAGTAGGGAAGGTGTGTGTGCATCTGCTCACAATTTGCAGTGCAGGTACCCACCATGGCCCAACTAAACCTGTATATGAAATCTTCAAGGTGATGTTGCCTCACACTTAGTTCTTGATTTTACTACAGTTTAATTCAATTTTCTGTATGTAAGAAATGCACATGTTCCAGCACTAAGTAACATGCAACTCTTATTTCCTGTCCAGATTAAATATAATGTCTTTATAGGAGATCCTCTTTGAAAGTTATGTTTCAAAAGTCAGTGAAGTGCAATGAATGAACTAGCTGTGGTCCTATGTTGCTTGAACTGTCTGTGTCCAGAGTTCGGAAAGGAAAAGGAAGTAATAAATTTTGCTTGAACTCACCACACGTTTTAATTGCACAGAACTCCCAGGGGGTGTTAGGGTCAAGAGTGTAGCACCATGGTCTCAGCTTGCCATCAGGATTGCGGCAGTAATTATCATCAAAGCCCTTGTCAGGATATCTGCAAACCACAACAAGAAATGTGTCAGGGAAGCCTTCCTGGCAACACTGCACAGGCTTGTACAAGGGCAGTCTTCAGCAGAGGTAAAGAACCAGTTCCTAATAACCTTGGATCTGATCCTGTGACACAGATGCAAATACCCTTTTAACACTATTAGAAAGTTAAAAACATAAAGTATCCTTCCAAATATGCAGCAGAATCAGACCTCCACTGAGGGGATTCCCTGCTGTGCTAATGCACAGGATACCGGATGGGGTAACTGCTAATTGCTAAACTCTTGCTCTTGTGTCTGCCAACTGATGACCAGACTCTAAAGCCACTGTTGGCTTTTTTTTTAGCAGTCCAATTAAGTGTGGATTATATAAACACTGCCTGGCATGCCGGACTCATTAAGAAAACAGGTTCTTCAGTGCAACAGCACTGGGTTCAAACTGGAAGCTATTTTGAATGTTACTAATGATAGCTCCATTTGTGTAATAGAGCTAGTTCTAGGTCATGCCCTCATTTCAAGCATTGGGGAGAAAAAAGGGAGAAAAATAAGGAATTAACTTCCTTCTCACTTTATCTCATTAAGATTTGAAACTATTGTGCCATTTAATTGCTTCCACGTTCCTACTGCCATCATTGAACAGTCAGGCAGCTATTCAAGATAAGGAGGTTCTTTTTGTATAACTTTGCTACATGAACATCTACAAATTTAGAGAAGGAGATAAATGCGTACTTCCCCCCCCGCCCCAGGGAATAAAAATTGTCTTGCTTTTCTAGTTTTATTGAAACATGTTTGTAAAAGAAACAAAAAGTAGATTTACCCCTGAGGGAAACATGAAAAATATGTAAGAGAATAATAAAGTTAACTACCTGGGAACCTGAACCCATTTACAACTGCAAGCAGATGTGTTTCACACAAGCAGAGAAAAATATGATTTATAAGGTTGTTTTTCTGCTGTTTTTTCTGTCAAACAATCATCCTAATTTTGACTCAAACATTTACTACTTGAACTGCCGTCCATTCAGGAAAATCAGGTTCTTTTATGTATACAAGGGATGGGGATAGGATGTAAGTAGATTTAAAAACAATAAAAAAGCATAACACACACACACAGATGTCAAAAAAAAAAAAAAAGAAAAAAGAAAAAAGAAAACCAACAAACCAACTAACCAAACCAAACCAACCAAACAAACAAAAAGAAAACCACAAAAAAAACCAACACCAAAGAACAACCAAAAAAACCCAACCAAGCAAGCAAACAAAAAACCACAAAAATAAATTATCAGAAACACTTTCAAGGAGAAACCTCAAAAAAACCAAGAACTCAAGTGCAGTCAAGAACACATTAGTTTCACATCTAGAAGTGGTACCCTGTTTTCTGCTACGTAGAAGACAAACTATAAAGGAAAAAATTGCATTCAAGGATGTCACAAGGAAACAGTTAATGGGCTAATAATATAGCAGAAAATTAGATGGCTTTGGCCACCCAGTAGGTGCAGTGATGAGCTTTGGTGTTGGCAGCATGTGTTCCAAGTCATGTAGCAACAGAGAATCCATGGCACTAAGAAACCAAGAAAGTCCAGGAACGGCAAGGTAACTGCAGACATAGCTTCCAAAAGGCCACTTAAAGCAGCTGGGGATGTAAAGAATCCATTTTCTAGCAGGCAAGTGTCTTTCATAGCACTGAATGCTTTGTCCTTCCTAATATTATGTAATATGGTACCACAGTATGTTAAAAATGTGTTAATTTACTAACTAAAGCTTAAACAGAGGTGTAGCAGTTCTTCCAGGACAAAGCTTTCAGTCTTAGTGGGATGGAGTAGTGTCTGAATGGTATCATTCCACCTACTATATCTATGTGCCCTTTCCTAGAGTAACAAGAGCCTTCCCAGTCACTGGTTCTTCCCACAATGTTCAGGGTTAACTGTTAACTCTGCCTTCCTTCATATTCATCTAAAAAAAGTTCCTTAGTTCCTATAGAAAAGGTCAACTAACATGTTTAAGACACAAATCACCCCTTGATGTCTCTTTAAGTCATTATCCTCAATGGTCTTCCTTCCACACTGAGGTATAATCCTACCCATGAGGAGTACAAGAGAACTGGAACAACTCTGCATCCACTAACTACTAAGAACAGGTCATGCAGGAGTTGTTTTTGGGGATGCCTACTCCTAGCTTCAATAACATCTAGGTAAATAGGTATTTTCAATTCTCTTCAGTAAGTAACTTCTGAAGGGAATAAAAGTGGAACAATTCACTGAGGTGACAAAAAGGAAAAGTGAGATGTATTCAAGATAACCTCTCTTTCTTTTTCATTGCAACTGATGAATCCACAAATGAAAATAAGTTTTAATCTGTCCAACTAGATCTTTCTGGTTTCCAGGTTTTTAACTTTACCCCTAGACGGTATAGTATAAGCCTGTCTAGAGACTGCTGTATTTTAATGGTTATTTGTTCCAGACCTCCTTTCTTATTTTCAACTTAAAGAGCTATTAAAAATACAACAAACAAACCAAAGCCCAAGACGTTTTTTAAAAGCTAGTATAATCAAAGTGTAATTGTCACTACCTTTACTGACTGTTAATTAACATCATTGTATTAGAAATGTACTGGACCCCGGTTACTGTTCTGGAAGCACATACAGATCAGCTCTATAACCCCAGTTCTATAACAGTCCGAAAACTCTCAAGAACATGTTTTCTGAAGGAAATCTTACAAGGCAGAAGACAATCGTTCATGAGACTGCAGTTAGTCCAAAAAGCCATTTTGCAAACAATCCAAAATTAACGGAAAACAGAATTTCCTCCTGACAGTAAAAATATTATTGTTTTTACCCTGAAGTTCTATAAATGTTTCATTCCCAAGGAACAAAATTATTTCTGTGACTTATTCTAGAATGCACAGCAAATGCATGGCAAAACTCAGAAACAGATTATTTTCAGTCCCAGTTTGCTAATAGAAAACATTTATTGTAGGAGAACTATGGGAGAGCCTGCTATTATTCATGAAGCAGATCACCTGAGCCAAGAAGAAAAAGGGGTTATAGCACATAAACTCCAAAACTGGAGTTCCTCAATGTTTTACTGAAAAATCAGGCTTTCTAAAATCTACCAGTACCTGTATTTCTGGGTATTAAAACTATGCTTTCCTTAGTGGAACACTTCAACATATATAAAGGTACTTTCAGTGAAAGGTCTCAGTCATTCTGAGATTGTTGATTCTTTCAGTCTTCCTCTGGCACTTTAACTTTATTCAATCCACTTTATAAATAGAGTTAATCCAAAACTGAGACTTTTAGTCTGGTTTAAGAGAAGCACAAAGGTCCTCCTGCATGGCCTAAACCCCGACACAAAATCCATCCAAAAGGGTGTATTTATAGATGACCCTTTGTGGTTAGGTGAATTTTACCCTCCTGCACTAACCATAATGGGAATGCAATTTTTCTTGCTATTTCTGACTCAACTTTTGGCATTATGTATCTATGCCTAAATTAAATAATAATAATAAAAAAAATCTAAAACATAAATCCATGTGCATAAAATGCTAAACAGAATGATGAACTCCTTTCCCAGGTTAAAAAAAAACATGTAAGTGCAAGCATTTTGGTCATACAAATTGGATACTTAGACCCACTTTCAATAGAGCGTCTACAACTTTAAAGCTGTTCAAGACTTCAAAAAAGGAGCAGACTCTGACTTGACAATGTTACAAGTTTATATTCACTATGTTAAGAACTCTAACAAAAAGTTCTGACTTTTAACTATTACTTACTTCATGATTAAGGTATTTTAAGCCAACTGAAGCTACATAACAAGATATACAGAAACATTCAGATGTTAATTTTTTAATATCAATGAAGCTAGGGAGGAAATTTTGATCAACTAGTGCAGCGCATGTACATCACTGCAATACAGAGCCATGGGATATAGCCACAACTGCACAAAAAAGTCACTAGTCCCCATCCTGCATCTCCATCGTGACTGTAGCCAGCCTGCACATACCATGAGCCAGATGCCCAAGCACCTAAAACTAGTGAACTCCATAAATTTCATTTCGGTTAATGATGGTTTTGCCCAAACTGGTTCCAGAACTTGTGCGATATTCAAATTATAACCATGTAGATTTACTTGAGGGGGAGGAGGGTTTACCTCTCTGGACGAAATTTGTGTTTGTGTGGTCTCTGAAGATCCCAGCGCTGACACTCTTTGCCCGTTTCAGTGTGATCCATTGGCCCTCTGTAACTCTCTCCATTGCAAGTCATGCATTCAACTAGGGAAAAAAAAAAACAAAGAGAAAGGTACTAATCATTTATTGTGCTGATGACTTGTAGTGCACAAAAAACCCTTAAAAAATTAAATTCTATGCCTGTTGTTAAAATTGATACCAACCCAGAGAGGTATGAAAAACTGACATCTTTTAGTTAGGTTGGTATGGGAAATGTCCTCTGGAATGGAATTGCATCTCCTCCTTAGATCTAACCCAGATGCTTAAATTTGATATCACTTTATAGAACACGTTTGATTTTGAGACAGGTAGGTGCAAGTTCCTAGAGGCATTCATGTTCCTTTTTTAACCTTATCTACCATTAGTAACAAAGAAAAACACGCATCTAAGGAAAGTGTACATTTTTAGAGGTGATATTTTCTAATTAAGTGACATTGATTATCCTAAATCACTCTAAGTCATTGTATAATAACAGCACAAATCCATAATTATGACTGAATCATGGTTTTGTGCTGTACAGTCTGTCTCTTTAAATTCCCAGCACTTTCAGCTACATATGATACTGTTCCTTTTCGATACTAATTCTTTTTGGCAGCTTAAATTGTGATACATTTTCAGCCCTGGTTTGGGAAAGTGGGGGCTGGAGGGAGAGTGGGCAAAAGGCACCAAAGGGATTTGAAATCACTGTTGAACAAAATATGCTTCATAATTTAGAATGAGAGGTCTTAAAATATAAAATAAATTCACCATAATTAACTATAGACAGATTTCTCAAGTGCCCCCTAATTAGAGTAATTGTAATGAAGAATCACTTAGTAAATACTAATTTATGCAATTACAAATCTCACTCTTCAGTCAAAACATCCGCTACCAAAGTCTTCATCCTGCAGTGAGCTCCAGATCTTTAAATATCTTTAAATGTTAGCTTTTAATATATTTTCAAGATCCTTGTAAATCATTCTCTTCCTCCCTCTCTTCCTCCTGCTCTCTCCCTGTTCTTCCCCCATCAGTGCATAGTTATTGAACATGACACATTAGCAGGAAAATTAAAGGCATCTTATCTTCAGAATTTAAATGAGTTGATTGACTGGAACTGAATTGGCTGATTAGCAAGATAGAAGAGCTTAGTTTGTAGGTTAACAGGATTTCAAAGTCAACAAATGCAACAGTGCACAAGAAGTGTCTTTCAAATTCTGTGACTTGAAAGTCTAATGAAATATGACTTATAAAAAACTTTTACTTATTAACAGTACTTATGTGGAAAACAAAATGCATGCTTCAATTGAGTTTTCAACATGTAATTCAGTATCTATATTTTCATCAAAAAGAAGAAGAGAAGTTGATTTTACCATGGAATAGCAGTAGATGATTTTATTGCATACCAATACTGAGACTGTTAATGTATTTACTATGGAACAGGCAAATGAGAAAAGGGTCACATTTGTGCAATCAGCTCCACTTTGTTTTTCATCCTCCTTCACAACCTGAAAAAATGCTGCTCAGCCTGAAAACTTGCCTAAGTTCCAGCGTACTGGAAGACAACAAGATCTTCTCTTTCTCTAATAACTGCTTTTCTTGCTATGTTTGTTATTCTTGCTGAGAAATCACCTATTCTTTCTCCAAAGTCCACAAGCATCACTGAAACTACTGCTTCGTTGTCCCTGTTCTGTGTACCTGCTGTCAGCAGAGAAACGGCACCTTTCCGCGTGAGCTGGGCTGGGTTACCTTGTGAGCAGAGGGGGATGTCACAGACTTCATGGCGCGTCTCCGGGCTGGTGGTGAAACACCACGGCCCTCCCTCTTCCCCTCGGGGGTTTCGACAGTAGTTTTCCCGCAAGTCTTTACCCCGATAGCTCGAAGGCAAAAAGCTAGTTTTAAAATGACAATCATTACAGTATAAGAGCATGCAAGCTTTGGTGTTAATCATACTATTTTTTACAAACAGTTAGAAACAAACACATTTGGCTTCCTTCTCCCTCCACCCTGCCTACACAAATGCACACACCCAAGTATCTGTCCATACACAAATACACATCTTCAATTGGGATTACTCAATCAATGGCCTAAATCTGGGACAATTTGTCTAGTCCATAGCTTGATCTAGCAAGTTTTACTCCAGTCCCTTGGGTGTCCGGAGCCAACTATCTGCTGCAGAGCCAGAGGCAGTAGCACACTCCCTGCCAGCCCTCACTGACCTCTCCTTCACAAGCTTGGAACTACTCACACAATGGTGGAAGGACTCTGGATTAAGGGGAAAATTGTATTGGGTTCATGGGGAAAAAATTTGCTGGGTCCATAGGCATGCCAGACCTACCATCCACATGCATGTTGTACACATACAGTGGGCCCAGCCGGGCTCAGCAAGCACCTACTACATCTAGCCCACAAGCAGGGACATCTCTTCTCACTCCTTATCAAGCACCAGCCAGAACTGGGCATCAGGAGTGGATGAGCATGACCAAGCGGTGTGACATACAGCACTGAGAGGATTTCGCTGCCTAAAGCCATGGTGTCCTTTGCATTTCAGCATCAAAAATCTCTCCAGATCCCATTTTAGCTGTCTTGCTTTGTGTCTTCCAAAAGCCCCACTGGTGTCACCTTACGGTCTGCTACTTATAGACCCACTCATCATTGTTATCATACAAATTAGATCATTTAACAGTGACCTGGTTGACTTAAACTGTGCTCTCCCATTCATTATATTTTCTGCTTTTGCTGTAAGGGGCTATTAAATAACAAAACTGATTATGATTTTTCCCTTAGATTAGGAGTTCTCAGGCCAATGCTAAGCACTTTGTTTTTCTTTAGTGATTTAATAGAAATGTGAGCAAATACTGTACTTTTTGCCTAACACACTTTTTTCAGTATGAGACCTTGCTGCTTATGCTCAGTCCATCAAGTATAAACTCTCCGGGGTCAAGGTTTTGTGTTCTTAGCTGTCTGTAAAGTTATGTGCTTACCTCTAGAGAAACTCTCACATACACACTGACATATATAGAAAAAAAAATATATACTTATACAGAAAAATAACACAGGTTATTTTTCCTCACAAACTAGGGAATCAGTAGCCCATAGTGAGAAGCCCAACCCCAGAAGTGGTTCCATTCAGTACCACTACAGGAGTTCATGACCACATTCAGGCTGCACATTGCAGACAAACCCACTGACACTTCACTGTCATTGCAGTGAGGCTTAAAGAGCAATTAATTATCTGTAGTTAAAAATCACATTGAACTTAGAGTTATGCTCAATTCCATGAAGATGATGTTGTTGTTTTTAATTGAAAAGTTGGGCAAAATACATAGAGGATCACACAAAATTTGTAATTCAACTCAAGAAATTGATTTAATGTGTGAGTTTTCTAAGACTTGTTCCAGTTATTTTTCTTTATTATGCTTAAATTCTGATGGAAATATCACAAGTATCTACATTCTAAAAGAAAAAAGGGAATAAAATTTCATCTAACTTCCTCTAGACACTTGCAGTTTAGGAAACTAAACTAAGCACTTGGGAGAGTCTTTATATACAGACACTGATTTAATTTATATACAAAAGCAGAAGATAAATATATGCAATTTGCTTTCCTCCCTTGGCAAATTTTATTTTACAAATAAATAAATTAACAATTTAAGAAGAGAGAAAGAGAGAGAGAGAGAAACAAAAATAAAAATTCTGACATGTGACACTTTAATCATATTTAATTTCCATTAATGAAATCTTTGTACTAACTGAAGTGGAAAATACCTCTGTTAATTGCATTGTGTTTGTAGTCAAGGCATGTAGAAGCATTATTTAGAAGTGCCTTTCTTATTTTAAGTGCTTGAAGAGAATAATTTTTATGTCATTATTGTTTCCTATAAAATTGTTACTTCTGGTTTTCCTCCATAGTCTTGCAATATAAATATAAATTGTTTTTTCAGCTTAAGAGAACCCTTGGCAAACTTTTCTGAAAGGACATTGCAACCTGTGTATATGTTAAAGTGGTATGTCAGTGCATATTAGAAAATTTTATTTCATTTTCCTGCTGGAAAATCTTCCTGCTCAGGAATTATGGACATTATAGATATGGAGAAAAGGCATTTCAAATGACATTAGTTATGATGTCAGAACACTTTTTTAAAAGAAAAGGTCTGCGTGTATATCATTAGAAACTCAAGATGAGTCAGACATACAAATGCCTTCAACAGGTACCCAAGCAACATTCTTGAGGGAGGAAAAGATGAGGTGCAGTAAAGACCCAGAATTGGAAGATTAAGCACAGGTTTAGGAATGGCTCTTTTAGGTCAACTATATTAGGTAAGGAAAAAAAGAAGAAAGCCAAAAACTAAAGCCAGTAAGAGTAATGTTGAAAACAGATTCAACCACAGCAACAGTCATGGAAACTAGCAAAAAGCCTGTGAAATACTGGTCCACACTTTGACCGTTTCTCTTTGAACCCTTTTTCAGTTGGCTTTATCCATGTAGACAAAAAACTTTTAAGAGCAAAGAGAATGGAGATTAAAATAATGGAACCCTGATTTCAGAAGGGAGTTTCTAGGTTCTACTGGAATACAAATAAATAAAAATATAGTTTGTTAAATCCAAGCATGAGTTTAAAGTCTATAGTTATTTCAATTCTTTCTAGAAAGATAATAAAAAGTCAGTAAAGTCCATTTCTCCCTTGGATATGAGAAAGGGATTTATTTTCCAATGGCACTTTGTGATAATCAGATGTTGAGAAAAACTGACCTAAAGATCTAAGCCTTTCATACTAATAAGTTCCAAACACACCACTACTGTCTGCTTCTTCCCATCTCCCTCATGTCTCTGATGATGAAATCATATTTTCTGATGTTGAAAAACAAAATTAGCATGCAGCCACCTCATTTATCCAGTGACCTTTTAAAAATTAAACTTATTGCACAAGGCAGGAGAAAAGTCATTCTCATAAAATACAACATAGAAGAGTGGCTGTCAAAATGCATTAGATAAAGCTGTGTATGCTGTATATTAAAATGTTATTTAGTGATAACATATACTATTCAGATATTTTTCCTTCTTTAATTATATAAAGTCAGATTTATATTATATAGTATAAGTGTTCTTTCTTGCTTATGTTGTAATTATTGAGAATCCTTTAATTTCTAAAAGATGAAGACTATATACTTCAAGGTGTTGAATCTCAAGAGGTCACTGCTGTGGGAGCTGAAGGTATTTAGCATACATTTACAATTAAAAGCAGCTCTTGTCCCACATTGAAAATGAGACACACTACCATCTATATTATAAGCAGCCTACTCCCATCAAGTCCAAGCCTGAGGCTCAGCTTTGTAACACATCATAAGAGGAGAAAACCCAAGTATCCTTTGCCTTTAATGTTGTTCCAAGATATCGTCTTGCACACTGGATAGATTTTGTCAGGACAGGACTGAGCAGTGCACAGCCCAGTCTCCAGCTTGGCACCTCCTAAACAAAGTGCTGCTGCAGGGAGTCCAGAGCAAAAGGCAGCAACGTGGACAGGAATCCTATGAGTGAGAGGACACTGGGTTAGGTTCTTAAGGGTATGTCATCTAAATGGCTAAAGCCAATTCAAAATGGTTCAAAGAGAAATGGCCAAAGAGTAGACCAGTGCTTCATGGTCCTTTTACTAGTTTCCAGCAATGTTTGTTGTGGTTGAATCGGTTTTTACCATCAACCTTACTGGCTGGAGACTTTGGCTTTCTTCTCTTTTTCCTTAGCCAATATAATTGAACTAAGTCTACTTTCAAGGGGTAGATACTGCCTCAGTTCCTCACTATATCACATCATAAAGTCAAAAGTTAAATCCCATTCCTGCTGTTTTAGTTATCTCATATGATTT
This sequence comes from Jacana jacana, assembly GCA_013400555.1. Classification (NCBI taxonomy): domain Eukaryota; kingdom Metazoa; phylum Chordata; class Aves; order Charadriiformes; family Jacanidae; genus Jacana; species Jacana jacana. The sequence continues at coordinate 24,703 of VZTM01032982.1, forward strand.
GAAAGAAATTATTTCAATAATCTGATTAATCCTTTCCATGTATTTGTTGCCTGGCCTAAGTGCTTTATAGAGTTTAATATTCTACAAATAATAGAGAATGGTAACTATGTAAAATACAGTAATAATAAATATATACTGACCAAATAGGTGCGGTAATATCACTATTAGCCCTTGTTTCCTAATAATGTGGTTTTTGAAATCACTCATTTCCTGGGAGTCCAGTGATAAATGTTACGCAGATGTTTTGGCCAGTGGCTAAGAGATCAAAAGTATATAAACAGTTTTAAAAAATGACACAGGAAAGGAAGGAATCCGGACACACAGGCTGGCATTAGAAGAGACCTCTTTGGATAAAGCCCAAGAAGGTAAGGATTTTCTGGAATCTGGAGAATGACATCTCTTGGGGGAAAGGTGAGAGTATACCTAAGAGATTTGGTTGCCTGGAGTCAGTTTTCTAATAAATTCTTTGTCTGCTAATAAGTCAAACCATGCTTTATGGAAGCTGTCTGAGCACTATTCCCATTGTCTCTGCTCCTGAACTCTTACCTGTGCTCATGGGGGATCATTGAATTCCATGCTTGACACTGGATACCACTTTTGGTAACAGATATAGTTCCTTTGTAGTCTGCTCCTTTTCCGATGATACAATTTCTGACATAGTCTATTGCAAGCGACAGAAGAAAATTAGGGATTTGGTCAATGTACTTAAAATTAGAACTCATCATCAGTTTTAACATAAAAATAATATATTTCTTAAAATTCTTAAATACTTAATAGATCAAAACACTGTTTACTTGTACACAAACGTGTCTTTTTTTTTCTTTTTTCCAAAATATTGATCACTAACTTCCCAAAGAAAGCTACTCAAAACATTTCCAAAGTGTCTGATTCACCAAAAGTCCACATCTGAGGATTTAAGTCCCACAGTAAATAACGAGGGAAATAAAAGCAATATTAAATCAATAACAGTAACTCATACAACTGATCTTTTAAGTAGTAAATTGAAGTAGCAGTTCAGACTAGTACATATCATGGTAGTCAAATACATAGAGTAAAAGCAAGTTTGCAGATGAACTTGCATAACAACAAAACCAGGGTACTTGTAAATAGAACCGTAGGATGCAGCTTTCAAAATGCATAAAACCACCCCATGCTCAGAATACTCTTACAACCAAAAAGTCACTGACTGACTTCAGCTTTCTTTCCCCCCTCCATACCTGGAAAAACTAAATCAGTAAATTAATCAGTTACCCTTCTTTTCATACAGATCAAACGCATGGTCTTGCTTCTTTCTCACACCATTTGTCAAGCTGTTGAAGGATAACCAATGGCACCGTTTTGTAACTCTGTCATAAGCAAAGGCCCTGCAAATAAAATCTGGATGAGAAAAAAAATCTCTGTGTGGTTTATAATAATGAAGCATGGCTTGCCAAGGAGCATGCAATGACATCAGATTTATTTTTACTGGGAAAGTCAGAGAAACTGCCCAAATTACTATTTAAACCCACAACTGTGCTGACAAGAACAAAGAAACAAAGAAATTAAATTGATGTGGCTATTACATTAAATACCAGCTTGGTTGTTCACACTAATCTAAGAGTTCCCTTGTCATTAAAGATCTTTATTTTAAAAGTGAGATAAATGGGACTGAGACAGCATTTATGTCCCCAGTTGTGCTGTTTTCTGGGGAAAAGAAAAAAAAAAAAAAAAAGGAAGACTCTTCCAGTAAAGAAAGAACATGTCCTTTATTGTGTTTACAGTATACCTCTGAAATAATTATCTCACACTGATGGCTTAAGGAAAATTCAAGAACAAGGAGTCTGTTTCTTGCCTAGAACAACAGAGCTGTTTAAAAACAAGATTATTTTTATTTTGTGAATAATCTAAACTGTGATAATGTACCTACAGCTTGTCCTTGCTTTGCTTTTGTTTACTGTTTTTCCTTATTTTTCAACTGTTTTCAGGGATAGAGTACAATGCGTACTGAATTGAGTGGATTGGGGGGGAGGGGGGAAACACAACCATAAATCAGAAGGGAAAAACACTAAACACTTTCTT
>VZTM01032983.1:0-12916 GCA_013400555.1 Jacana jacana
GACGGCGCGGGACGGGCGGGGCCAGAGGGTGCGGCCGAGCCCCGCCGATGGGGGTGGGGGCACAGTGGCCGGTGGGGAGATGGTGGCCCAGGGTGACCGAGGGACCACTGACCGTCCACGGGGCAGGTGGAGAGCGAGGAGCGCTAACGAGCTTTCAAAACTATTTAGGAGTGGATTTTTTTCTACCAGTGACTCCTGGAAGCAAGAGATCAATGCAGCTCAGTACCAGAAGAGATATTTTATAGAATCATAGAATCCTTAGAGTTAGAAGAGACCTTAAAGATCATCGAGTTCCAACCCCCCTGACATGTGCAGGGACACCTCCCACTACACCACGTTGTTCAAAGCCTCATCCAGCCTGGCCTTAAAAACTTCCAGGGATGGGGCATCCACAACTTTCTTGGGCAACCTGTTCCAGTTTCTCACCACCCTCACAGGAAAGAATTTCTTCCTAGTATCTAATCTAAATCTCCCCTCTTTCAGTTTAAAACCATTACCCCTTGTCCTGTCACTACACTTCCTGACAAAGAGTCCCTTTCCAGCTCTCCTGTAGGCTCTCTTCAGATACCGGAAGGCTGCTATGAGATCTCCCCAGAGCCTCCTCTTCTCCAGGCTGAACGACCCCAACTCTCAGCCTGTCTTCATTGGACAGGTGCTCCATCCCTCTGATCATCTTTGTGGCCCTCCACTGGACCTGTTCCAACAGGCCCACGTCCTTCCTGTGCTGAGGACTTCAGAGCTGGACACGGTACTCCAGGTGGGGTCTAACAAGCGCAGAGTAGAGGGGTAGAATCACCTCCCATGACCTGCTGGCCATGCTTCTTTTGATGTAGACCAGGATGCAGTTGGCTTTCTGGGCTGCCAGTGCACACTGCTGGCTCACATTTCGCTTTTCATCCACCATCACTCCCAAGTCCTCCTCAGGGCTGCTCTCCAGCCATTCTCTGCCCAACCTGTACTTGTGTTTCTTGTCTTATTTTATTAAAGGAGACAATAAAAATGTCCTCCAGGCTTCTGGGTGTGAACAACAGAGGATAGTTGTGCGTGGACTTTAGGGGAATATAGGCACCTGGAGAGCATTAAGCATTGAGGTTCTACAAAATTTCTTTCAATGTGTATCTAAAACCATTATGGGTAGCTAGCTGCAGCCAAAACCACAGCTAAAGGTTAAACGTTAAAATTCTTAGCCCTGAAGTTAAAATACCAGTTCTCCTGGACTCCTCGGTGCTTTCACCATCAGTTCTTCATATTCCTGTGAGTGTTGTCTTCATCAATTCCCCATTCTAATGTTCTCAGAACCTCAGTGGATCTACAAGGCTGCAGGAATGAGACACATCTGTACTTTTTGTCTGTGGTCATAGAATAAGACCATGAAAAGTCACTGGAAAGATCTTGAACTCCCTGCTGCTTCAGAGCAGGAAAGGACAACGTGGGATATTTTTGATGTCAGAGCATGAAAATTCAGCTGTCACCTGTCATGATGGAATAACAGTCTAAGTAATATCAATTGCTTTCTTCATCTTTAGAAAAATATCTTCACCTTCTTTAGAACTAAGAGAAATACATTAACAAAATCACTAAGCCTAAATTTGAAAAACATTCTTATGTGATCTCTCGTCTGTGCTCACATTTGCTTGCCCCAAATCTGCCACTTTCCCTGATGCAGCCCCAGCATACCACGTTAGGGAGGAGGAGGTGCTAAGAGGGCATTTTCCTCTTCACTTCTGTCATTTTAGCATAGATAGGTGTCCTGGTTTGAGGTAAAACAGAACCAATTTTCTTTTCAGTAATNATATAATTATTCTCTTATTAATATTTTTATTTTTAATTCATTATTCCTAATACTTCATTAAAGCAGTTTAGTTTCTTTTCAACCCATAATTTCTCTCTTCCTCTTTTCTCTCCTATCCTCTGAAGTGAGATGCTCTTCCTTCTCTAAAGGGAAGAGAGGTAAAAGAGAGCATCTGTTGTTCATTTTAGTGGCTGGTCCACTCCAAACCATGACAATAGGTCACCTGTTTCTGTAGTATACTTACTCCTTTCCCCCAGTTGTGCCAGATTTGGTACCAGCCACCAGCCACATGGAAACTGTGGGAAACTGTGTCCATATTGTCCTGTCTGATTGCCAGAAACCAGATTCTTGATTGTTTCTAGCTTTGTCTTCACTTAAAACAAATTTATGAAAAAATTAAATAAGGCACTTACTCCTTGCAGTTCAGTAACAGTGTTTGACAGCATCAGTCTGGTTGCTCTGAACGTACATTCTAAGAAGTTCTAAATTAGCAGAGAAAACGGCGTTGCCCGACTTTGGTGACTACAAATGTAACACTTCAGATTTCTGTATGTATTTAAAGTTGAATGTTAAACTGGAAAAGATCAAATGCAGAGGGAGAATTTTATTTTTATTTTTCCCCCTTATCTCTCAAAATACAGCCCAAATAAGGGGTTCCCCCCCTCCCCCTCTTTTACTTTTTACTTTTAAATGGTTCCCCCCCCCCTTTTCTTTTTTTTCTTTTCATTATCATTTTTACATTTTAGAGCTGAGGTACAAGGCTTTCTGAATATCTTGACTATGTTGAAATTAAAAGTTACTGTCTTATAGAACCAATAGATTCCCTTATGACACAGAATACTAAATTAATATTAAACAAGTAATTTGTTACATTAAAATGAAATAGATAATTCAAAAGTGTCCCCACCCAGGCATGGCACTTTTCATCTGTGTGTGTAACAGTATCTACTTCAATGGGAGCTGGATTCATTACTAGGCTGTGATTACTTAGTGCTAAAGTTGCATAAACAACAAGTACAGACTACAGCTATTTTACTTGTTTTGTTCCTGTTTTCGTGCAGACAAAGTTTTTGCCATGCCCCATAATAATAACAAAGCCATTAGTACTATTTAATACAAGTAATAGGATCATAACTGCAATAGCTAACTAATGAGTGAAACGTGACGACCTTTGCCAGACGGTACAACTTGTTTCCAAGGGAGAAGATCGAGTGAATTGCAACAGTTAATATTGTAGCACCGCTCAGTGTTCAAACAGAATATAGCTTCGTAATCAGTACGTTAACAGATGCATTGCCACCTGAAGAAATACAGTGATCATACTATTTATAATCTTATTAATCCTATACATATGGCAATGTGCAGCTTACTTTATATATACCATGAGAGAAGGAAAGCATGGATACAAATGTGTGCTGAAAGGTGCTATTGTCTAGCACCTATAGATGTAAATGATCCAAATGGAAGTATTAACAGAATGGGAACTGCTAGAATTTGTTACCAGTATGTTTTCTCCCAGAGCCAAGAAAGAAATTTTGACCCATTTAGTCCTTTAGTTCCTTATCTACTTTCCTACTTACAATAGATCATCCTGAAGAACAGAACAGACTTAGCCTCTGCCCACGCTTCCTGCCAAATAACATTATACTGTATAATGCATTACTGTGCTAACTTTTCATTCATGGATGTGATTAGCAAGGAGACGGTTGATAATTGGCTTCAGAAAGTCTAGCCTCTTGCATCATATTTCCAGCTTGAGATTGGCTGTGTTAAAGTCATGATGCTTGTATTAATGTGACACTTTCCTCACAAGGATTGAGTATATTTGAAGTTAACATAATCCTATTTTCTTCTACAGCAATCCTTGCTTCTGTCAGTCATGAAATATTGCTGTCTCAGGAGCTGCTTCACTGGTGCCTCTGCAATAATCCAAAATCAGCAACTTCCTCAATGCTTGTCAACAATCAGAAACAATTAACTTTTCATGGGTTGTTGGTTTTTTTTTTTTAATGCATACGTATATTAATCTTCCCTTCTTAGTCAATTGTTGTAACTTTTTCTTTAAAAATTGTACCATCATGCTTCACTACTTGCACTGTCCAGGTAGGTGTTTCTTTCTGGCATTATATTGAACTACCTTTTGGCTTTTCTGTGTTGTAGTTCCTCCTGTATTTTAAGATAAGCCATTCAAGATGGCACCTTACAGGAGAATTGCCATGTATAAGAACTAATTCTGCCATTAGGGTGGTCCAAGAATTCAACACCAAACTAAATACAAGATGATTTTTGATGGATGAGTCAATATTAGCATAGAAAATACACATACCAAAATATGCAGTATGTAAATAAATATTGTAGGAAAGCCAAAAATATGTCATGAGACACTGCTGCAGCAGCACCATGAACTACAGGTCCAGCTTCACCTGATTCTGAAGTGCTGCTGCATCAAGTTGCTTACTAATTGTGGAAGGTAATGTGTTCATGCTGTGAGACTCCTCTGCTCTTCCACGGTCTATCTGCCCTGGGTTTGGGCCGCAGAACTAACAGAGTATTATCACTGAGGTATTAAGATCTTTCAAAATCTGCTAATGAACTAGAATATGGCTATGAAATGATCTAACTTAAAAAACACAGGAAAAGTAAACAGCAGTCAAAATTTGCAGTTAGAACTTTTCCATTTTCTTATAGTACATTCAGTTTCATTTCAGTTTAAGCAAAAATGAATTTCTTGCTATGCAAAGTGACGTAGAAGCACTTTCTGAAAAGTCTCACTGAGCTGCAGTATCCCTGGGTTCAGAGGCTATACAGAGCACACTGCTTCAAGACAGTGAGTTGAATTAAGGCAATTAATATACTGCTCTTTAGTCTTTCACCCTCTTTCAGCAGCCCACGAACAGCGGTCTCCACTTTCTTCCTGAAGACTTGCATATTGTTTTTTTCTCTTATTTCAGTGGAACTGTCATCCACAAATACAACTCATTTACAGAAGGCTGAATTCAACTTCTTGTTGACTATAAGAAGTTTTAAAGAATATTAATATTTCTAAAACGCTTTATGTGTTGCTTGGTTTTTTTTGTCTCACTGTGAGTGACTGAACCAACACTGTAGAGAGATCAAACTAAAGATTCAGTGCAATATTGTACTGGATTGCTCAGCTCTCACAATGTTTGTTTATCAGTTTTACATTGCAAACACATTCTTTTGCCACTTCAATATAAGTAACAGAAGAGGTGAAGTGGATGGAAAATGTGTCTTGCAGAAGTCTCGTAACTTGCACTTAGCCGGGTATTTGAAGCCTGGATCCCATTCTGGCTGTTCAAAATAGAGCCATTATCATCAGTAATCTTAAATACCTGTGGACCAGCCAGTTCTTTTACACAAGCTCAACAGACAGTTCTTTAGCCATTTACCATCACATCTATTTTCCAGATTTCTAATTACTTATATTATTTTCTTATGCCCTTCCATAAGGTGGGAAGAGTTACCTTCCATGCTAACTCTTTCAGCTATGGGGGCAGTAGAACTGTTTTCCAGAAACTGTCTCACTGAAACTGCGTTTCTTTCTTAAAGTTATTCTACCTGCAGCTTTTGCTTCCCTTCTTATTAAATAAAAGGTAAAATGTGCTACAAAGTGATAAACAACAAAATATACACAGCATCGATGATTCAAAGACCTCCCCAGGCAATTCCTTTTATGCTTAGATCTTTAGATGTTAAAAAGATATAAGCTTGCTTTCGATGTTTAATACTTTCAATGTTACCAGTGAATACAGATGTTTAAAGATGTTTAAGCCTTGGGTAAGCAACTTTTTAGCACAGGAACTCCTAAAACATCCTGCTTAATGTCAAATAATAATAGAAATATTAATACAGTATTTTTGTATCATAACTGATTAGCTTGGCTTGCATTGTAGCATCTGTTCTTACCTAGATATGACTTGGATTTTGCATGTACTTGCCAGTCACATTTTATTGACACATCCATGTGAAAAAACTTCTACACTGTTGCATGTGCCATTATACCCATGAGGATGGAATATAAAAGACTGGAAAGAAGGTAGATCTAGATCAGACATTAGGAAAAAATTCTTTACTGTGAGGGTGGTGAGACACTGGAACAGGGAGCTCCACAAACTGTTGTGGATGTCCCGTTCCTGGAAGTGCTTAAGGCCAGGCTGGATGGGGCTGTGAGTAACCTGGTCTAGTGGGAGGTGTCCCTGCCTGTGGCAGGGGGCTTGGAACTAGATGATCTTTAGGGCCCCTTCCAACCTTAACAATTCTATGGTTCCACAATAGCTGACAAATAATAATAGTGTTTTAATTGCAATTTTAAAAGCACTTATTTAAAAAGACTGGTAGTAGGACACTTGTTTCAAAAGCGTACCACTTTTGACTGGATCATAGCCAGAAGGAAGACTGTTGGTGTTTGCAAATTTTAAAGCAGTCCAGCTAAATCTCTTCACTGGGAACAATAGTTTAGAAAGAAAGAAAGAGAGAGAGAAAGAAAACAAATAAATGTATTTTTAACATTTAATTTTTTACTAGAAAATGAAGAAAATATATTTCTACTCATGAAATGGTCTGCCTAAATCTCTGTTTAACAACCACATCAACATAAGCATTTATCTCAGATATCAACAAGAAAACACACACAGTAATACACATAAAGTTGGATCTACTTTACACATATGAAATCTGTACCTCTATTCCAACTTAAACTCTAAATAATTGTTATTAAATTAATATTGAAAATGAGTGTGGGCAGAATTTAGGTGCTTTTAAAAATTTATTTAAATCTTCTCTCATTTCACATTTCTTAAATCTTTTCTTCCCACAGGTTGACTAATTTTTCTCTCCATCGGTGAAGCCTACTTGCACATTTTCTACTTGTGAATGAATGAGAAATGCAATTGCTGAACTCAAAGGCACTAAAGAGAAAGATTTTATAGAAGTGCACTATGAAGAAACTAATTGTTTATTTCAAAGAAAGTCTCTGCTGTCTAAATTGCATGTTTTATTACTTGTCTGCCTACTGTAGCTTATTAACTGTCCACTACGTTGATGTGCAAATAAAAGCATGTCTACTAAGCCCATTAAAAAAATATTGAAACTTTAATAGGTTTTGTGCCCACAATCTCCATAAGAGGGCACCCTTATCTAACATCTGAATTTTATACAAATAAATAAATAAAATAAAATCCACAAAAGGCTTCTCAAAGCTTTAGGAAGGGAGAAAACCCTACAGAGAGTTTAGTGAGAGACAAACCTATTACATCATCTTAATTTTCGTTTTAGTGCTGATAAGGCAAGCCTAACTTAAAGCATGCACTAAAAACACTTGGTTGAAATTTCCTCATTGTCTTAAAGTTAAAATAATGTAATTAGGTCACCAGAATTACAAGGCTTTTTTATTGCTGTCTAGTAAAATAGGTTTATTTAACCAAGACAGACTTGCTAGCAGGAGAAATCAAGTTTGGCTAACACGTCCTCAAGGAAGAACATTCCCCCACCCCCTTTATTTTTAATTCTATCTTACCACAGTAAGGTCAGGTTTTCTAATTTTGTTGACAGGGAGCCAATATTGACAAGAGTATTAGCTGCTATGTCTAGCTCAATTACTACTGATACTTCTATGATGATGTCAGTGATAACATTTTCATGGTAAAAGTCTGTAAACAGTGGATAAAACTACTTCATTTATAAATTGTCATTTTTGAATTGCCATGAAAATGTCTACCTAACTTACAATACATGTGTGCCTGTTGAAAAAATAACTGGTCTGCAAAGAAATTTTAACATTTTCACTTATCAGCCCCATTGCTACCAGTAACAAAACAATTTCCATTTACAAGAAATTTGCACTGGTTCTAACATCCTTTGTTGACCTGTACATACTCTAGATTTCATTTTGTTACCAGGATACTTAAGATGGAGTTCGGGTACAATGGATTGGGCTGGTAGTAGGACACTTGTTTCAAAACTGCGTCTTAGCCAGGAGGAAGACTTGGTTTTTTCAAATGTTAAAGCAGTCTGGCTGAGTCTCTTCTGGAAAACTGTGGTTCGGAACAGGCAATTGAAATTTAGGCAAGGTAGACTTTATCTCTGAGGACCCACTCAAATTAGAAGAACAGCAGATCTTTTAGGCAGCAGCTTTGCATATTTTGTAAATGGCCACTGATAATTTGTAGCTGTAACTGCTCTGTATTTTTTCCAAGCAGGCTGTATGTCTCATTTCATCCACTCAAAAACTAGAAAGCAAAAAAAAAAAAAAAAAAGTAAAGCCAGTTGCTCTCTGAAAATGGGAGTCTTAGCAATTTGCCAGGCATTGCACAAGAAATTTGTGCCAGTGGCAGACAGAAAAATACAGTTCCCCAGGGCAGCATTTAGCATTTAGGTACTCTCTGCAGAAGACTTCAGACTTCTCCCTCTTTCTGCAACACCTGGAATCATACACTCCACATTGCCAGCTTCTACAATAATTTTCACTGCTGTGATATAACATACTTGTCTAATTGATGTTAAAATTTCATACACAAAGCCTTGAAAAAGAGTTCTGTTACAATTTTTACATGTTTTCTTCTGTTGTTTTTGAAACAGGGAATGAACATTGGCTGTTAATCATACATTGAATCAGAGGATTAAGAATATTTAAATATAGTGGTCGGGATCTAGTTTGGGCTGATGTACAGCTACTTAAGAGTTACTTTTGAAAAGGGTTGCTGAAGTTTTGCAACACTTAGATGGATGAACAGACTCATTTAATGACCATTTCACACATATCTCTACAGCCTTTCTGTCAATCTATTGGAACTTAGATACAAATAAATTACATTATCCATCATAATTGCCATTACATATTGATTTGCAGTAATGGTTGAAATAAGACTGAGGAACACTGTTATATAGAAATGTACTTTGGTTAAAGAGATGGGACTACTGAATCTTTAACAACGATATGTATTATTTTAGTATTAACCCACCATTAAATACCTCTATAAACCAAAAAATAGAAGTTATCTTTTAAGCAATTTGTTTTTAAAAACTCCTTTGTGGCTTTGTGGGATCCACTTCACTTTCTCATTTTACTAATTATGAAGACTTCATACATTTTCAAAAGGCAAAATATGTGTGAAATATGGTTATGTTTGGAATGTGGAACATAACGCAGCAGTAAGACGGTTGTATCCAAGACAGATATTTAACAAGAGGAAGAGGATTCTAAAGTACGTCTTTCATGAGTCACTGATTAGGTGTTTATGCAGAGTACAACAGGAATGGCAACATAACGCCAGTAAATTTCACTTCATGCAGTCAGAAAAAAAATTCTAGTGACCATAATACTTATGCAGAAGGGAAATAATCACCACAAGAACATCACCATCAAACCTTGAGCTATCTACACACTGGTTTTGCACCCTTAGAAAGAGATCTTACTCCCCTTAACTCCTAAAGAAATATTTTTAATAATAATTTTCATATATTGACCTGCTAGAGTATTTCATGGAGCCAGTGATACTCCTCTGCAGTTGCCCTTCTTGGGATGACTCAGGGGCACAGAGGGGGTCTGACAGCCACATGAGTTGCTGGAATGTACCTCAGTTTTCCCCCAAGCATTTTGGAAAGTGTTGTGCCTGCAGCAGCCCCGTGCCTGCTCAGCGTGAGCAAGAGCTGAGCACCCCACAGGAAAGGTGGCAGTTCCACATGGTATGCTGCTGTGCATTTCATGTCTGCATGTTCTGCCTGTTAAATATATCTCGCCCAGAAGTACCAGGTTTGCTGGGAAAACTTGGCACAGCAAACACGTTCAGACCAATGGGCCTGGGCTTCTAAGGGGAGCAAAGCTTTAAGGGACAGGTTGCAGCATGCAATCTTCCCAGGATACTGACAGAAGAAGGAGGCAAGGGGGTGGGTTGTGTTTTTTTCCTTCCCCCCAAAGATTTCAGTTTGATTAAGTACATTTTTTCCCACTCAGGTGTAGTCTTAGCAGGGGCATTTTAAACAGACCTCCTAAACAGGCATTTCAGACTATCCAGGAACAATGTTTCTTTGTGTGCTTGCAAACTGCCTGGCTTTTTTTTGCAGTTAGTTTCAACTACATGCAACCAGCGACTAACTTTCCCTCTCATGTATTTTTAGAGGATGAAAACCATTAGAGAAAGGACATTATATTGACTGCCCTTTTAGAAAGAAGGGTAGATGGCTAGGTAGAATTGTCCCCAACATCCATCTCAAGGGTGTAAGACATGCCCTGTTCTGACTGGGGAAATCGTCACAAATTTCTACTGACTGACGAAAATTATTTACTACTATTTGCTATACTTAACTCAGAAGGCAAGACAAGATGTACCATTCCTTTGTTACCAAACCAGTAAACACATTGCCAAGCCCATTGCATATTAGAACATACCCATTTTTATGTACAAACATACACTTTTTTTCTTCTCGTTTTGCAAAACTTTATTTACACATGCTTTGCTCTGTGCATTTCTTTCTTTCCTTAAAATGAAGTCTGATCTGTAGCCACTGACTTGTCTATCTCCCTGTACACTCAGATTCTGACGTTAGTTACAGGAGTAGCTGCACTGAAGAGCACATTCTTACTCCTGATTTATATAGTGTAGCTAACTCTTAAGAGACTTCAGCCATTCCAATTAAATACCGAGGGGAACCTTTCTGAATCTGAATCACTGAATTATTTTTGTTTAATAGCAGTAGTTCAAAGAAAAACACTGCTGATTTAAGAATAACATGAAAAACAAAAACAAAACAAACAAACAAACAAAAAAAGTTAGTAATTTCCATGCCAAAGTCACAGACATAATTCACCAAAGAGGAAACTTTAAACATCCTATGGAAATAGAATGGTAAATATATTGAAAATTGGTTTTAAATGAGAATGAAGGTAAAGTTGTTTGACCTGACCCTGAGTAGTAAATTAATTTTTAATTATAATTTTTTGTGTTACAAATAATTTTGAATTTATTTTCCAAAGCTGCAGGTTGTCTCTGCTGAATTTTAGGAATAAAATTACTGATTTCCACAGGAAAACCATTTTCATTCAAGCTATTATCATACTTAAGGATTATTAATTCCAATGGCTGCAACTATTACTGCCAGGAAATCTGTCAAATGAAAGGAACTTCATGTCTCTGCTGTGTTGAGCTAAGCAACAGTTTCTTTACATGCCTGGTTTGCCTTTTCTCAGTTCCTTTCTATTTACTTTTTTCTAATCAGAATACTGTTAACTGCTTTTTTCTGCCTCAGACTTGACTTGGTCTGATTTCTTTTTTACATTTGCTCTCATTAGATCAAGATACACATCAGTTATTTTAAATTGTCCAAATCCAATTGAAGTGAAAATTGGAACTATTCAATTCACAACTCTGGTAGAGAAAAGCAGCATTAATACTTATGCGTGTCTATTTGTTCTATTTGTTCCCTTAATTCTGAGACTACCACCTTTTCTGGACTAGTTTATAAGACTTCTCTCTGCCATATTCACACATAATCTACAAGCTAGGGCTGCCTTTTCAGCATCAAAAAATCAACAACAACAACAAAAAAGTAAGTTTTAGTGAACTTTGAGTTTTTAAGGATTATTTAAACTAGCAAAAAATATGCATGATACAACAATAATGCCAGCAGCAATTGATTGACAGCCAATACTGGAGAATTAGTAGTAGCTGACATACTGTATTTTGTTCCCTTATATGTATTTTATTTCCATCATTTTCCTTGATACACCTTTACTAAAAAATACAAGCATTAACACCTGGTAGACAACCACATGTAATATAGTATTTACATTAGCAGGACATAGCAAGTCTAACAAACTTACTACTATCAGTGCTATAAATATGAAAGAAATTATTTTTTATTCAGAGGTTTAGTTTCACTTTCACTAAATAGGAAAGAATTCAGAAGAATGTGCAAAACATCCATGTTGCCCACAATGCCAACAGACAGCAATTGATAATCTACTTCATTTACTTTTATCTCCACAGAGCTTATAGTAGTCATGAAAGGCACTGAGCTGATTTTCCTGAGATAGAAACTCTTGATTTAGAGCAAAGCAAGCTTTCCTTATCTCAAGGATAAGGGATAAGGGAGGACCTTGGGGAGGCATATAGTTCAGTCTCAACACTCACTAATTCTAACCAGAGATCAGAGATATAAATGATGATGGTGCTTTTTGTGTCCACTGGAAGCTGACCTATGCTGCAAAAGTAGCGGCACTACATTTCTCACTGCAGCAGCAGGCTACAGTGATTATCCCATCTATCTTTAATGTTACCTCGAGTGCTTCCACGTATGCATTACAGTCGGCAACAGTGCAACAGCAAGGCTATAAGGCGAATGTCAATAATGACAAAAAGCAAAATTTGATCTACTTACCCAGAGATGAGTAGCATCTATTTTCAAGCAGTAAAAATAAATGCCATGCCTTATCTACATAAGCAAGACAGATAAAAATGACAGGAACTGGGTAGGTGAGCTGAAAAGATTGTTATAAAGTTTGAATTTGGAGGAAAGTGAGAGAACGAAGACAGTGAAGAGGTAGCCCCTTCCTCGGCTTATGACTTTCATCTCTCCAGCACTGAAAATTCTAAATTCTCACTTTATTTCACTCCATTCAAGCAGTAGGACAGGAAGGCATATGGTAGGTGATTGGCTAAATACTACATTTGAGGCTTTACTGACCAAATGTGAACTTTACCTTCCCTTATGTGCCTGTCAGGTATACTGTATTAGATATTGACAAGACTATTCTTATCATGTCACTAGATACACACGTTGATGGCACAACCTTTCTGGTTCTAACAAAGTAAAAGTACAACTGTGACATTTTTGTTTGTTTCTTGTAGTAATTATTCCAACCCATTCAATATTATCATGGCAGAGTATTCACCTTCATATAGAAGACCTAAGCTTTCATCCGTGCACCAGCCCCCTTCACTTTTAGGGATTCTCAGCAACTGGAAATCTTGACAACTACACTCATTTATTATTAACCTGGTCTTACACTTTCAGAGGGGAGGATACAAATAGATGAAGAGTAGACTCAAAGGCCATGAGACAAAGAGTGTTCCTACATTGAAGGAAGCAAAAGCAACCAAGTCTGTT
>VZTM01032986.1:353-14334 GCA_013400555.1 Jacana jacana
CTAGAAAGTCCTGAGAGAACTGAGCATGAGTAAATATCAATGCAACTTTTATATAATGATGTAACAATTAGAAAATCTTAATTTCTTTTCACATGCATTTCTCGTGACAGATATAAAGGCTACCTATTCAACATACTACTGCTGCATCTAGCCCAAGTACATAGAATGACATAAATTAAGAAACAGCTATTTTTCGTGGTAGTTTTTTATTTTAATTTTAGATGTTAAAATATTCCAATTTTTCTATAAAAGGAAGCCGTTTACCTAATGCTTTGCATGGAACAATTTTTAATGCGTACCTATGTGTGTGTGTGTTGTTCAATTTAAGACATGAATAAGTATTTTTCATATGGGGCAAATTGATTGTTTTTCTCTGCAGTAGCAGAGAAACAATTGTGGAAAAATTGATTCAGAGACACAGTCAGGCTCTTATACGATGTAGTTCATTTATACAACAGCAGAGCTAGGTAAAAAAGAAAAAGACGAGGGAAACCTTTATTAGACTAACTCAGGAAAACAACCCACCAATCCTCCAGTTTGTTACACTGATGCAAATTTTCCAAAAATCTGTCGGGTTCTACTAGTTTAATAAAGACAAAAGTGTCATTCATTGTAAACAAAATCTGTTTGTATTTTGGCAGAGATCAGAAGGATAAAACTCCCCATGGATTTTCATTATTCTTTGCAATTAATTGTAAGATACTACTCACTTTTGTCCCTAAAGAATAAAAAATATCCAGCAATTACTTTTGTTTTTTTAACTCACAGTTATATTAACAAAATGAAAATCTCATAGAACAGAAATAAAATAGTGTTACAGCTGCTGTCTGTATAGGACTTTCTACAGAACAGGTTGTGCAGAAGCCTGCAATTAATCATGAACATCAAGTAAAAAAAAAAAATAATTATAAAATTAGGCACTTAAATAATTTGCTTGATGTTAAAATAGAAATAAAGACTAAATAAACATTTTTACAAACCCAAGAAAAAACATATCCAGAGTATATATGTTGATTGTATTCTTATATACGTGCATATAGATAAAAATAAATCCATTTTTAAAATATATATATATTAGATAGCAAGATGTACTAAAAGAAAACATTTGGAATATTTACAGAACACAGAGAAAATACCTAGTGGTTTGATGATTCCCATTTCTTGAGCAGAGAAAGAGGATAGGGACAAACATATTTTTGTCATACCTTTTCTAGAGACTGAACCAAGTAAAATACTTGTACCATCTTTAAAACCGAGTCTCCTCACCTCTTCTTAGCAGAATGCAAACTATTGTTATGGAGGAGACATGGAGGAGGCATCTAGCAAAGAAAACAGAGAGCATAATGTGTCTTTTTTAATTTGCTATACCACAGGTGCATTCTATTTGTAGACGGAGGAGATGCAGCAGTAACTGTGCCTTATCAAGGTTAAACGCTTTCATTCCCTTCTTCCTTACACAAATTTTTTACACTTCCACAATTACTTTCATTTCTGTGTAGTTTTTGTATTTACGTCTGTGTGAAAAAGGAAAATCAGACTTGTTTTTTCTCCATTCTTGGATGTGGAGAAACTCAGTTTATACATTTGTCTTAATGTGCTGACTCTGTCATGAAGCTAAACAGAAAAAAATGGCTAAAATTATTACTTTGGGTTTCATTCTTAGAGGATTTCAATGGAGGAGTGCTTCCTAGAAGTTACTAGACAGATCTGAGACATGATAGTTGTCTACCCAAACCGTTTCAGCATTTCATAAGCTTCTTAATGTCACTCATTGTCTCAAATACAAAAATGCATGGTGCTGTTTGCCTCCTACTTCCAAAGAAAAAAAATTGAAAACTGCGTAACATTTACAAGCAGTACTGGTTTATTAAACAATATTATGGTACCTGGCAGCCTGAGTTGTGCTGTGATCTAGTGGCACTTTCCTACTCCGCAAGTATAGCTAATCCTGGAAACCATGTGAAATGTGACTACAAGGTCTGAACAGCCTGTGCACTTGGCAATGCTTCTACCCTATTTTTTCACACTCTATTTCTCATTAAGAAAACAAACAAGCAAAAAAGAATTTTCAGTCCATAAGAAAAAAGCTCGTACAAGCTCAACCAGCAAGATTAAGCTGATTGTCTTGCCTTTTAGTTCAAGTGTCAGCTTGTTTTCAGCTGCTATCAAACACTTTGTCACACCAGATGCCCATTATATATGCTATATGTCAAAATGTTTCAGTACAGATAAGATAAGGTATGTGATTTTCTCATACTTATCTTTGAAATCACCAAAGAACATTTCATGATAGTTGTGTTTGCTTATACCCACTGCAGGTAACTTTAAAGTTCCCCTTTATCATCTTTTGTTCCATGCTTGTGTACGTACATTTCAAAGTTACAACATATATAAGAGTAACAAACCTTTACGCCTTGCTCCCTTTTTTCTGCTCTCCATGGCTAAAGAATTGCTATGTCCTTAATGTTGTACACACCTGACACAATGAAAAGTTATCCTTTTATTCCTTTATATCCTATTTATCCATAAAAATCAATACTTTTATCAGTATTTCTTTACCTCTTAGGATGCCTATCTCAAGGAGCTTAAATATAAGTACTGAATGCAAGTGTGCCTATCACCTCATCAGCAATCCTATTTGCTTTGCCAAGGACTTTTGTACTCTAGTTCATGGCAAAATCATTGTATTCCAGATTCTTCTTTCTTTCCACCCCCTAACCTCCAATCTTTTGTCCCTGTTTCCTTATGGCTGCATGAAACATAATGCAATAGTTCTTGGCTTTTGCAGTCCCTTATTCAGAGGCTGTTTTTGAATCAACCAACTAAATTAACTCCTAGTTTTACTCAACAGCACAGTAAATATTGCTGAATGCTGAAAGTCATTAACATTTTATTTAGGCAAATGTGCAATATTTTGCCTCTACTGATTATCTATTCTGTTAGCTATAGGAACATTTTTTGGCCTGTTTTAATAAAATATATAGTTGATATTGGATTTGAAAGTATTTCTAGATATAAAACTGTGTATTTCAAGCTGCAGACTCAACATGGCTTCTGATTTACCAGTGCAAAGAAATGGCATCAAGCTGAGACAATTCCACGCTAGGCTGGAGTGTACATGGCTGAGTGAGCAGTATCATGCCCTCAACTCGGCTGTTGAGGATGAAGAGGGAAAAATAGAGAGTTTTATGCCTTCTGTTCTGTCAGTGGAATTTAATGGAAAATGTGTGCCTCAGCCAGGGGCCAAGTGAGCAGCCAAACTTTATGTTGGCCATGGCCAAGATGACCTGTTCGTTTGGCTGCAGAAGAAAAGCTCTGCTGCATAGAGCAGCACTTGGGAACAGCTGTACCGTGGCGCAGCTTTTGGTGGACTGCTGAACGCAATGAGCTAAGGCCCTCTCATATTAGAAAACTGAGAGAAAGCAAACAAATGCAAATGCAATTAATATCCATTGCCATTATTTATCAGTTGTCACTTTGGCAGGTCTCAGCAGCATGGAAGGGAGCCATCACTTGAAAACCTCTATTACAGACCGGAAAAGTGACTTTCTTTTTTGGTTTTTTTTTCCTTACTATACAGTTTTTAAAGGACATCCGATAGACATAAATATATCCATGAAGGAAGGTTTTTTCTGAGTATAACATGTGACTATAGAGGCATTCAACAGAGACAATAAGCATCTAATATTAACTTATTTAATTTTATGTATGTTTAGCACCGATCACTCATTCAATGGAGCAGCTGTTACTAGATATTGACAAACATGACTCATATGACTATTTTGGTCTGTTTCAGCTTCACTGTATGTATATTTTGCCAGAGAGGAAAGAGTATTCTGATTATTTTAATTTAATTTATTTTTTTTTTAATAAAGGTCCTGAAATACAATCTTAAAAGGGTTCATTTCACTTCTGAAATATGAAGATATAGTAGAGGTTTTTCTCCAAGGTAAGATTAATACAGTGCAGAGGGTCAGAAAAAAGTCTTGATTCCATTTAAACAGTAGAGAAACCTTTGGCTGCCACTGCCTAGAAGCAAATTTCACCATAGTTGCAGACACAGTTGTTACTTCATTGAGTAGGGAATTGGTCCATTCTCAGAAGCCCCAGAGGCAAGTTTAAACACAGGTGAATTCAGAAGAGAACAATCACCATGGCAATGAACAATGCGTTGTTTCTTTCAGGCCAAAGGACAAAACAAATAATTTTATTAAACCTAGTTTGACAAATTTTCCCTGGCAAGTTCATAAAATAAGAGTATTGTGAGGGTTTTTAGTGTTTTAACTTTGAAACAATGGAACTAACTCTTAAAAAGAATGAAAAAAAAAATTTTGTATTTCAGTCACCAATTAGTGAAATCAATGTTATGTATTATTTGCTTGCATAGCTGAAGTGTTAATTGATATGCTGTTAAAACAAGCCAACTTGGACTTTCTCTTAGATTCAAATTGTACACTGCACCAAATGATACGACTTATTCCAAGTTTAACACAAACTAAGCAGAAGCAGGGTTTTTCTGTAAGCTAAGTTCAGGCTTTCTGAAGGAATTACTTTCAAGGGGTTTCCATTTCCTCTGTTAACTTCCTATGGGACCATGGACTCTTTGTATTTTGGTGAAGTGTCACTGATTTCTGCAATTTGGAATACCCACAGAAAGGTCAGCTGAACAACTTCAACCTTTGAGAGTAAAAAGGTAGAAACATGTAAAATAAATAGTAACTGTCATAAACATAAGAGGATGACTAGCTCAGAAAATTGACCTGACTATATTGTATGCTCTGGAAGAGAAATACAACTTGATTATTATAGAGCATAATGTAATTCAGTTCATATATATTATAGTGATCAACTAGTTGCAGCAATACTAATTGCTTGCAGAAACGTTGTTAATAAATTGAAAGCAGTTTCATTAAAATGTAATATGTGTTTTATTTTCATTAGCAGACAAAAATTAAACTCTAAAGAAGCAATTATTTTAATTTGAAGTAGAGAAGACATCATATTTCACTTTAAAATTATCATTCTTTTGATGTTTGCCGCTAAAATAAGAAATAAGTATGAAATAACTTAAGTAGGCTTTTACTAAAGAAAACAAAAAGTTGCATATAATAATTAGGTGCATTGTCTGTAGTTCATATATTAACTCTATACTTGCAAAATGGCTCATCAGAATTTTGCAAAGTAAAAATTTAATTTTTCTAAAATGTCTTTGTTTCTACAAAAAAAGGAGGAAAAATATTTCCAAGTGTTTTGCAATATTGGGGTTAATGGGCTAAATAATTACTATTAGTTACTGTAAATCTGAAGATAATTCCACACAATTTCAGAGCAAACATTTACATAAAGGTGCTCTTCTGTTGTGCTGCGTTTTCTCTGTAGCATATATTAGGATTCATAAAAAAGTTTCAGTCTTTTCAGAGTGTTCTTTATATGTCATATTCAGCATTAAAATTAACTACTTTCAAGACTGTTTTAGAAATAGCAAATGCAAATAAAAAATACAGCACAATCACATGCAGGTTCCTGAGTTACAGGTAGAAAGGAGTGCCCAAATCCTACCCCCACGCAGCACATGGAGAAGTGATGCCAGTCAGTTTTGTGTGTACAGCAAGTTCATAGGACTTGCTGCTGTAACATCCTGCTTGTGCAGTTCAAGGTTTGTGTACTGAGCCTTCTTCAGGCTTCGTTTGGAACATGCATATTAAAAATCCATTTGGATGGAGATGGAGTTGAGGCATCAGACTGATCTTCAGTTTCGTCTTCAGCTGACTTGCTCCTCAATGAAGAGACATGACACCAGCAGGCCTCATGAGGTAGCCAGCTGCTAATACTTCCTTTTTTAAATGTTGGCTGGCAAAACCAGTCAAGTCAAATGTAAAGTCTGATTTATTTGGCCAAAGCACACTTAATTTTTTGTTTCGTTGATTCAAAGGAACAGATACAGACATGCAAATACTCTTACCTGTGTTTGCCAGGTCTCTTAAGCTGCTAATTGGACCTCATTTGATGCATTTTCTTTTGCCGGTCTCCTGGCCTGGCCTTCCAGGTAGCCATTTCCTTATCACTGAGTACTTCTTCCCTGATTTCCTTCTGTCCCGTGGGACAAGGAAGGATAGCAGTGCCTTCATGTGCAAACTCTCCCTGTGCAATCAGAAAAAAACCTCACATGGTCGTGTGGCTTCTCTGTTTGGGTATTTGTTGAGATTAACTTTACTCAGATCATCTCATTTCTTTTCAACATCTTTTGAAGAAAGTAAGCTATCACAAACAAGCATACAGCAATATCTGAAATCTCCTTAGCAAAGAATGCAAACATTTGCATTTGCCTATGAAGGAAACCTATTAAAATGTCCATTACATGCTCAGTAGTTTCTTTGACCTATATATATAGGGCTATTGCAGGCATGTTAGTTTGATGTGAGCAAAGGGGTCCAGTACTTGTACCATAATGTGTACAAGTGAGGGCTACACTGCAGACTTTCATTACTGAGGAACCCTTCCATTATTCTTGTCAGGGCAGCACAGCCTGCATAATTTGCCTTAAACTATTAGCCAGCACTTAACTGTGAGCAACATAAGACAAAACAGGACAGGCCAAGTCGTGTGCAGATCTGCAAAGCCGATAGACTGTTTGACCAACATAGTTAATGCTTTGGCACTGAGCTGTCTTTAAAAATCATTACTCCATCTCTAAACATAGCACAGTCTAAACATTGGAAGTTTGCAACTGTCTGAGGGTAGGTAAACTACAGACAGTGGTGCTGGAGAAATCTTTCAATCTTTGATCTTATCTGCTGCAATCCCACAATAAACTATGATCTTGTGTTTTTCATCTTTGATCTAGAAATATAGCATAGTTTAGGTTCTAAGGGAACCTTAAAAGTCATCTAGTCCAACCATCCTACAATCAGGGAGGACATATTCCACGAGATCACATTGCTCAGAGCACTGTCCAACCTGACCTTGATTGTTTCTGGGGATGAGGCATCTACCATCTCTCTGGGTAACTTGTTCTAGTTTCCTGAATTTCCCTATTGCTAGTCTGAATCTACCCTCATTTACTTTAAATCTGTTACTCCTTCTCCTATTGCAACAGGCCCTGCTATAAAGCTTGTCCCCATCTTTCTAATAAGGCTAAGTACTAAAAGGCTGCAATAAGGTCTCCTCGGAGCCTTCTCTTCTCCAACTGAATAACTACAACCCCTTCAGCCTTTCCTCATAGAAAGGGTGCTCCATCCAGTCCTCTGATCATACTCGTGGCCCTCCTCTGGGCCCACTCCAACATGTCCATGTCTTCCCTGTGCTGAGGACTCCAGAGCTGGACACAGTACTCCAGGTGAAATCTCACCAGCATGAAGTAGAGGCAGAACCAGCTCCCTTGAACTGCTGGCCAGGCTTCTTTTGATGCAGCCCAGGGTACAGTTGACCTTCTGGGGATTGCCTTGACACATGTGCAGGACCTTGCACTTGTCCTTATACATATATATATATACATATACTGTATACAAAAACAGGGAGGGAAATCAGAAGATCAGAAGTGAACACTTTTGTTTGCTGAGGATTACTTATATGAAGTTTGAAATTTTACCTTTGTAAAAAAACTGAACTTTTGGTCCAAAAGTTTGTAGAGTCAGAACTATTACGATAAGACCTTTTTCATCTCTAAGAATTGACAGACTAACATTTCTTGGTGTGTAACACTCCAATTTTGACTTATTCCTATAAACAAATACAATAAGAGAAATGTATACAGTGTCTACACTTCCCAGATAAGAAACTAATTGCTTGTGAGGTTGCTTTTTAAAAAACAACACTTTCAATCTCAAAATACAGCATCCTTTAATATCTGAATCATCCTTACAGATGCTTGTTATTTGCAGCACTCTTCATTTGAAAAGGATAGGGAAGAAGTTGTCTCGTTCAAGTACTATATAAATTAAGTATTTTGAACTACATAATTATTTTATATTCTAGAATAACTTATAATTAATTAAATGTCAGTATAATTTGAAGTGATTTCAGCTGAAGTATGTGGCCCTTATACTGTTCTATGCAGTTCCATTTTTTAAGGTATAACATTAAAAACATATTTAGCATTATTAAGTTGTAGTGATATTACATTCATGAAGTCATTGAGGGTCACTGCATATTAGAAAAGGGGGATATTTCAAGATACTTTCTTGCTTTTGTCAAATTCAAAATTTCATCTTCTTTTTAGAAGCACAGAAAGTAGAGATAAAAATTGTAAAATTGTTGAGAATTATTCCAAGTGTTCAAGATGCTAATTAGATATTTTTTTTTTTTAGGAAAACTATGTGTATTAATTGCTATAAAATTAATAATAGAGTTTGTGTGCCTACGTCTACCACAACAGTAAACACAAGGTTTAATTTCATTTGTGTCAACTTTGAATACAATAAAAATACTCCCTAGAATATTTTTCAATAACACCACAATTTCAGATTTATTAGTTTACAAGAAGAGTTATAAAAGCAATAGGAAAAAAATTCTCCTTCTCCAGAAACCAATGTTTTATGGAACAATAAAGGACTAGATTGCCCAAATAATTTTGTCCATGGAGGACAAAAACTGTCCTATGGTACTCCACTGAGCTGTATATCAATAATTAAATATTTATTCAAAGAAGGAGAACTGAAACTTGGAGGCAAGCAAGGTGCTCAGGGCTCAAAGTTTGTTGTGACACAATTTGGGTTTTTAGGTGCCTGTCAGCCACAGTCCGGTTTCTCAAACTAAATTACATTCCATTGATTCCTGTATGGCTCAAAATGAGGTCCTCATGGAAGTGACTTATAAATGGATAGAAGCTATTAAGAAATTATAAGTATAGTAGTCTACCATAAAACCTTATGCCTCCCTCACATCCCAGGGTATCTCCCTGTGTCTAACATCCCATAGCCAAATGTTGGAGACCTAAGTTATGTAGAAAAACCACCTAAGGCATTTTCAGTTGTGTTTTCAAAAAACACAGCAAGAACATCTCATTAACAGCTGAGCCTTGGATTTAAATCCCATTGAAATGCAGCAGAATTGTAGGGAGGAGAGAGCATTTCAATATGGAAATAATGAATTGTGTTAGACAGGTAAGTCTTGCATATGTCCCTTAATAGCTTCATCCCCAAATCTTATTCTCTCATTAAGCCATTTAATTTCTCACTAATTAAAATTTTGATAAAGGAGGCTGAGAAGGAATCTGGTCAGAGCAAAGTACTTAATAAAAAAAATCAACATAGAATCAGATAATTGATCTTAATCAATTGCTATCTCTGCACTGATAATTTAATTTTGAAATCCAAATTTCTTCCAAATTTCTTCTAACAATGCAGCTTTTGTGCACCTTTTTAGCAGCTATAAATCTCTCACACTAAACTCAACAGAACTGTGCATTGGAAAGAGACACTAAGACAAAGAATCCATTGAAGATAAGGTGAAAAGGAGTGAACTTCAAAAAAAAAAAAAAGAAAAAAGGGCAAGGGCTAAAACAATATTTGTAGTTCCTTGAGTTCCTGCAACATCCTTCTATACAATTCATATGGTGGTTGATTTATTTGATTGATTTTAGCAACTGCTTTATCCAAAGCTTTGGTGAAAGATGCTGTTCTTTCTGGGAAGCTCCTCTGTGCACTCTAAAACTTTGTGATTGTGAAATGAGACTTTTACGGTTAGTTTTAAGGTTTTATGGTCGTGTTTGCCTCACTTTAAGGTGTAGGTAAAACTTCTCTACAATCCTTCATCTGCGTGCCCTTAAATTACAGAGCCATAGTGATTAGAGACACTGTATTACCACACCTCACTGGTTGTGCATAAAGACTAGAGGATGGCAATATTATTTCTAACAGATGGTGCAGTTCTCTAATGTAAAGAACAGAATAAAGTAAGATTGCAAGAGCCAAATATGATCTATCCAGTTTAGTTAGCAAAAGCTGTGAAGTTACCATATCACAGTTTCAGATCCCAAATAAATACAATTACACAGAAGCAAGTCCCTTCATGGTTTCACTGTTACCCAGACTAGACCAAGTTATAATAGCCTGGTTATCCTTGCACGTACTGTGTAATTCACAGTGTCAAAATATAGATGCAGCCTGTTTCTCTAAACCAGCATGATTATAAACTAAGATACTACATGTATACAAGCTATGCAGACATCCTTAATCATTAGATAATGAAGCCAGGTTGTTGCACTTTTGAAAGGTTTCAGAAGCCATTGAAAGAATTAGTTCTGGGGTTTCCAATTTCAAAAGGATTTTGGTAACTTTAAAAGGATTCATAAAAGTAAGTTGAGGTTTGCTAGGTGATATATCCAATAAATACTAATTGAGTTTCATTTATTTAATATCCCATTTAGGTGATAACTTGGTCACAGTGAACCACTGCACATAAGGGAAGATCGCTGATGAAAGTTTAGTGTACTTAAATAAAGGCACAGAATAGTAATAAGACATAAAGGGCTCAAATAGAAGGAAGCTGAACCTGGTAAATTTAGATTAGAAATTAAATACAAACAGTTAAACAGTCAACAGCAAAGGCAGTTAATCAATGGAACAACATACGTAGTAGAGTATCCATCACAATTAGATGTTAAATCAAGACTAGTTGTTTTTTCCTAGAAGACAAAAGTCCTTTACACCGTTGCTATGGCTTTGATGTCCTATTCCTTGAAGCATGAAAAGTTGCAAGGCTGAACAGAGCCACAGTCTGGTTCAGGAATGGGAAGTGCAACAGCTTAATAAGAATGCCCACCACTGCAGGCAGACCTTACGGGGAGATGGCAGCCTCCCTTTTCCCCATGACACATTACTTAGAATTAGAATCAATGAATATCTAGAGGAGAGGAAGCAGTAACCTAGCTCCCCTTCCTGAGCAGTTGACATGCAATGCCTTTATGATGGACAAAGAGCAATTCTTAAACTGTTTGTATGTGCTTAATATAAATGTGTGAAGAGTGTCACACCAACAGGTAGTTGGTGAATAAGTTGGTGGCAAGCCATCACATTTAGTGCTGCTTCATTCTCCAGTTGTCATTTCAGCTTTCTTGATATAATCAGTGTATTGTAAACATAATAACTTTTATATCTGTGTGCTTTTATGCTGTCACAGCCTTTCTGTTACTCTTCCTTGCATAACCAATAGGCACTGCCATCCTGCCCCTATTAATCCTGACATGCTGGGAAGAAGTACAAAAGAGAGAGAGAGGACAGGAGGGAAGGAAGGAGAAAGAAAGAGACTTTTCTGTCCCTCCCTCTTCCACTCTTTTTTCACATGCTCCTGCACAGAGCTAAATATACTTTGCAAAAGCAAACGGCCTCTTGCATGAGACAACCGAATAAGGCATTGGAAAATCTACAAGCATTAATAACTTGTTGTTTTCAAATAGCAAAAGAGCCTCACCATTTTCTTTGTAGTATAAATGGATGTACAAGCATTTTACATATACTCCAAACTAAATATACACTTTATTCTTTCATTCCATCAAACTCGCAGACATCTATTGGGAATTAGTAATATATGCAAATAGTGTACTTGATTTTAGAGAGTGTGAAAGTTCCATTTAAAAGTGTCATCAGTACATATCTATGAAAAATCATGAAATCAAATATATTGCACCATATTATGGGTTTTTTTCTACTAGTTCCTGCAGCAGTTCCTGAGTAGTTCTGCATTTGTAGTCTTTACAGCTATAAAGGCACCAGTTTTTACAAGATTATTATTAACTTAATGAAGTGGAGCTTTAAAAAGAATATCCAGTGTCGTAAGAGTTTTGACAGAACACTGTGAAGGAGTGCAAATAATTTGCGATACCCGTGTGCAGTAGCCTGACTGCTGCCATGGGAATAGCCTCAGCTGTGCAGTCTGATACATACAGCATAGATTACTTAGGATCTATTTGGCATGAGCATGGGCAGTGTTGTGAGAAAAAAAATGAGCTGCAAGCATGCAGTTCATAATCCTTAGAGAAACTAGACCCTATGATAGCTGAGATTCTTAAAAGACATCTAAAACCAAAACCAAACCCACAACAACTGTGCTTGGTTTCAGCATCCACTACGCTTAAGATTCCTGTGTTCTAATGAGCATCTCTAATCAGGAAGTGTATTTTCAATTATATGCTTGTTCATTATATACTTGATCAAGCTGTAGTAGATTCTTTCAATCGCTAAAAAAAGTGTCAGTTTAATAAAAGGAATATACAAATCTCTGATATGATCTCTGTAGAGATCATGAAGTTAATACTTCTAAGGAATTAACTGCCCTTAAAACTTTTGGGCTGCCCTTTCAGATGAGGCAAAGTACCTAATAGTACAGGTGAAGCAGAAATATATCTGGACATAGGAAACAGAAGCACAACTTCTAAGATACTACCTGTGCTTTGTGGACATGGCTATGAGGATATCAGATGGGAATCCTAAACTGCTTTTTAGCACATACCCTAATTCCTGCAAGGATTCCTGAGCCTTTTCTCACATCACTATTTATTGCATCAACACACAAAATGGAAGAGGTCCACTAAGGCACCAGGGTTCCTAATCCTGTTAAAGGCAGAGGGCAAACAGCATATCAGAAATGCCATCTCCACCTAATCTCTTATTTAGGAAGTCACCTTCTGCTTTCCAACAGCGTGCAAAAGGAATAAAACAAAACTCTGTCCTCTGAAGGAAAAGAATATATTTTTTTTATTATTTCATTGCCTGTTGTGCAGCTGTTGAAGCTCAATTTGTTTATCACAGCCCTTACTTTAGCTACTATGTTTGGTTTAGCTGCATACTTAATAATGTTCATGCAAATCTGTGTAAAAACTGAAAAGTTGGATATCACACAAGCGCTGGACTATCTATTGAAAGACAATTGACCTGATGCAAAAGTAGACTTGTCTCATTGTGATTTATGGAGATGCTAGTTATAATATCTATGTTGTCATTACTTGCAGTAGGTAAGATTTAAGACTATGTTCTGACCAGCAAGCAAGCGATATAACTCTCCCCAGGATTGAGAAAGTGAAACAGTCCTCATCCAGGTACTTAGCTCCTATTAGGAAAGCCTGGTAGATACTAGTATAACCGTACACTTTGCTGAGGCATCTGTGACATTTATGCGGTCAGTGGCTAAAAGAAGATAAATGATTCACTAAAGACCCCTTTCCATTGATTGTCAAGAACCCCCAAAGAGATTTCTTAAAAGCTGGGTCAGTTCTCCAGAGGGGGTCATTCCATGGGGCTCTCCAGTGCTTTATTTTTATTATGCTGAAAGAGCCCCGTCAATCATGTGCAGCAAAACGCTCATTCAATTAACATTCTGTGTCATCTGGAAGTACTTCAAGATAACCAGGCTTTCTGTATCATGGCCTATTTTTCACGCTGCACCTAAACGGCAACCTTCTTGTTTTAGTCTGATACACTTTATTTGCAGCTTGAAACAAGATGCCTATTAACAACTACATTTGATTTTAAACTCCATTTTTAAGACAACTTAGGATGAAATTCATGAATAAGGGCTAAATTAAGAGCCAAGGACTTTAATTCTTCCTTTTATTATGAAGTTTTCTGTGACTTCTGACTCAGTAACAGTCAGCTTCCAGCTGTCCTATTTATAAACAATCTCTCTATTGACAAAACAATCTGTCACTAACTATTTAATGCATTGTGATGATGATGTATATGGTATTAAAAACATCACTGTTGTGTACCCCTCTGGGAAAGTGACTGTTGTGAACTATAGTACAGTCCTTGTTACACAGAGTGACTTCTCCCATGAAAATATTGCTGCTGCTTGAATAACAAATACTGTATAGTCCTTGCAAATAAGATGGACTTGCTGTCGTATCCTCCTGAAATAAGCATTTCCCCATTAGGAAAACTTCAGATTCTTTTGACTTTTGACTGTATATTTTCTCTCAATTTTTAAGTATATTGTGTAGTGTTTGTTCCCTTGTACAACTGGGGGGGGGGGGGGATGTGTTTATAAC
>VZTM01032986.1:14353-28201 GCA_013400555.1 Jacana jacana
GGGGGGGGGGGAAATGTTTTCATACCACAGAAGACTCCCCTTCTTCAACTGTAATACTGAATAAAACAAGAGTTGTTATAAAAAAGTGAAGTTTTCCTAATCTCTAGGATTTTCAGGCATAACTTTCAGTTTATTTAGCACACCTTGCAATTAAATCTGCTTTCTGTGCAATAACATTATGCTGTTGAGTAATCTTATCTGCAAATATTACCATTATTTTCCTCTGTGGTACTACTGTCTTTCTGATATTCGATTAACTAATCTCAGCATTTAACTTCACGATTCTTGGTGTATTTCATCTTGTTCTGAGGTCCAGGCCAAGGTTTTCACAACTTCCTAATTGCTTAAATAGTTACAAACTCAATTTTAAGCAGAGCTGCTTATCAGTATTCTGAATAGAATCTGAGCTTCTTTGTATCCCTTGGGCATTGCCCTTGAGGTATCACTCTGCTTTGTCAGGGTGTTCTTGATAATTGATCTTTCAGTATTGTTGCTCAACAGAGTAGTGATTTTATGCCTGTGCTTTTCTACTGTCATGAAGGAAAGTATCACAACTTTGTTGGAAGTCAGGGTAGTTCACACTGCTGTGCCTCATTATTCTAATCTCCACACTCCCGGTGATTATTCTCTAAAAGGGAAATATCTGATTATCCGTCTTTTTGTTTGTTTGTTTTCTTTTGCTAAGAGTCAATCCCCGCAATTTATCTCTTTAAAAATAATAGATAATGTTTGGTACAAAAAATAATCTATGCCAATCCCAGGAAGGTCTCTACATAGCACTGTACACTTTTCTGTCAACATACTGCAGGTGTGCTGTCACCTACCAACATCAAATATATCTCAGTGGCAGGGGTCTTACTATGTGCAGGGCTGGAGGCGATGAACAGTCACCTTGTCCAAGCCCATGACTGCTGCTGTGGAGCTCCTCCTGGTGTACTCCAAGGAAGCTATTTTTGACTGCAGCAAATATTGCATATGAATTAGAATGTCCTAAAATAGGTCAGAGCCTAAATTTATCCTTTATTTTTAATTAAAAAAAAAATAATCTCAGACTAAATGTTGACATAGGTCAACATTTCTCCTCTGCCAGTGAGAAAATTTAAGAATTCTGTTACTGTAAAAATAAATTATACCAATACAACTATCTTGTTGTATATACAACAGAACATAGCAAATATTTTTGTTACTCTAGTGTTGCACAGTGGTCAGAGGTTAGTAACGCTGGTTTTCTCTGCTAATTGCTTTAGTCGAACACAAGCTCTATGATATCAAATAGCATCTGGTAGTGAAGAAAATTAAGACTATTATCAGAGATTGTAAAATAGACAATGACGAAAGGATAAATAAATGGTAGCTTATAATAAAATGTTGATTGCCAGGGTATGCTGTGAAACAGTAAACTTCGTAGATCACTTACAACAAAAGAAAATATTAAAAAGGTATCCACATTATCAAAAAATTTAATTCTTAATAACCATGAAAAACTCCAGACTTTATATGTACAAATAAAAAAAAAAATAAATAAATGAACAGTGTTTAAAGATGCTTAGTTTAAGGCATAGTGGAGCAAAATTCTAGATTCTAAAGTACATGTAACCTGCTGCTGGCTGTATAGATAGCTCTATCACAAGGCCTTTAGGAGAAACTTTCCCACATTTTTAATATACATTTCAAATATATAGTTACATTTTCTGGCTTAATCCCTTGCTTGTTGCTTCCAGCAACATTAGTAAATCATGTCCTCTATGCAATAGTATGTACATAAACAGATGCAGGGAATTTTAGTCTTGATCCTTTTCTGTACTACACTGTTAGTTCACTGCCACAGAACCAGATCCCTTTTTCCACTTGCATCGCTTACACTCACTGCCTTTCATTCGTTATGCTGTAACCAGGGCATCTACGCCAGATTCTGCAGCTGTCAGCAAAAGGTCTACATGTAGAGCTAGGGTCAGGTAGGTACTTCTGATCAGATGACTTAGGACGAACCAGACTATGAAAACTTGAGGTCAGCATTCAGGATTAGAGTATATTTAATACCGAACTTGACACAATGGTATATAAGCATCATGGTCATATTCATACCTGTTGAACAACTAAGGGCAGGCAAAGTATTGCCATGAGCTCCCTAAGAGTTGCACACTTGAAATTAAGGAGTTAGTTTCAGAATTCATGTTCTAAATCAACTGTATGTGCTTGAAACAGGCTGATGGAAAACATGATGGGAACGTAATTCTACATTTTAGGAATCTAACCATAACCCAAGAAACCTGAAAGTAGATTTCTGTTTCTACAATAAATGCTTATTAGCAAATACCTAGAGTGAAATCTGTGGGGTGAACTCCTGGCTGTAGCCTGCTGCATTCACTCTGGTAAACCTCAGCAACACACTCTTCCCTGCAGAACTGAACCAGCTACATCAGTCCTGGAATAATAATTCTGTCTGGTAGCTGGCAAAATTAATTAATCAGTTCTGAACAGCATGTATACATACACAACGTACATGCATACACACAACCAAGCCTTCGCAGCCTGTCTGCTGTTCAGGTTCTCAACCATTTCTCCCTATTTGCACCCAATTTACTTGGAAGGGTTTTTTAGCTTCAGAGTTAGGACTGAATATTTTGCGGTCAGGATCAGGAAGAGAAGTTGCACCAAATTTTATGAAGTTTTGAGCTTTCAGGGAAGTTTGCAGATGAAGTAGATGTTGTCTTCCAGCAGCTGGAATTTCTGAATTTTCTGTCTCACAACAGAATATACACAAATATACATATGCAAAAGTGAGCTAAATTAAGGCTGAATGGGCATTACAAAGCTTTTAGGTATCTGACATAGCTTTTAGTATGGCAAGGGGAATGAGCAGCACTTGTCTCTATTCAGCAAAGCCTCAGCACGTCAGCTGGCCTAGTTACATTGTCTTCAGGGGAATTTGACTTACAGTGCTCTTTTTGTCTGTTCTCTTCATTAAAAACAACACAGAAAACTCTCAGGGCAAAACAGCCTGTGATGTAAATATGAAACATCAGCTTTGTGTAGCCCAAATGCTCCTGGGAGGTCTCTGAGACGCTCCAAGACTGTCATTTCAGGAGCCAAAATTCTGAGCAGCTGCCTTTCTCACATATTTGCATAGATTTCCTCCTTGTCACGGCACTATATTCAATAGCTCTTGACACAAAAGAAGCTGCAATTATACAGTAAGTCTTCATTTTCAATATACTGCACATCTGTACCACTTTTCTTTTTTGATCTATGCCCATTTCAACCTCTCACACTCTGCCTAAATGAATTGACTGGTACCCTTTTTGTTTCTTTATTGAATCCTAATCTACAGCCTTTGCCTGGGAGGCAGCTTTGTTGTAAACACTAATGTCTTTCTCTGCTGTGAAACCACTGTCAAACCTAGTCACCATTTTGCATGGTGTTCTCTATTTGAGCACAGTAAACATGGCAACCTTTTTCTTCAGACCTATTATTTAAGCTATTTTAAAATTAGTTGAGTTAGCAGAGTCAGGTGTTATTATGTATTTATTTGGTATGGTTTAAATGTGTCTGAACTGGGGTGGATTTATACCCCAGGTTATTGGTCCCTCAGGATACAATGCCCCGACAATGTCCATTTACAGGACTAGAGGCTTTCAAAGTTGTGGTGTCCTTAAAATTCACTTGTGCCAAACGCAAATTCTATCATAAATTTCATATTTAGATTACCATATAGTGAATTTAAGCCTATTAATATGAATACCAGATTTGTACATTAAAAAAAAAAAAGAAGAAAAAAGCAGCAGCTAAAATTTTGTAAATTAATAATTTTGTCCTTTAGTTCTAATGAAACTGTGAAAACTACTTTTTGGCAACAAGCAAGTAAAGGCTTGATTGAGTCAATTATTATTTTTTTTTTTTCATTTTTGTGGATAATTCATTTTTATTTTGATAGGAAACACCATCCTGAATGGGCTGTTACAGCCCCATGTGCCTGTCTGGGCTGCTTGCTCTTTTACCGTTCAGTACGTACCTGCATGAAATCCTGTTCCCTTCCACCATCACAAGATCATCTGTAGAATTTCTGTGTCCTTAAATTAGAAACTAGAATTGCAGATGCCTGAAAATGGCTTTGTCATTCCCCTTGTTCATTTCAGAGGTGTATTGGCTAAACTGACAACCGAGACCTGTCAAGTGCTCCCCTCTCTAGTCTTTTACATCAGACTTTTGAGTGTTTGCTCATTTTCATCCATAAAAGGTCAGGGGGCCTATATGTGTCAAAGTTATTTTCTCTTCCTTGACAAATTCAGAGTTGAAACTTTTTGCTGAAGGCTACAGCTTTGTCATGTTCATTGAAAGCCTTCAAATCTAATTTGAAGTCAGTAAATCATGAGAAAATATCAAGGATGTAAATGACTAGCAAGGTCATGACTCATTTTCAGTGTGAAGCAATCAAGAAATAGGACAATCAGGAAAACAAACAGCCTGTATAAAGACATAATCTTGCTTGTTCGCTGAATAGATCTGAAGAGTTCAGTAACTTCACTGCTGAGCTATTCCTAAGGATGCACACCCACACCACACTTTTCATGCTGAAGGCACTTCATTACCTGATAGTGCTTTCTGATGAGGACTCCTTATGGATATTGACAAGTATTTTACAAATAAGAAAAATAACAGCAGCAAGTTTTTGTGTCCCTGAATGTACAACAAAGGACTTCCAGGACAGATCTCTGGCGAGACAGTGACAGCTGAGGGATTCTTCAGTAACATCAGAGCTTTAGAATAAAAAACTTCTTTTGCCAAAAATGGGGTTTTTGTGATTGCTGCATCTGTGCAGGATCATAAAACATGAGCAAGGACTGAGAAAACTCACGGACAGCTGTGGAAGACATCATGAGGTTAAATTGGCACCTCTTTGCTACCTTTTCTTTGCCCAGAGGGCTGCTCTTTCACTCTGTTTTAGAAAAATTTTCTGTAGAAACACATTCTTCATCTCACAAGGCATGAATGAATTTCTGAATTAAGAACAAAAGTTACACAGTGTCAAGTTTTTAAGAATGACTCTAAGAAAGAAACTTAAGTGATTAAAGTACTCTCATTCATTGAGAAGCTGTGAAAGGCCAACAAATGCACAAACCCATTTATAATAGGTATGTGATTCAATTACAGGCAAAAAAATAAACAGAGAAGGGATTAGATTTTCAAGTAGGCTCGATGTTTGTACCTAATTAGTCTTTGTTATGGGTCTTTGCTGCTTTAACAGGTTAATTTGTAGAAATGGTGTCATTATCTACATAGTAAGATAAAGAAGCTTGCTAAGGCCAATCTTATTACAATAAAGCAATAGTTTACTGCAGATAAATATTTTCTCTATTTAAATCTTAATTTACATCATGAAGTACTCTTGAGTCATTTTTAACCATGAGGATCCACAGTTATGCTTTAAAGGTTGCACTAAGTTGAAGAGAACATTTTTAGCAAGGAAGCATACAGACTTCACACAAGGGAAACAGCCACTGTAAGAGCTTTGAATACATAACAGTTAAGTCCACCAAAAAGTTCTGTGGTTGCCTCTAAAGGGAAAATGTCAAAAGAATTATAAAATAATGAAAAAAACCTCACAGAGATTTCTTCATTTGGAATTGGAACTGGACAACTGCAGACAATAATTCAAAATTAATGCATTCCTTGCTTAAAAGAGGGGTGTGGGGAGGGACAGGAAAGCAGTTCCCATTTCAGCCATAAAACTGAACTACTTTTTCATTGAGAATTTCTGTAAAGATATCTAGCACTGTAGGAGCAAGAGCTTGAGAGGTACGAATATTCAGCTGAAGAACAGAAAAATGGTGCCCATGTGTCAGTCACACGGCATGCAGAATCAGAGCAGACCTTCAGAATGTACTGCTATGAAAATGTATCATGCATATGATTAAAAGCTACATTTGAATGCATTTCTTACTGAGAAACTATTTGCACATCACACTATCCAGTGCCAACTGCTTAAGGCAAGTCAGACTTCATATTTGTATTTCAAACTAGACCCACTACTTGACATTTTTGTATTTGAGCTGTTTAATACTTGGAACGCATTATAGAATACCAAGATAAAAAGCTTAGGGTTTGTTGTCAAAATTAATTGCTTCTATGTATCTGCTTCTGCTTGACTCATAAATAGACTAAAAAGGCTCTGGCTATCCAGCTTCCTTAATTGAAAATATGCAAAATTATGTATCAAATAACTTGTGGATACGTCTTTATTTTGAACAAAATCTGAAGCTCACATATTTGACCTAGTTGATCCTGCTGTTTTAGGGGTCAAGAGAATAGTTTAACGTACGAGGCAAAGTGGGAGTTTCACACAGTAGTTTCAAAACTGCTTCTAATTCACCTGACAATTTAAAGAGGGGGACCTTCAGCGTCCTTAGCAGGACCTTCAGGTCCTGCACTTGGACCACAACAACCCCATGCATCGCTACAGGCTTGGGGCAGTGTGGCTGGAGAGCTGCCTGGCAGAAAAGGACCTAGGGGTGCTGGTCGATGGGTGGCTGAACATGAGCCAACAGTGTGCCCAGGTGGCCAAGAAGGCCAATGGCATCCTGGCTTGCATAAAGAATAGTGTGACCAGCAGAAGTAGGGAGGTGATTGTCCCCTTGTACTCAGCACTAGTGAGGCTGCACCTTGAGTATTGTGTCCAGTTCTGGGCACCTCAGCACAAGAGAGATATTGAGGTGCTGGAGCGAGTGCAGAGGAGGGCAACAAAACTAGTGAAAGGCCTCGAGAATAAGTCTTATGAGGAACGATTGAGGGAGTTGGGATTGTTTAGTTTGAGGAAGAGGAGGCTGAGGGGAGACCTCATCACTCTCTACAACTGCTTGAAAGGACATTGTAGAGAGGTTGGTGCTGGTCTCTTCTCATGGGCAATTAGCGACAGAACAAGAGGGAACAGCTGCAAGCTGCAGCAGGGTAGGTTTAGGCTGGACATTAGGAAAAAATTCTTCACAGAAAGAGTAGTCAGTCAGTGGAATGGGCTGCCCAGGGAGGTGGTGGAGTCCCCATCCCCGACTGTGTTTAAGAGTAGATTGGATATGGTGTTGAGGTATATGGTGTAGGGGAGAACTTGTAGAGTAGGGCTGATGGTTGGACTTGATGATCCCAAGGGTCTCTTCCAACCTATACGATTCTGTGATTCTGTCTCGAGTCCTAATAGTGCAATAGTGCCATATATGATGAAAAGTAGTTCTCAGTTTATCAAAAAAGATATCCTGTAATACTAAAACAGTTTCACCTATACATTTAACTGGTTTTTGATGTGTGTTTAGTTTTGTGGGTATATATATGTTTTTATAGAAATAAACACAGATTTAAATAACTACTATCCTGATCTAGGCAACTCTCCCTAAGTTATAGATTACAATTTTTCCTTATCAGTCAGCAAGGTGTTTCAAAATCTTTTACACCGCTGTAGTATTCAAAACAAAGCAAACAATCTTTCAGTTCTGGCACTATGCAAAAGGTCATACAACACGATATTGTTTCGAGGAGACAAGATAGCTACATAGACAGTGGAGTGCCAAATACTTTTAAATACCTACCAATGACCTTGATTCTGCACATATTTATACAAATACTCACATGCATGAGGTCAACATAAGCATAAAGCATTTGAAGGATGCAAATCTAGCATTTGCAAATTATTACTTACAGCTTATTTTGCAAAGCTTTTAGAATGGATGATATGAGATACATCATTTTCTCTTGGTCTTGTGTTAAAGGATTAATGATTTGCTTTGAAGTACAAAGTCTCAAGACAGAGCTTTTAAAATTTTTTCTCAAAATGTTTGCTCCAGACATTTGTCAAATAAATATAAGAAGATTATAGCAGTTTAGAGCCGCCTGAACTTGTGTTGTCTAGACAACAAGCTTAAATTCAAAGACAAATACTGGGAAATGATTAAACTCCAAATCTGCAAAGATTTATGCACACGCCTAATACCACTAACGGATCAGTCCACTGGTCTGTTTGCAAACACAAAGTTAATACATGATCGTTTCAAAAAATTGGCTGTTGGTCTGCAGTATTAGACAGCTATTTTGATTCATAGTTTCAATACCTGATGCAATATTTCAATATGAATTACTTTCTACTAACAAGCTAGCTAGCTCTGGTGCCAAAAAGTGAGCTATCCTCAGTTCATTTTATTGGTTAATTAGTAATTATCCTTTCAAACCAATTAAAACTTCTGACAATTTAATCTCCAACAGAATTTGTGAACTCCAAATTTCTTAACTCTGAAAAGAACATGGAGAGACATACCAATCTTTTAAAAAGTGATTTTGGGAAAGGTATTGAGAAAATATGAAGGTATTTAGACATTTGATTTCCTATTATTTCTTCCTACGATCTCCTTGGAGAACATTTCAATTGGCCTTTAATCCTTCTTCCTTGAAGCTGTACGTTGGCATGTGGGAATGGTGCACACCCTCTGCTCTTGGCTAAATGCATTTCGGCTCGGATGTTTAGTTTAGTCAACAGGTCAACTCTACATCAACAGGCAGGATCCAAGATACAACTAATGAAAAAGGTGATTTCTGTGTTGCCTTTGGTACCTGTGCCTGGATGTGTTCTTGCAACACAAAGCCATCCAGTACTCATGTTTGTGATCAAACTGGAGAAGCCTCTAGGCCCACTGGAAGTTCATTTTCTGCATACTTAGCACACATGAACAGAAGGGTGCTCTTGCCTTTGGTATCATAAACTCATTTGCACCTCACATAGGCACTCTTAGTTTCCACATAAATCCTGTCCCACACACTCCATCCCTGTGACTTACCTTGTACATTCCATTTGAAGGTTTTTCTGGCAGCCCTTTGGTGACAACTCCAACACTGCTGACAGATGCATCACCTATTGAGTCATGTATGGAAGAAAAGTGTCTCCATGACATTGTCAGCAACCAAGAAGCAAGGAGTCAAGCAAAGCTACAGCCCTCTCAAACAGCATTGTCTGTCCTATTCACAGTATTATATCCCTCCCTTGAATAGAGAAAGAAACCTGTGGTCTTCTGGAAGCTCCACATCCTTATTCAACCTTTCAGATAATGGTGCTTTCATTGTGTGACATGAATGTACCAACAGGATCTAGTTGCACTGATCAGCTTATAACCTCCTTTATCTGTAATCCTCCCCTTTACTCTCTTCTCCCCTATCCTAGGTGTTTAGCCACTAGTGTTTACAGTTTGCTTTGATATGTCACAGCTGTGTAACTTTGATCTGAGTGCCACAAAAACAGTGAAGTTCTGAAAAACAGCTGTGGGAGGCCTCATCTGGGACCTCCACCTATGCAGCCTCTCAGGCATTAGCTCAGGAGTTGTAATTATACTCAGATGCTTGCCCTAGCCTGAGCTATGAGATAGATGTGCTGTGCCTAGCATTGCATTTCTTGCCTTCCTCATGCCTGTCTCATCACTACAGACTTGTCAAGTCATCACCGGGCTTTTAGCTGAACCTGGCTACTGCACCTTTTCTCTGCTCTTTTTGTTCAGGTACTGTGGGACAGCACCCTGAGGGTAAGGGCACTGCCCTGCCAGCCCTGTCACTCTTTGCACCTGCCTTGCTTTCCCTTACAGACCACCCGGTTCTGTTTCCTGATGAAACCTTTCATGGTAAGAAACCCATCTCTAGTTCCACGAGACAGACGTTATTTTTCCTGTACATGTAGTAGCATCCTACATCCTTCGATCTCTTCCAGTACGCACATGTTCCATCCATACTTGGAAGCCTGAGTGTTGAAGTATGAGCCCTGAGAGAGATGTACAAAGACATCTATCATCCTGGCTGCTGTAACTTAAAGACAGGCATGTATTCTGAATCCCACATGTTCAGGTGTCTGATTCTCCTATCTATCCAATACCCAACATGTGGGCCCCTTGTTGTATGTAGCAATGTTTTTTCTCTCATAGTGCAGGCTCAGACACAGACTCGTGGTCCAGTTGCAGATCCTTCATGGTGTACCTAGACAGCTGCATGGTCACTTCAATCACACTTGAACTCACCTCAAGTGCAGAAATTTACCACTGTGCCTGGTTACAGGATTGCATTTTGTGCCTGGAAAACAGGCCAACACCCCAGCTGTATTCTCAGCATCATGATCTATCGAACTCTCTGGAAACCCGGGGGCAATGTCTTCAGAACCAGATGTTTGAACGCTGTTACACACAATAATTATTTTTGCTTTGACCAGTATTATCAGAGGAAGTAGGCCAGGCCTCATAAGAAAAACACAGTCCAACTTTTTTGAGCTTATTTGTTCTAGGGATGCGACATCAGAGATTTAGTAATAATGGTGTTATGTGAAAATTTTCCGTTCATATTCTTAAGGAACTTACTGTACTAAAATTTCCTTTGATTATTTAGCTTTATGACACTGGATATGTATGAAAAAAATATATGAAAATATTTCTCTTTTTAAAAATCCTAAGGAATATTTTTCCCCTTTCAGTTGTGCAAATTATTTTTAGTATAGTCTGACAAATCTTCAGCCTTTTAATTTTAACTGGAGGTGGACTCAAAAAAACCCTCTATTATATACTTAGCTACTGCCATTAGCATAATAGCTATTACATCTCACTACTTCCCATGGATATATAAAATGCAGTTTCTGATACAGTTGAAACCTTTGATCCCCTGACAGAGAATGGAACTATTATTTACATAAATATAACAGTTCAGAAAGCAGAAGAAAATTGATTTATCTGCAATGTACCAGGCACATTAGAATTATGAAGGAGTTTTCAAAAGAAAAAAAGAATAGAAATGCAATGAAAGAAAAGCCTCCTCACACCACATTTACAACCATGGACTAGCAGGTGTATATATAGATATACATGTACATTTCAGAATTGCCTTATTGTATTCATATAGGAAAGGGGAAACCTGCTGCTGGAAATAATGGACTCTTAAGAAAAGTACTTCTGTGTTGTGCAGTTTCTGCAATTCAGTTTAAATGAACAAATCTAAAGCAAACTCTATTAACTTGGCATTCTTTCCCCCCCTCCCCTCCATCTTTATGTTTGAGAGTATCATAATGAACTGCATGAAGAAATAAGGTCTGGTTTTAGGTAGTGAGGTAGTGATTATGAGAACTTGCCACTGGATGTGACACTGCATGAGTTGTGGTGATCTACATCGTAGGGCTATATATACTTGCCAATGGAATCTTTAAAAGGGCTATGAGGAAAGCAGGGTATAGCACTAAGAAATTAAGTTACCAGTTGTGAACTGAGACAAACCTGCAAGAACGAACAATCCAGGGATTACTAAACTGTGGGCCTAGGCCTGGAAATTCAAACACAGAAAATACAGCTGCTATATATATAGTATAGGAACATTTCACTCATTCTTGATTTTCTATTGCAAAGCACATTTTCTTAGGTGAAATAGGGGTTTATATAGCTTCCCTGATTGGAGATGTATTTACTTACTTTCTGAAATCAAAGAGAAGAGTCAAAGAGAAATATAAACTTTTTTAGAAAATCTTGAAGAGCTGTAGAACTTCAGAAAGCAAGCATTTAATAAAACAAATAGTTTATTTATAAATGTGCCATTTGTAACTTTAAACACATTTTAAAGCTTGCTTCTTCTTTGAGGTAATATCGTTATTTCTTTTTTTTTCAGGCAACAGGCTTATCATATCTGTTCTCAGGTATAAAAAAAAACTTTTTTTTTTTCTGAAAGCATAAAGTATAAACTAATTAGCCTTAATTTGTTTTGTTGTTTATCAAAACTATAAAACTTACTGGCTTGATATAATACTAACTAGTGTAAAGGAGATTTTTTTATATTTCTAAAGTCATTAATAATTCACATGAAACTATAGGATTACTTTGAGTGATATTCTGGTGTAGTAATTCATGTAGAGTTGAAAGGGTTGTACAATTAGATAGGCAGCATTAATTAACTATGTTGTTTACTGTGGGATACAATGTTACATTTCAGCTACTGATCTTGCAGTCACTCTCACACTCTGTGGGTGAAAATTATTTACTTGATTTGAAAGATAAATACAAATTCTATATTACTTATATTTCCCTCATTTACATTCCAAGTGCAAATCTGTGCATGGTCTGTCTTCTTTTGACAAACTGAAAAACTTTTCACTGTCTTTTTCCTCCTCCTCCCCAGACTTCACAAATTAATTGTCCGTGTCAAGGGAGAAGTAAGACAACTCCTCTTTTTAAAAGCGATATTTCAAAATTGTAAGGCTCAAACCTTTGAAGGTCCATTCTTAAACATTCTGAAAACAACTTCTAGAGTAAAAGTATTTCTAGAAGACTAAAAATGTTTCTAGAGAATTTTCTGTCTTTGTCACATAAATTCATTCAAGCAGAAAATACCAGCTTCAGCAAGGAACCTGGTGGCTTAAAAGTATACTGAGGGGTATATAATTTGTCTTAGTTACATACAACTGTAAGATAGTTGACATGCTAGGTCACACCAAAGGTCTGCCTAATGAAAGATGTTGTCTTCAGCAGTGGCCATAACAGATGTTCAGAAAACCAGGGTAAGAAATAGTGTGCATTCATCAATCTTCCCTGGTAAACCGTGATGAAGAGTACGTTAAAGATTTCTTCTGTGCATTAGAATCCAAAGTACAAGTCTACTGTTGTGCTTAAAGAGGTGGAGTTTCTTGCTTTCTAAAAAAGATTCCCCTACATTTAGTCCTGGGGCTGATGAGGCTCTGTATTTTGTGGGTAGACAGGAACTTGATCTACCCATGATCTGAACAGATGCAAGCTTTCTTCAGTACACTAAGAGAAGCCCAAAAGCTGCCTGTGTAGAAAGGTATATTGGCACAGGATCAATGTTAAAATATCTGCAGTTGCATGGCTCCCTGCTGTCTTGGACGGTGAACAGAGTGACTGTATCTTGGCTGTAAAATGCCAAGATGCACTTTTCTGTTTGATTTAAAGATAAATTCCTATCTCTGCAGAAATCTTCAGGGTTGGGAAGGGAAACAGGCTCTCTCTGAAATATAAGGGCATAAAGCCAAAGACCAAAGTGAAGTTCAGATATCTGATCAGGTGATTAACACCAGAAAAAGAAAGTTTTGCAGTTTAGAGAGGAGAAAATCCACTAATATTTTTCCTAGACACCAAGAACAGATAGTTTGCCCAAGGACAAATAAGAAATCTGTAGCAACACCAGAAAAGTCATCATGATTTTATGTTAAGATTCTGAGCTTTAATAGCAGATAGTCCTGCATGTCTTATTCAATGTGACTAAAATGTTTTTTTAAATATCTTCTGAAACCTTAAAAATTTTAATTTTTTATTTCCAGTAAATGAAATGCACTTTGTACTCAGTTTATTCAAACATCATCAAGAAATTGTTTAAAATATAGTTTGGTCTGGCTGTGATTACAAGGAGAGCAACAATATTCTCATTCATATTCTCTCTCCTGCACCTAACTACCAAAAAAGCAGTCAAATAAGAAAAGCAGCGTGACAGGACTGAGTCCTTAGCTCTGGTCCATATGTAAGGGCTGAAAATAGCCAGAGAGATACTGGCCTGGTGATGAGTACTTACTTTCGAATGGGGTACAGCAAAGAAGGCAGATTGTGAATTCTTACTCTTTTATGCGGCACACTTTGTCTGGGACAGCAAAGCAGCAGTTCTTTGCTTGGGGCAAAGCCATGGTTGAGTACAAAGCCAACAAAGCCCATCTGTCTTATGTACAACAGATTGGCCAAGTTTGTAGCACAGATTTACACCATGGGCTACAACTGTGAAGAAACACAGAATTATTATGTTATTCTCTAGTTTAAAATTGCAACTTTCTTACATATAAGGACCCTAAAATATTTTATT
>VZTM01032987.1:5141-20845 GCA_013400555.1 Jacana jacana
TGTGGGGGGGGGGGGGGGGGGGGGGGGGAGGAGGGAAAGTGCGACGCTGCCTCTAAACGTAATTAAAGTGCGTAATATAAACATCAGAAACATAAATAAGTTTGCTTTTAATTAAAACGCAGCAGTCAAAGTAAATTATCCACGTGCACGGAAACTTTACAACAATTAACACCTTTTTTTTTTTTTTTTNNNNTTTTGGGTGGTGGCGGCGGCGGGGAGTTGTTGAAGGGGGTAAAATAAATGAGCCAGGACTCATCGATTCTCTCCGGCATCATTTGTAACTTTGGTTGCACCCGCTGCCAACAGGCCGGAGGGATCCCGAACCTTTTTAATCAGGTGGCGGAACGGATCCTCAGATCCTCGCCGGGGCGGGACAAAACTTTGGGGAAGTAGCGCTGGGTTCGACGGGGTCCCCCTCTCCCGGGGGCTCTCGGAGCCCATCGGAGGCTGTAATGCTGGTTCCCTTCGAGATACCGCGCTTGGCGGAGGCAGGCGCCGCGGGGGTTAAGCCTCTCCTGCCCGCCGTCCCGCTCCCACCCCGGCCCGGGAAGGAGCGAAGACCGGAGCCGCTACCGGGAGCGGGAACCGGCGCAGCAATCCCCGGCTCCCAGCCTGGCCCGGGGGCTCCGAGCAGCCGGCCAGGCTGCAGAAGGGACATCTGCTAAATGAGCAAAAAAAAGCCGCAGCCGGCCCCGTTTCCCCGTGGTCACTCGCTCATCAGCTCGGTGTCACCCAACCTCCCCCTCCCCCGAAGCGCTCCGGAAGGGGGATTTGCTCTGGTTTGTTCTCCAGCCTCGGGAAGGGTTAAATCCTTCCCCAAGCCCCTAGTCGCCCTTGTCCTCTCAACCTGAGTCGGAGACGTGCAATAAAATACGAAGCAAATTTATGGTCTGTTTCGAGCACTTTACTGCTGTATTTTTAAATTCATATATGCACATATAAGAACTATGATCTGTGAATAATTTGCAATGCTATAGGAAAATGATGCATTTTAGATCAAACATAACCGTTTTCTTACATAATTGTCCCGAACTGAAATAAAAAGAAAGATACATTTCGAACAGAGACAAAGCTGGAAAATCTAATGACAGCCATAAACCGCGAGACAGCCATAAATTAACGTCTTCATCAAACATGGAAGGGATCAGTGCTTATCTAAATCAACAATTATTTCTTCCGAGAAGTTGCAGAACAGATTGCCCCTCTAAGACTATTTTTAAATCCTCCTAATTGAAGATTAGGGGCAAACAATTGCCTTTCCAGAGTAAACCTCCTCTCTTACCAGCCGAAGCCCTCCCAACTCATCCCAACACCCAAACCAGTTCCTTAGGAACCTCCTCGAGGGGTCCCGTCCCCTTTTCCCATTCCAGCACCCCTGGAAGCGCAGGTTGCTTTTAGGAAAAGGGTGGCAGGAGTCTCTCCTCACCACCACTCCCGTCCTCATCCTATTTATTTAATTTTTTTTTTTGTGTAGGGTGG
Source organism: Jacana jacana (assembly GCA_013400555.1). Lineage (NCBI taxonomy): Eukaryota > Metazoa > Chordata > Aves > Charadriiformes > Jacanidae > Jacana > Jacana jacana. Next base: position 6,621 of record VZTM01032987.1, read on the forward strand.
GGTGGGGGTGAGAATTGGGAGCGCGGCGAGCTGAAGCCGGCGCCGGGAACCCGGCGGGCGGCGGGTGGAGAGGCTGAAGGGCGGGCAGGCGGGTCCCCCCCTCCCCCCCCAGCATAGAGGAGGCATCCCGGAGCGGAGCCATCCCGGAGCAACTACATCCCCCCCGCTTCAACCCCTTCATCAATCCCCAGCTCAACTGGTGCCCATCCACTTTTCAAGTTCAGAGCTTTAGCGCAGCCGTAGCCACCTGCGATGCCGATTTTTTGAGAGGCTGCTGTAAAGATTTCTTCTTCTTCTTTTTTAAAAATATCTTTATTTTAGAAGGCAACTGAAAAAAATACGCTGAGAAGATAAGCGATTCACTGGCTGACGAGATGGCAATTAGACAGGGAAAGACATGCTGCCCGTGGGAGGTTAGCAACTAAACTCTTGGGAAGAAAAGAGGTAGTTGGAAAGATGAGTCGAGGGGAAATAAGTCCCTATCAAAAGTCAGCAGGGGGTATTTACTTCCTGTCTTTTACCCTCGCTGGAGCCAGAACCTAGACTTGTAGTCAACTTTCCTCTTGAGCAGAGCAGTAGTTTCAAGCTGCTGTTTGAGGAAGGGTGGGGGGGGGAAGAAGGAAAATTACAAACCAGCACACCAGTGTTCAAATCGGTTTAACAAAATCTTGCAAGATAGGATCCTCCAAGGCTCTTAGCAGGGACAGCTGAAGCTTAGGCTTCGTTTTGATTATTTATTTTTTTCGTGTAAATAGTTGTGAAAACAAGCACATTTCTGCTATTACAAGTGATGTATTCAGGTGGTGGGCAAGCAAAGGCTGCGTAGACACAGTACAGGTTTATACATGAGGATAAAGACCCCACTACAGCTTATTTGTTTGCTCTCAAATGAAAATGGAGTATATCCTATTTTATATATATATTTTTTTTTTACATGGTTCTTTATTAGCAGCAACCGTTTCTTCATACTTACTGCTCTTTAAAATCACAGTAACTTCAGGCTCACGGTACTTTCCCAAGTGTAGTTTTAAATGGTGTTTTTGTAGTGTGGCCATTTTTCTGCTGTGTTGTGGTTATCGGGACATGACTAGCCAGGGCACGTAGACTGGTTTAGGGAATGGGCAGAAACCCACTTCACTTTCAGAGGTCTGACAGTTAAAATAGCTCTATTCATACGAATTAAGCATATGTCACGCATAAATTGACGTCTCAACTAATTTGAAAATACAGTGCAATATAAGAAACATCGAGAAAGCACGAAGTCTCTGAACAAGTATTAGATAAAACACAGTGTTAGAAGGTCTTATTAATTTCCCCACAAAGCTCCCTTTCAGATCATCATGGAAAACTCCCTTGGAAACGTGCCCTTCAAGATATCTCGAAAAAATGCCACTTTTTGTTTATAAACTTCAGTAACTTCCAATACAATCTGGAGGTAAAGCAATTTGCACAGTTACAAAGAGGTTTATCAAACCCAGAAAGATGCTGCAGGTCCCTCTCCTCTAGGATGTGTCTTCAGCAGCTCTCACAGCCTTACCTGACAGGGTTTTCTGCATGAAGGAAGGAAGAAACCCCGGTGTCTTTAAGGTACGACCTTCATATTAAACAGCTTCTCGTAGAACTCGGTAGCTACAGCGCTGCTTAGGAAAGGCAAGGTGTGCTTTGCTGGTGCAGTGCTGTATATTCTGACAGTGTTCACTCATTTCCCCTTTTGAAATGAACGATCCGAGAGGACAGAATATTTGACACTTAAGTAGTGCATCTCGTCCTCCCCAGAGGTTTGCAGAAGGAAAAGCCTGGGAGCTGTACGTGGGAATCAGCAGTGGATTCCAGATCTTTCTACTAATTTTGAATAATGTCCTAAGAGTGTGTTGGAAGTACTACTTCTTAAAGTACCACTTTTTACCTTTTTTTTTTTTTCTTTTTTTTGGTCACCTGCTAAGAGCTGAAGTTCGTGTGCCCAAGGCAGTTGTTTTTTTTTTACCTTGCAGAAATACCTTTTGAGATCAAGTCACAGAAAAACGTGGTGTGCTGAATAAATAATTTGAAAATGAAAGCAAGAGTCGTGCATCTGTGAGAAAAGTGGAAACGTAAGCTGGAAAAAAAAAATACCACGGGCAGCCATTCAATATTAAAATAGATATATTCGTTTTTATTTTGTCCTTGAAATACAAAATTCACTTAAGGTGTTAGATTACTAAAATAAGGAAGTTTCAATTTTTCTCGCTCGGAAATTCACAATATACCTTATTTGAGCTAAGAGCCTTAACGATGGATATTAATTATTAAAGTAGAACCTAACCATTGCTCACCTACACATAAAATGTCAGTTTGCACAACGAAGAGCAATTCCACACCTTCCGACGGCCAGAAAGTTCAACCACGGTGAAATAAAAGACGGCTTAAAACTCTACAAGGGAAATTCACAGACCAGTCATTAATCCATAGAAAAAGCAACACCAAAACTAGAGACGTGCCTCTGGCTTAAAAGCCCAAGCTGAAGAACGGCTCTTACATGGTTTTCTATTAGGGTGTATTGGCAGAGATGCAAGAGTCTAATTTGCAAACAGGTACACAGAGACTAGCACGGGCTTTTAAGTAACGTAACAGTCTGAAAAGTTTACAATAGCTTATGGCAGTACTGAATGCCAGCATGAAAATGAGAACATACAATTTGTAAATTAAAATAAGAACAACAACAACAAAAAATTATATATATATATGTGTGTGTAAATATATATATATATATATCACATTTTAGCATTCACATTAGTTGACGATGAAGTCACTTTTCTTCTTGGGTGCTGTAAAGGGCCACACTGACTTAGTAAATCTACTTAATATGAGAAAAAAAAAAAGATTATTATTTTTTTAATAGCAGAAGATGCCATAGCCACTGACAGCTCACAGTTGAGGGCTGGTACTGACCAGCTGGTTCACATCTCATACTGATGGATGAGTTCACTGGAGGAGCAGCAGAAAAACTCAAGGGGACTTGAAAACTCAACACCCATGTCCTCCTCCTGCCTGACCCTATGCCTGCTGGGTCACTGGGTAAGAGGAGCGCTGGGGCAGACCCCGCTGCTGAAGTGGAGAGCAGGGACAAGGAAGCACAAGGTCTGGCCACCTCCCACCGCTCACCTCTGCAGCACTGTGGGCACCCGAATGCTTGCAAACAGGGCTGCCATTTCTGCTTGGGTGATTTGCCGTCTTAGTGCCCCAGTGACAGACGCTTACAGGCTGGTCGCTCCTGGGTTCTGCGGCCAAGGAGGTCATCAAAAACAGTATTAGTCCCTACATCATGAAATGTGTTTGTCCTCAGCCAGCTTGGCTAGAGCTGAAATGGACCTCCAGGGATGGTCCACACTCATCCTGTTGTGCTGCTATGGCTTATTGACCAGAAATACCAACACCATGGGCCTTTCAGTCTCTGCCCCAGAGTGACCGAGTCACTCCTGGTCAGACCAGCTGCTGACTCTCCATAAGTCACCTTCTCAGCTGCTTAGGAGATGGACCAGAAGGGCTTGATGTTTCCTCTGTCCTGCTCTAGCCCTTGTGACTTCTCAAGGGTGTGAGTTTTACCTCCTCTGCAGCTGGGGTATGCTAAGGTAGTGATGCATTGCCCACCTGAAGAACTAATCTACCAGGAGCAGGGATTACCAGGGACACAGTTCCAGGACAAAACTATATTTGATTATTGTGGTCCCTGAGCAAAAAGAGCAACTAAATTTTATCCCAGCAAAGTGTATCTCTCTGGAGGTGTTCAAGGCCAGGCTGGATGAGGCTCTGAAAGACCTGAGCAACCTGGTCTAGTGGGAGGTTTCCCTCCCCATGGCAGGGGGTTTGAAACTCCATGATCTTTAATGTCCCTCCCAACTCTAACCATTTTATGATTTTAAAATGCTAGCCTCTTGTGTGGTGCAGAGTGATCTCCAACCCTGATGTGAGGCCTGTTAAATGTCTTCACAGAAGTTTCCTGCAATTCCTGGGAAAGATTCTGACCCTTTTTTCCCCCTCTCTTTTTAAGTGGAAACATGCCTTACAGATTTAATTTGCTTTTTTGGAGATAATCTAGTTCCTCTTTTAATTTCAAAATAGATACCATACAAACTGATCAGCAATTAATCTGAAATTGCTAATGATTTGCATGTACTTTTGGCACAGCCCTATTATGTCCTAGCAAATTATGCAGCAGCCTGTGATATTCTAATTCAAAGTCCTAAAAATAGAATACAATTATATATTAAAAAAAAAAAAAGGCTTATGAGGCTTATGTTTAAAACAAATACCTACTGTTATTTTCACAGTTGCTTCAGGTTTGTTTCAAAGTTGGATGCCAAAGAAAGATTTATCATAACTGTGGCATGAGACATTTTACAGCTTACGTTTAAGCAATAATGGAATACAGTCAACACAATAATGATATTAACATTTCCTCTCTCAATAAACCAGGCTCCAATGTCCAAACTGGATTGTGAGCTATGGTTGAGTATAGAATAGCTCCTACAAAGCAACTACGGCAGTAAGTAACTCGAGTACAAGAATCTCTCCATAAAACGCAAATTTTATTCCATGGCACAAAGCAATAATCAGCTTTTGCTGTTGATTAAATGTTGAAGCAAAGTTAAAGCATTTAATCAACTGCAAAGTCCATTTAGTGCAAGTGTACTCCAACACTGCAGACATTATTGATATTATAAATGAAGAGAAAAAATATATATCCGATACATCTCACAAAACCACAGTTTTCTCCTTGGAAGATGTGGAATGTGACTGTGCCAAACTCTGAAAGGTTTTCTACTGATGCTGATGCTTACTTAGGGTATGTTCTTTAAATGAATAATTAAACAGGCTTCTACAGAAATAACAATAAATAATTATAATTATTAGCATGTATATAAGAGTTTCCATCCATCAAGGCCATCAGGAGCTTTAGGAATTAGTAAAATTTCTAATTTTTAAAAGACTTACGCTGCTGGCACATCCGAAAGAGAGATTTTTTTTGGGAACACAAGGCAAGGCCCACAGACATGGCTACTCTCCCACCACAATTATCATCTTGGCAAATCGGGACTGGACAGCCACAAGAATCCTCATCAGTCTCTGTAGCAATGGCTGGGAAGAGAGACAAGGTCTAAAAATGTCACATCTTGTGCACTTGGAAATTAATTTTTGAAACCATAGCTGGTCACCAGTGAAGCAGGTTGGGCAGCCAGTCTACAGAAAACTTCTGTGGCTGCCTAGGGTCCTCAGTTGCTCAAATTTTGGTCCCAGGGAAGAGCTTATTTTCCAATTTGTAGATAAACAAGTCTGTTTCCAGAGGTGGCACTATGTTGCATATGCATAACAGTAAAACACTATTAAAAAGTAGTTTTAGACACCACACTTGCCCTTGAAGTCCTCTTCTTTTGACTTTTTGTAGAAAGGATAAAACACAAGCAACGGTCAAAAAAACCCACACAAGCACGTTACTATGAAAACAGTGAGACAAACAGAAGGCAATTTTTGAGATGATAGAATCATTTCAAACAGGCTCATATATTTTCTCCCTGAAGAACATGCTTTTTTTGGCTCAAAAGCCAAAACAGATCATTTAGGCTTGATCCACAGAACTTCTGAAAAATCAATCAGGACCTCCCTTCTGACTTTAAATGACTGCAGGAAAAAAAATCACAGATTTGAATTTCACAAAAAAGGAAGAAAAGCAAAGCATTCACCCTCAGTATGTAAAACTGAAGTCAGAAAAGTGTTTCCAGTAAAACTTTCTTGCACATCATCCCCCACCACCCCACACAGCTTCCATCACATCTCCCAACTAAGGACTAAGATACTCAAGACCATGAAGGGAATAGAGTAAATAAAAAGTTAGAATAATAAACACTAAAAATTCTTTCACCCTTCCCTAGAATTAAGTTCCCCCTTTCTTGCTATTATGCTTCTATGAGCAGATGCAGAGGTGCCTCTAGATGGTTGGTGTATTGGACCTCCCAATCTAACCAGAGGAACCCCCAGGATAGAGGGCTATTGACCTTGTTTGTCATATAAATGTACTGGATTCAGCTTGATTCATCCTCCCTGTAAATCCTACTCAACTCATGGCCAAGTGTATGGGGACTTGTAGGGCCATTGGGCTATTTACTTGGCCAAACTCTTGTCTTCTTACCTCACCAGTCACAACCCAGGCAGAGCAAAATGAGGTTGCCTGTCCCCACATCTCATATATACCTCCAGCCCAAGGGGCTTTCTCCTTAGAAACATATAGGAAGGAGGTAAAAGCAGAGAGGGAAAAGCAAATGCTTGCAAAAACACAGAGCTGAGTGATGAAACAGAGCAAACATGGAGATTAGAAGAAGGCATATAGGCAGCCGCTCACTTTCTTCAGGACCTTAGCTTGTAACGAAAGGCAATATCAACGTCTGGCAGGAGGATACCAAGGCCCATACGACTGTTATCAAGTCTGACAGCTTTGTTTTCCGCTAGTTCTACATCAAAATGAGCCAATAGTAAGAAAAGAAACATCTTCATCTCATTCATTGCGAGGAACCTCCCCGGACACATGCTGATCCCAGAACCAAAGGGCATTAGGAAATACTTCAGTTTTCTTCCTGCCTTGTAGAACGTGGTTTTCTTCTTGCCGTTCTCTATGTATCGATCGAACTTATACTCCTGAAAATGAAAGAGAGAGAGAGCGTGATATCTAACAAGGCAGTTACATGAGTTGCTTTGTTTGCACAACGGTAACGCTTCTGAAACCCAGAAAATAAGATAAAGAGGGAGACAAGGAGCTGACAGCTTCTCCTTTTCAGTTGGCTCCCTCAAGTTTCATTAACTCACATTATCTTCCCTGCAAAGAACACTCCTTAAATCCACTTACTTAGCTTAGCCCTTTTACATCAAGCTCCTTCAACTTCCACATCTCATCCACTGAGTGTCTGGCCTATATTGATTGTAATTAGATTTTGACCGCTGTGTAGCAGGGACAATGAACCTTAGTGGAAGGACAATTTTCTTGTAAAGCATCATACGCCCTCGGTGTGGTGCATACATCATGAATAAGGATAATCTGCCAAATTCTGCAAATGCCTATGAATAAATTAATGCATGGCAAAAAGTGTTCCTGCAAGCTAGAACAAAATCCATCCTTCCTTTTGCACCCAGTGGTGCAGATTATTCGAAAACCAGAGCCGATGGCTCTGCAGTCAATTTGCCCTTCGGTTGAGGGCCGGTCGCTGCTTAATTTGCCACATCTGACCTTCAAACGGTTTGCCCCGGAAGCTGTGTGACAACCGCCAGGGACTGACCATTATAAAGAAGGTCTCTTTCAAGTTGCACTCGTAACCTACGTCCCATCAATTGAAAAAAAAAAAGAAAATAATAAAAAAAAAAATCTTTCTATTTTCCAGTAGCAGGATCCCTGTTTAGAGATAATTCATGTTTTTGAATGAAGGGGATCTGGCATCCTCACTCAGTCAACGGCAAATTAACCACTTACAAAATCCTCCTGCATGCTTTGAATAAAAATGACAGACACTTCTTGCTTATGGTCACTCATTAGCATTTGTCCTGCTTTGCATACATCTGCTATAGCAGCAGCCATTTGGAGCTGGCTGGGAACAAGTCAGTCAGACAGAAACCAACCTCAACTGATTAAAAAAAAAAAGAACCCACACCAAAACGAAAAATACACCGATACCGATCTAACGGTTAGATGAAAGGCTCTGGAAATCACCCACTGTTGAGAAAAAACAGCATCAGGGGAGGTGGTCTATGAGAAAGGGAACGCGTACGAGGTGCACTGGAGGGGATGTAACGTTGGGTGTGGAAGAGCAGGAGCTTGTCTCTCCAAATGGCAGAGGCCTGGATTCTCCACAAAGATAGAGGGGATTGTACGTGTGTTTCCACTGACAAGTAATTCTTTTCAGGCTCTTTGAACAGCCCAGATGAAAGGAAGCATGCCTTATTTTATTTTCTCTCCTCTCCAGTAAGTTGCTGCTTCATTTAAGAAGCACAGTAAGAAACGAAAGCCCAGAATACCACTTCTTCCTTAAAAAAAATCAGTTCCTGAAATGTAAATCCTGCTGGTCTAAAAAAGTACTGCTATATACGAGCTGCAATAGCTTAAAAAATCCCTACCCAGCCCCACCCAGAGCTCTTCACTTCATTGGAATCTTTCCACAAGGTGCACCCCTGGCGTCTGGGGCAATTAAGAACCGTGGTATCGAACACATAGACACACTGCTGGGTCAAACCTTATGCTTTCTTTGCCATCTTAAGAGCTACCTGAGAGTTGTAATGGCTTTTAACAACAAAGTAAATTGTTGTCCAAGGAATTGGGAAAGGAGAAAACAAGTGTGAGACGGGAATGGAGCAATGACAATGACAACAGACTCAAGTTTGTGGTGCCAAAGTCCCTCGGGTTGGATTGTGCTTCCTTAAAAGCCGGTTTGCTGGCTAAATAAAGACTTATTTTTGACAATAAAGGGACTTTCAGGCACGCCTCCTTGAAAAGGCCTCCTTGGAAGAGACAGGGTGGCTGGTGGCAAGGAAAAGGTGAAGACACTGACCAAGAACGGGTGAAAAAGTTGTGTGTGGGTCAGCCTGCTCAGAGTACTATGAAAATTGAGCAGTCCCCTGTGATTGATATAAGACCCTCTCTGTCACATTTTGTATTTAGCTTTGCCTGGGAAGCCATGTAAGGTTTTCTGATATTTCATTTCACTCTGTAGGCTTTGCAGAGTTCATTTACTGAGCTCTGCAACTAGCTGAGTTAGGATTTAGGGGTTCATTTATCCACTTCATAGAAAACCGACACATTTATTTGGGTTTTGATGAGTGGAGAAAGAGGTCAACAATATAAGCTTACACTTATACAATATGGTGCCAGAGCAGAAGATAGCTTGAACTTAAATTTATGTATCCAGGAGAAAAGCACTGCTACAAAATTATCTCGTCAAGCTGCCTGGTTTCCCAGGAAAGTTTTCCCTAAATACATGACAAGCTCAAGACTGCACCTTTCAAAAAATTCATTCTCCATCTCTATCTGATCCTCAGTAGTTATTGTTGAAAGCACACTGCATATTTTAAGAACCAAACAGAACAGTGATTTCCCCACTTTTCGAGAGGGCCCATGTGCTGAAATCAATGTACTGCAATGTGTGGATTGCTCATTCACTATCAAACAGATAAAATATATGAACTAAAGCTGTACTGTGAAAGCTGAGCAGGGCTGATACTAAGCAGATATATTCAAGCAATGGAAATATGGTAATATATTCCGGCAATTATTGGATAAGGGAGGGGCTCAGTTTCCACACTGATGCTTTTGGTCTAGAAGTTAAACAAACAGATGGACTTTTGACAAATCAATAATGTTCTCCAAAATAAAGTGTTAAGAATAAAATGAGAAAAAGCTTATTTGTTAGTCCTTACTTTTTTAAGGATAGAAATATTAATCAACTACTTGCCAATATAGGGATTATTTTTAAAAACCCTAATTTCCTCAGTGGGCTTTATCTTCAGTTTTAGGTGGGGACAGCCAACAGAGCACTCCTGGAGGTTATTTTCACAGCTCTAGTGTTCATCCTGGTGATTATGCCTTTCTCCTGCTAACTCCGACATGCTCTACACCTCCTCTCACTGAGTGGAGGAACTGGTGGAGTTCCTGCACAGCAAGATGCTCTACCACACCAACAAGGCACTTGAATCTCATCATTCCTCTGCAACTTCATATCCTTAAATTCCCAAAAGGGAGAGCCTCAGGGAGCAATGCTTCTAACATGGGTTTTCTATAAACCTGTGAAAAAAAGTCCAGTTGCTGCCTTCTTTGGCTCAAACGCCAAGGGTGGAAATCAGTTTGGCTGGAAGACAGCCACTTGCTTAGGAAAATGGGGATGAAGAATGGATCAGGTATGAGAGGAGGCATTTAACAGACTCAGCATGCACCCTCACTCTTCCTCGGTGTTGCCCTGGGCTGGGGACAGCAATTCTGGGGGAGAAACCTCAGCCAGGCTATGACTATTCAATTTGCATGCAGGTGGTGAACTTCTGAAGCCGTACTAAGGCTGAGGCAGGGTGGATTAATTTCGAGTCTATGATATTCATTAACTCGAGCGTCAGAGAAAAATACAAGGAGATGACACAATTGCCCTCCGAGCTTCGCTGTGGAGCAACAAGCTTTACAGTCTCAAGTTCTCAACACTCTACTAACTGATCAAGAAGGGGCGAATCCCTACGAAGAGAGGTGAAAAAGCATAAGGCACAAGTGAGGCACTGCTACTACAAGGTTTCAGAGAGCCAATGATGCTTTGGGGGCACTTAGCTAAATGGCCCACATTATTTGCTATTTAAACCACCTTCTATTATTCAGCCCTCCTTGCTTATCAAATGATCCACTGCCAAACAAACCCCACATTTAGCCTAAAGTTTGGAGTAGTCAATGTGCAATTGTCGATTCCTTTGAAAGCAGTCCCCAGTCAGTCTCATCACCATATTTCTCGCTTCGGGCCATGAATCCCTTGACCTATAGGGCCCTAGAAAATACATCTGAAAATAGGAAGATTTGTTCCACAAGAAGGAACAGCAGTAAAAAAAAACTAAAAAAAAAACCCCACAACAAAACAAACCCAAACTCAGATCACGAAAAGCTTGGCTGCTGCAAATGTGCCTGGAGTAGGAAGAGTAGCACCAGCTGAGTGTTTACCTTCGGATCTTCATAGACCTCAGGGTCCATGTGCAAAATCTGTGGGTAAAGGGCTATCCAGTCTCCTTTCCTCAAACCGACTTCTTGATTCCCCTCCAGCTTGAGAACAAAATCCTCCTGGCTGATGCGAATGTTCATGGAGGACGAGCACATTCGTAAACTCTCGTTTAAGGCGCTCTCTGCGATTAAACAAAAGGGGAGATGGTGGAGGTTGGAGAGGGGGGGAAAGCGTCAGATATATGGAAGGTGATCGGAAGTTATACAGGGCTACAGCTGCTGAATCTCGACAGGTTTAGTAGGGCAGGCTAAAGGGGAAAAAAAAAATACAAGGAAAAAAAAACAAACAACCAACAAACCAACGAAAAACCAACCCACAAACCAAACATAAAGCAGAGACCAGGAGGAGGCAATAAACAGCCCCGCAGGGTTGGTGCGGGGAGCCAGGGTACTGATCCTCCCGACGTGATTCTCCCTGATGGTGCTGAGAAATCCTGTCGGCTGTAGGCAGCCCCGATTTTGGGGTGGCAAGTCATTATTCAGGCATCATCACGTTGAAAACAGCGCCATCGAAAGACACGAGCGCTTTACGCATTTACATACATTCCAGAGGCTACCAGCAAATACCAGCCAAGCGTCCACGGAGCTATTTAGCTTGCCTTTCCAAAGCTGCTGGATGTAATGGCAGGACTGTATGTTAGAAAAAATCACTTCACTTGTTAATTCCCTAGTCATCCTGAGGATTCTTAACTTTGTTTATTTTGTTTTCGGCAGGCTACACTGCCCAATGGTAGTGTCTGTTACGGTCAGAGTGAGTGAAAGCAATTCATTATTAGCCTGGTAATTTTAAGAGAGAAAGACACTTTTAATTGGCCGAGAGAGAACAAAACGTAGTCCTTTCAGGTTTAGGGAAATCAAGATTTCTGTCTCCACCATCACATCCTGGAAGGCTCCAGAAGCTGAATGTCCTTGCTTTCCCAGTGGCCTTCACCTTTTGCTCCTAGCACGACAGATTTTATGGCTAATTTCCGGCAATTTATCCTGGCAGTTTGAGGAGGAATTCCTTTGGGAATAATATGCATAATTTGCATAAATCATTCTGATAGCATGTATATCAGCATGTAGCTCCTGTCTGGGGCTGCATCTCTCACTTTGTAATCAAAACTGACTATTTTTCCACCAGCATATATGGGCGCTGTTATATGTGACTTGATTCCTTCTAATCATCAGTGTGAAAAATAGCCTAAAATAGGGTTTCATTTGCACATAATAATCCAGTTGTGTCCGCTTTTATGTTCTCTGATATCAAATAAGCCCTCTCTAAGTGTTCACCAAGGCACTGTAACTGCTGGACCCAAAAGGTTAGTTTATTAGAGGCAGTAGCTACCCAGTGTAGAAGCCTCTGAAGAAAAAAATAAAAATAATAACAAACGGTCTTTCACTAAAAATTAAATCTGGTGCAGCATGCATAGCAAATAAAGTGGCCCTGGATGCTTTCTTGCAGGAGGTTTTTCCTTAAGCATGCATTTGTCTAAAGAAATGAGGCTGCGGTCAGCTTCGTGTGGCCAGCGCCGTGATTCAATGTGACGTACAGTGAGGCTGTGCATATTCTTTTGGACTGCCTTCGTTACTATAATCAGGCAGAGTCAAATCGGCTTGTTGGTGACGAAGCCAGAAAAGGACCCTGGTTCCAGAAGATGGCCTCTACTGCGGATAGCCACAAGGCACCTGACACGATAGATTTCAACTGGCAGCGCTCTGGCAACAAAACTTTACGCGGTACAAAGGAAAGGGTCCAGCCTCCCGCTCCCTGCCCGGCTTCGACCCGTGGAGAATGAGGCTGGTGACTCCACACGGGGTCCACCCTTTGGGAAACGCTGGTGACACCCAAGAATCAAGCAAGGAAGGAGAGGGGAAAAGAAAGAAAGAGAAAAAAAACCAAACAAAACCCAAAACACTAGACCAAAAAAACCCCTAATTCCAAGCAAAAATCATTATTAAAGGGCGGTTGCGCAATAGCAGGTTTACGTTTAACCGGGCCAAGCGCCGCGGTCGCATCCTGTCGGGGGACATCCTCCCAGAAAGCGTGGCAGTCCCTGCCTGCTGCCGGATCCCAAATGACAATTGGGCAGCATATCTTATGCAGAAGTTAATCACAATAATGGAGCACAAAAGTGCGGCTTAGCGGTCAGACCGTAAATGACAAATCCGTTTTACCTTCCAGTACCAGCCATGGGCGGGAGGGCGAGCTTTGGCTCTCGCTCTGAGCGATCATGCCGATAATCATTAGATGACAAAAGTAATGAGTCACATTATGATCAACAAAGGAGAATGGAGCTGATATGGCTTTGCAGGCTGGAATTGTTCAAGAAAGGAAAAAAAAATACCAACAACCAAACAAAAAACCAAAGAAGAGAAATAAAGAAATAAGACAGTCAGCTTTCCCCGAACGCCGGGGCTATACGTTGAGAGGAATGACAACTGCACAATAAAGCTGCAGCCTCTCCTTGCAGTTGTCATAGTTCAGCAGACACCAGCCATCGCCGCCGACAGACCAGCTGGGAAGCTTGGGAGGCCTTCCATTCTGCACCGTGAGGTACAGTAAATTATCCAGCACGGGAGAGCAACATCTGTTTCCGTGCTTGTGCCGAACAAACAAGGCAATTTAAAGCATACCAAGGGATAACCAAGCAGCAAATGAACATGACCCTCATTTTTCCCTCCACACCCCCCCCTCCCGCTTCCTTCTTACAACACACGAGAAGCTAAACTTCCCCGCGCGAGCGCTACAGAAAGAAGCCAGGCTGTTGTTTGATAAGGTGTTGTCAGAGAGATTTTACATATTTTCTAGAGAGAGGGGTGTGTGTGTGTGTGTGTGTGGAAAAAAAAAAGAGAGAGATATCTCTCATAGTATTGTTATTCTTAGAATCCTCCCACTTCTCTCTCCGTTTCTCTTCTACTAAAGCTAGCACTCGGCTTCCAATTCATTCTAGATTTTTTTATTATTTTTTTTTTTAAAAAACTGTTTCAATATACTTATAAATATTCAGTCTTTAAACCCTAATTTGCTATACTTAGTTCACATGCCTTCAAGCATTTGTCTTCCAATTTCCACTGAATAAATGCGTACTAATGAGAAATAGAGCAAGCTGCTGAGGCAAAGCTGGGTGACTTGAGCCTGGCCTGCCACCAGCTTGTGATAGGCAGGCAAATTGAGTTAAAATGAAAAGTCTTGTCAGCTGAAATACAACATGGTAGCCAAACAGCAAGCTGTCAATCATCCAGCCAAAACAAGGGACTGCAGGTAATAAAAGGTCATTGCGAATCATAAGTGCATTTGGCTTTCGTAGGCAAGTTAATTTTAATTAAACACGATCTCTATCTGTTAGTGTTTTATAAAACTTATTGGGCATAATGGATTGTTAATTTTACACTAACACATAGCAGGTAATAGGGTACTATAATTATTAGAGTGTACTGTAGGAAAATAGCTATCGAGTATGCAAATATTTGGGGGGGGGGGGGGGGG